>VYXH01007982.1:642910-710507 GCA_013397275.1 Burhinus bistriatus
CACAGCAGTCGCCCAAGCAAGAGATTTTTTTTTTTTTTTTTTTTTTTTTCTTTTTCCTCTTCAGTTGTTGTTATAAGCTTGTCTTTTTATACTGGGAATAATCACTTTGTGTTGTTCTTTTATTATTGTCATTTCTGCTCGAAGATTCTAACTGCAGAGTCCTAAAGCTCTTCCTTGTTTCATCTTCATGGCCATTCAGTGTGTTTAATGGGCTTAGGAGCAAATCAAGACTTCCATCTTCCTTGAATGGAGCTTTTGTTGGAGTCAATCTGCTTGCACAACTGGGATCACAGGTGTACGCACCCTTTCAAGCAGTGGTTTCTTGTACTCCAGACCAAATTTGCCCAGATGTTATTCTGAGGGCAATCGGAATTACTAACGTATAGTTCAGCAAAATGTTGACAGAATACAAAGCATAAAACACCTTGCGCTGAAATTCCGAACCCAATTAAATGGGCTAATTCACCTACTGCTTAATTGGCTGGAAGCCATATGAGTAATTACGCCACTGACATCTTCCAAAATTATATTCTTAATTGTTACATTTATTTGCATCACAATGAAATAACCACAGCTCAGTTCAGCACAGCTCAGCTCCTCTTATAGCAACAGCCTCACCAGCGTAAGGGAAGAAGCAGTTTTGCATTTCACAGGGTTGCCTTCATGAAAACGGCACTTGGCTAGGTAGCAAAGCAAAGCCACTGGGGAGACGGGGCAGGAAAATGCGAAGTTGGTCTGTTTATTCTTGAACATATGTAGCTTGTTAGTGTAGTACGTGGTGGCTTTTATTGTAGCACGCTGCGGAAGTCTCCTTTCTTTTCTTTTTTCCCCCTCTCTGTTATTGTTCACTAAAATGTATGAATGTAGCAGGGCAGTGCTATATTGGTTGTGCTTGCAAACTGCAATGTAATATCACACTCCAGAGATGCAGTGTTTCTATTTGCTATCATAAATTTATTTTGTATTTTCTTTCCTTCATAAAGCATATCTCTACTTCTTTACACAAATAATGTCATTCCAAGGAAAATGTATGCAGAACCACTTTACAGAAAACCTCTATAAGCACTGTTTGGTCTTGCTGTGTAGATCTACTCTCTAATTGCTTTGAATTTACTTTATTGCAAGGCTGGGGATTGCTTTGAAGTGATTATGAAAGAATAAGCAGGCTTCTGCAAAGGGAATTTAGGAAAGAAAAAGCTTTTAAGAAATCCTATTTTGAAGTTCCAGTTCCAGAGGGTCCCCGGTTACTGAAACGTAATGCCAATGCATTCCCTTCCCTTCGTTCGATTTAACGGTGCGCTCCTCTTCGTTAATAAGTCTTACACTGGCATGAAAATTGTTTCTTGAGATCATTTTCCAGCCATGTCATTTTGTTGTAGGGGGCCGCAATATTACTGTATTTATTGGCTTTTTGAAAGTCCTTTATATGCATTCAGGAATATTTTCATCCATCTCACAAGAGCTTTACCCAATTCTAACCCTGTTCCAAACTACAATAGAGACATGATGGGTTTGCTGGCTGCATGGTATCTCCTTTCTGAAGTACACGAGTTAGGTACAAAGTTCATCCGAGTGCCTATTTGACCAAAATAAATTGAATACTGAAAATAAGGACTTAGATGGAACAGGTTAATGTTATTTTAAAGAAAATAAATAATGGAATAATAAAAAAAGGAAGTGAAGATTTGAACTCAAGTTTTTTTGTATCTGTGAGCAGTCAGGAGACCCGGGTAAACGCTGCTAAGTCTGATGACTTCCTATGAAAGAAAAGAGTGGGGCTGTATTTTCCAATGTATCATCAGTGAGAGATTTCTGTAAAAACCCTGAAACAGATCCAGCCATCTTTCTATCCCAGCATGAACGTTAGAGGATGACGAAGACGGAACGGAAATCAGACTCATGTTGTTTTCTTCAGACCTTGTGAGCAGCACGATTCCCAGCCAGCATTCCCTTTTAGAAGCTCTCTGCGTTCAGTTATGAATTGTTTATTCATCAACAAACTGAGAATTTCCATCCATGCATAGAAGACTTGTTGGTTTTCTGACGCAAAGCTAATAACGTCTGCTCTTAATTAAACATTAATAGTAACAAATGGCTGCCTATCAGGTTTTTATCCACTGTCAATCTGTGCGGTATCTGAACGTCTTCTGGAAGGCAGATTTCTCACCCTGGTTCACTTAGGCTGCCCTGAACCCAGCGCTCACAAGAGCATCACCCTTACAGGCATTCTCAGGGCTGTCCGATTCAGAATATAACTGATTTGATACTCATTTAGGTCTCCTCTGTTCCAGTGACACCAAATTAATAATCCTCAGCTTTAGATACTTTTTTTTTTTTTTAATTGTCTTTAAAATGGATATTTGGGAAACAGGTATCGGGGGAAAAAATGGGTCTGCTAACAAAATGAAAAGTAGCAGGCATCACTGACAGTCCCATAGCAGATAAACAAAGAGAATAAAGGTGCTGGCATAGAAGGAAGTGAAAATTTTTGTGGTATATTAGTTAAGCATTAAATTTGTGCTAAGTCATAGTTTCTCTGGTAAAAATGTGTTCCTGTTCAGCCAGCCCATGGAAAAGTTGAAATGTGTTGTAAGTGGTATAAAAGCCGCGCGGCAGCTCCTGCCGTAGCGGGGGAAATTCAGCTTCTCCAGCTCCGTTTGGGCTGTCGCCTCCCGGGTGAGCTCTCCTTCGCTGGTTCCGTATCGATTTTTTCCCTGCACAAAGACTGAGCGCCTTTTCCCCTTCTCATTTACAGTCCGTCTCCACAGAAGTCAATCAAATGCTCTTACCTATAATTCACTTCAAACGCTTGCTAACTTCAAAAACACCAGTTCAAAGAACTCTGGTTTATTTGCTGTTTTTGCAGTAGTTACAGCCTAAATAATTAGCTAATACCTTTTAAATATGTGTTTTCAAGATTAGGGTTTAAATCCCCAAACTGTGTCATCATTTGGAAACAAGTCTCCTTAAAATTGCAGAGCAAGCATAAATTACAGAAAAGCTCCAGATGGTCCAGTAGTTTGCTGTTTATTTACAGTGAGCCGGATCCTTCCCCCCAGCCGTTTATCTCCGAGAATACAGGCAGTTAGCAAAAGGCGAGGGGCTTTCTGTGCGCTCGGTAGGTAGCCAAGTCCTTTTACCAACCTGCAAGTGAAAAAGCCACCTTGGCTGATTGTGATGCCATAAATCAGATGGGAACGTCCGCTAAGCTCTTGCCCCGGCAGCGTTACCGTCCCACACAGCCGACAACATCTGTGTCACCTTCCCCCGAGCCAAGGGAAGAGCTGCCGGCGGGGGTCTGTTGGTAAGACACCTCGGAATTTTTCATTATTATCTTTTTTTTTTTGCCCTTGACTCTTTGTTTTGAGGACCTCGACAACAGCATTTTATTATTTTACCATCTGTGACTCTGAAGGTAGGACTACAAAAGAGATTTGACTGAAATATTTGGGACATTTGCAACTCTTGCATCTCTAGGGTGGCTCAGCTCTGCTTTCTAATCTTTCCCAAATAGTCACAGGTTTCACCGATCACAGATGTTGCCCTAAATCAGAAGAAAGCCCTCTTGTCCATCTATGCCGAGATCTATAGAGAACATCTTTTTGGGTCTCCTGGTACATTTTTTGTCAACTGTGTTTTTCTTGTACTCTTGTTTGTGCTCCAGCTGGGCCTTCTGTGCCTTGTACGGAGAAGCAAACCCTGCCAGCACGTTACATTATTTATAAGGCAGAGATGCTATCAGATCTCACTCAGGTTGGAAGAGACTCCGCTTTCAAATAATTATGGAATTTACATTTATGGAGTGCCTCTCGGGGAGACCTCGAAGCGCTGTGTCAAGTGTCAATACGAATCTAGGGTTGTTAGTTCGCCGCTGAATAGAAATAAAATCAGTTGGCGGGGGATAGGGGAGCAAATACCCCATCGGTGGCCGGCTGCCAGAGGTTGTGAGGAGGGTTTGGGTAGAAGATGCAACTGTCTAAACTGGAACTGAAGTAGGAGAGCAGGCCTGAAGCAACCTGTAGAAAGAGCTCTGGACTCATGCATGACCAGTGGGGACAGAATCCCAGTTTTATTTTTCATTTAAAAGAGTTATTAATGGCTGCGTAGTTCCTTACGCAAAGCAAACTGGGACTTTAAGTCCAGTCTAAAAGGCAGGGATGAGCAACCATCTGGTTTTGAGGGAAAGGAGGGCTCGATGTGGTGTCGGGCGAATTTGGGGGTACACCTGTGAGCTAATCACAGCCGCTCACATCTGGGCTGTTTCCCATCACATCTATTAATGTAGTTTTCCAGTTTGAACCACGACTCGGCGTGTTCTCAGCAGGGACAGGCACAAGCTGCAGTTTCCTCCAAAGTTCATTTTCTCGGGATGTTTGTAACATATGCCTGTCTCTAGGAATGTGTTTGTTGGAAGGAGGGTGTTCTGGAAGGATGCGAAAGATCCATATTTTAAGCGTAAAGCCTAGTGAAGAACTTCATTTTAGTGCGTTTGCAAGTGAGAGAGAAGCTCTGCTTGTTCTTGCGTTGGCACAATGCAGCACATTACGGAAGCAGTTTGGAAAAGTAGATTAACTTAGTGGAGAGGTCCCAAGTGACAGCCTTTTTTCTCTTTCTTTGGAAAATCAGTTTTATACAGGAACCTTTAAAAGAAAAAAAGAAAGGGAGGGGCGGGGGGGGGGGGGGGAGGCCCAGGAATGCCTGGGGTGGGATGTCAAGACAAGAGCTGGTATGTCCCAGGGTCGGATTTGAGATAAACTGGATTCCTGCTGTAAAGGCTATTTCACTGCCCTGCTCCCGTGTTGCTGTGGTTCTCATGGGAATATCTGAGCAGGGGTGTTTTCATCTGATGTGATCAAAATATGCTTGGTTACTGCTTTTTGAAGACTCATATGCTGTGGCTGATATAAAAGGTCCCGATTTAAACTCACGAGGGACCTTTGTGTTTGGCGCAGCACAAACAAATATGAGGGGCAGTTCGAGGAGATAACACAGTCTGGGAGCTTCAGGCTGAGAAGATGCAATTTTGAAAGCTGGCTAAATGAGCTATGATATTTTTGTTGGTAATTTCTGATCAGATTTATAACTAGTGGCTTTTTAAAGCATACAGAACTCCCAAACTCGGAAAATTAATATTGTACTGATGGACCTGCTTGAACAAACATAATAAAAACTGTGCTCTCTGTCACGGCAAGCTGAAAAAGCAGATGGCAGTCGGAAGCTGAACAGCATACAGAAGTTTGAAATTTTAAATTAAATCAATTTGAAGCTTTGTTTGTGCCTAAGGCAAGCTTTCCCCTCAGATGAAGGAGAGTGGCTAGCTGAACTCTTTTACATGGGCTCTGGTTTTGAAAAGGCTGCTGAAAGATTTGAAATCCTCTACAATTTACACCATTGTATTAGTCTGGGCTAACAGTGGAGCAGAAATATGAAATTCAGGTTGGTCCAGAACAGAAAGCCTTTCCAAAAATGTAAACTCCTGTAATGAGATGGGTACAGAAGAGGGGCTTCTGCTTTTACACAGCGTGCCATAAATATTCAGATTATGTCATATGTTTCCTGTGCTCTGAAGAGATGTAAAAAAATAACTGAAGAAAGAAAGAATCCTGAAGCAGACATACACATCGTGTTGTTCTGCTACAATAAATCAACTTGTGCCTTGATTTAAACATCATGATCTGTCTTGACTTTCCTGTAAGCTCACGGGAGATCGCGGCGTAAAGCAGGGAAGCAGCTCCCTGGGCGAAATTTTGTTCTCTGTATCGAAATTTTGTTTTCTGTATCTAAGAGTTCATTAGTAAGATGGGCTAGGCTGGACCCTGAGGTCCTTATTTTTACTTACTCAATACTCTGCCAGATTTTAATGAGAGCTTTACCTAAATAAAAACTGTTTTATCCCAGGCCAGTAAGATTGCTGTCTTCTGCAGAATCACAAGCCTTTTTCTGCTGTTTCCTAGCTTTTTGATTATTGTGCCTTCTTTGTAGTTAACCAGCTTTGCGTAGGGAGCCTTGGAGCAGGTCTTGGGCTTTTGCTTCTTGGCCACTGATTGCTACGTCAGTTCAGTGGTGAGAAGTTATTTTATTTCTGCCGGTTTGTTTTTTGGCCTCTCCTTTTTGGAAATCGACCCGTCAAATTGCAGCTGTACTCATCTGTTGCCTTGAGCTCTACAAACCTGCTGCCGATAGTTCTTGTGATTCCTACCCTGATCAGCAATGCTGAAATCACCGTCCCAGAGATTTGGTTAGCCCCTGAACCCTCGGACCTGCTCTGAGGTGGTGGGCTTGTAGCTGGTTTTGAGAGGCTATGTACATGCACAGAAGGGAAATACTCATTTTAGCAAAGTACAAGAGTCAAGAGACATTAAAAGAAAATCAGATTAATGACTTTTAGTTTTGCAGAAAGAAAAAAAAATAAAAAATCAAGGTTCTCAAAAGATGGCTGAATTCTCAGCCAGCCTTTTAAATAAATGAGTCACTCTGTTCCTTGCTCCTTCTTTAGGGATGCTGGTCTGCTGCTCATCCATTTGGTCAGGATGAGTGGGTTGTGCTGCAATAAGCATTCACCTGGAATCCACTGTCAGTATAAACTATACCTTTATATGGGAGAACAGACGTTGAAGTCACTAGAAATGTAGCAAACTCAACTAGATTGAAATACCAGCTGTAATTGCTGCCATTCTCCTGAACAGACGTGTAAAGGAGAAGAATGTAATGCCCAAACCTGCTGCTCCACCACGTTCTGTGCGACAGGCCAAAGCGTACAATCAGTGTGGCTGTGGGACCAAGAGAAGCGTGGGCTGTGCGAAGGAAGGACCGCCCGTGGTTCTCCTGTCAAGCACCCAGGTTAGACAAGTTGCTGCTTTGCTTATTGCTTACAGGAGCCTGTGGCATTGTTTTAGCTGCAGATTGAGCCAGGGCAGATCAGCAGCGTTGTGTCGCTGAATGCATTCATAGAATCACAGCATCACAGAATGGTTAGAGTTGGAAGGGACCTTAAAGATCATCTCGTTCCAACCCCCCTGCCATGGGCAGGGACACCTCCCACTAGACTAGAAACTGGGACATGTTACATGCTTAATTTGACTCTTCCCCAAGTTTTTCCTCTCTGTTATCAAACACACCAGGTTTTGCAATAAATTTTTACGTGAACAGCTGGAGCTGCGTGGTGGTGGAGAGGAGTTGTGAGCTTCTGCTCCTGGCACTGTGCTTGTGCTGGTAAGTGGGTAATTTCTGAATCCTGGTGGACTTGAGCGGTGGCGTGCTGCCTACTCAGCGTTGGTGTCCAGGAGGCTGCAGCAGGACCGCACCAGTGACCTTGGTGGCTGTGCACAGGGTGTGATTCCCGGCAGTCACACACTGTTGCCTTCTTCAGTGTTGTCTTTGGTGGTGTGCTGATTTACGCTGAAAGGCTTTCTACAGATGATAGGTCACTGCTGCTATTAACATTTTTCTAGTGCTTAACCACTCGTTCTTCTTTCTGATACGCAGTTTATTTTGCATCTTGCAAGCTGGAGTGCACGATACAAAGAGCAGTGGACCTATTGCTCGGTGTCGCTGGCATATTCAATACATGCTTCTCTGACCACTGATTATTATCCTTGCTAATGCCCAGGGCTCCGCCGTAGCGAAGCACTTGGCATCACTGCCAGCTGCACTAGCTACCAACCAGCTGGCAAAGGACAGGGGAAGGGAACTGAGAAAGGGAGAGAGTCCATACTAGAAAAAAACGGTATTTTAGACCCAAGTACATTCTTTTTGACAATACAGATCCAGAGAGATCAGTGTGGCTTTTTTGGTAATAATAAATCAATGTAGCTCATGGGCGAAACAGAGACTGGGTTTGACTTGCCCTTCATCGATAAATTCCAGTGGCTCCATTTGGCTTTAACGATCTTACTCCTCCTCTTTGGAGGACTTTCTATAGAAATGACAATTAGAAGTGGGCAGAGGAAGAAAATTGTCCTCTTGCTACTTCTCTTCTACTCTCTTGCTCTCTCTCAATCTGTTTTGCAGTTGGAAGAGCTGCTGCGTGCTAATGAGTCTAATAGGCCCAATACAGCTCTGTGGTACCCTGAACTGTTGGGAGACTGGGAACGCCACAGCCCAGGGACCTGCTTCTGTTTTGGGAATTTCTTTGGCTGTTCCAGCTTTTTGACCAATGTCAACATATTTTCTTTCTGTAGTCCTAGATGATTTTTAAAATTCTTCCTGCCTGGAAAGCTATGGAAGGAAGAGGCTGGACAAAACAGTCCTGATGCACATCCAGATAAGGGTTTGGACTGAGAGGCATGTCCTGAGCTAGAGGGTTTTGCTCTTCTTGCATGCATGGAGCCTTGTAAGCCTAAAGCCTAAGCACGAAGCAGATATATGGGATGTAGAATTCAAATATTCACCAAAAAATGCATGTAAAGTCATAGACTCCTGGAGCCAGCATTCTGGGTCTGCCTTCCAGTATGTGCTGGGAAGTTTATAAAGAGATACCAGCGGTGTCCTCTCAGATACCACTTTCCAGATATGTAGACATGGACTTTTCTTGACTTCTCTTCTTTACTCAGCTTGCCTCCTTTTCTCTGATAGGCAACTACCACCAGGTCCCAATCCAGCTGAGAGGCCACCGATGTAGTGGTACATGGCTATCGATTGCGTGTGTACAGCCTGAATCTCAGTGAGAGGGAGACCAGCTGCTGTAAAATTACCCCTTGCCTCCGGTGGAGTCTCGCCTCAGCTGAAGATCTATACCATTTAATAGTGGCTCCGGCTTCTCCAAAGACTCTTACACACATCTCGGATTTAGGTCTATCTGCAGATCTTGAATAGAAAGACTCAGAAATTAGCTCTGTCATTAAGTTGGATGTTACGTTTCCACTGCTGCTGGGCATTTGTGTGATGAATTAACGTAGCGTTGGGCGCAGGCCCCTCTGTCATGCTGTCTTAACAGGCTTTATAGGTATAAATACACACACAAATGTAGCAGCCCAGCTGCATAAATCTTCAGATGTGTTTGCATCTGGCTACCCTTGGATATCAAGATTTAATTATCTTCAGATAATTAAAAATAATATATCAATACACTGCAATATGAATAAAAAGGACAGGGGGTTGGGAAGCCTCAAACACCTCTATTGTGTCTTGATAGATGCACGTGCTACGTGCTTTCGTGTGTGTGTGCTGAGCGCGCTCTGCATACCTGGGTAATGGCGTATCAAGTTCCCCATGTAACTACTCCCCTGCCCCAAAAATGGTAGCTATTTCTTCTTTCTTTTGTGTGTCAGGAATATGTGATTTTGTTGTCAGCACATTTTTTGTAATGAAAAGCAAATGGTATCCAATATGTCTTGGAAAAAACGTGCAAACAACAGCAAAATTATATGTTGTTAAAAAAAAGATATGTAACTTGTTTGCTGTCAATACAGCTCTTAATGACAGAGTACGAGGAAAACGTACCCAACGTTCAGTGCATGTGTGCAGTGATATGTGTAGGATCGGAACATATATATGTATTTAAAAAAATACACCATAAGAAATTAAGTTGCAAATATTGGATACACATCTGCAACATTTCAGAGAGTTAAGAGTGCATGTGGACTTTGTGAATAAGGACTTGGTTCTGTACAAGATGTGCAAATGGAAAATCCCCGGCTGGTCTCTTCGGAGAGAAGACATAGACAGCTCCCTGAAATTACTGCTCTGCAATTTACTGTAATTTTAACTTCAGACATGGAGAGTAATGTTCTAAATCACAAGTCTGAACAAGGAAAAAGCCAAACCAAAAGAAATCAGTGTATTTGTGTGTGCGTATGTGCGCACACGCATACATGTGTGGGTGTGGAATAGGTAGGGGAAGAGCCTTCCCTGTTTTTTTGCAGTATGCCATTAACTTTGTCCGAGCAAGTAGTCACCGTACAGAATTTATCCCCAAACTGGAGTTGATTTTAAGTCCCTGTGTTATTCAGTGTAACTTGGGAAATGGATTTTTTTTCAAAAGCTGTCTCATTCTAAGAAAGATTATGAACGATTTGCTATTCCTGTTGCCAGTAGAACTGATTGCTCTTGCTTCGAAATCAGCTAGAAGACATCTGGGGTAAAATCTCTGGTTTTGAAAAACACAGCAAAATTCCCATGGACTTCACAAATGTCAGATTTGCCTCAAATATGAAAACTTACTGCTTGCAACCAGTATACATATTTTACACGAAGATCTAGTCATGCTAAACCTTGCTCATGCAGTGAATTTTTGCAAGAAGTGAATAAAAAGGAGAATGAATACTTGAAAGGAAGCTCATGGGCCTTGATTGAATGACTGCCCATAAATATTTGATGCCAATATTTGTCCTGCTCTTGCAGGGTCTCTTAAAGAACTTTTCCTCTGTGATCTTTACTTGACTGTTCTTTTCTCCTTTCTTCTCCCCATCTCTTGGATGGCTCATTTCTGTTCCAGTTGTGAAAATGTATGTCTCCGGAGTGGAACCTCGCTTAAAAATGATGATAGTTTAAAAAAAAAAAAAAAAATTAAGAATCTGTAGGCTGTTCCTAGGAGCATGATTTTAAAAAAAAGCTATTAAACTCTCTGCATCTGCCCTCCACAACCTTATTTGCATGCTACAAATAATACTTCTCAGTAGAGCCGAGTTTCAGGTAATTACTCCCCAAACTGTCCACGTTTCACACACATCTACATGTTCCTTGCTTATAAAAAGATGGGAGCTATGAAGATTTCTCTCCTCATCCCTGCTGGGAGCCAACATATCACCCCCACGATAAATTCAGCTGGGAGGGTCCAGTCCAGCTCATCTGCGTGATCACTTGGTGTCTGCTCTTTCGGAGGCTTTGTGCGTAACCTCTATTTCTCATCGTGCCTACATAAAGCACGGCCCTGCAGTCCTTAAAGGATTCCTCAGGCGCTTGCAAGAGCGGCATACAACCCCCCAAAGCAGTACAACAGGGATAGCTGTAGTAAGGAATTAAAAACTGCCGAAGACTTTATTTGAAAATAATTTTTATAAATCTAATTTTCAGGCATAACATTCAGCCCAGGAAAGCCACAGGGTCTGGCTGCTGTTACTGCTGTTTTACACTGTTGTAACCCATTAACTTCACTAACGGCAATCTTCATTTACACACGGGTAGCGTGCACCGAACTGCCTGGGAGCTGTAGCCACTGGGCTGATGCTCGGCTGCTCTTTGCTGCTAGAATAAACCACGTAAACAGACGGTGCTGAAAAAATGAGCGCAAAGGTGGCTACCGTTAGCGAGGAACAACCTTGCTTGTGTTAGCTTCTACGCTCTACTGTTTTTGTTATCTTTTACCTGCAGTGTTATCTTGAGTGGCAAAAAATAGGAAACGAGCAATTGCGTAATTGTAGTTAATATTTTTTTGCAGCTGTAGAACAACGGCGAGGGGGGAACAACTGGGATGTAGTTTCAGCTCTGCTGTAGCAAGCGTTGGCCTCCCAGCTCCCATTAAGCTAACAAGAGATGCACACCTAACGGTCCATGCCCCGTAATTAGTAAGATGCAGGAGGGAATTTGGATCCAGAGTATTTTTTAAAGATATCTTTTATTTTTATTTGTTGAAGTTATTTTTTGGCATCTAAGGCTTGCTGTTGCATATATTTCAGGGGGAGTCAGGGCTTCTTGGTGAGAGTAGCTCACACGAAACATTGAAGTGTTTAATGTTTTCAGCAAGACGTTGTTACAGTTGGTGGCCTTCCCAATCCAGAATGACATTAATGAGGGAACTGGTCTTAAGGATGCGTGCCGTTTCCTAGTGAATTGAACGATATCTATACACACAGTCATTTGAAAAGTACAAATGCAAAAATGTGAAAATTAATTCAGAATATCTTTGTGATCAGTTTTGAATAATTAAAAACTCTGTCGTAGGCCCTTTCATTTCTTGATTCAACCACTATGACCACTTTTTTTTCCATGGTAAATTGTGTAGTGACCTTAATCTGTGATACTGAAAGAATAGACTTTCAAATCAAAATAAGCGTAAGGGAAAAAAAAAGGAGCATATTAATTGCTCCTTCTCCCTACACAGTTTTTTTCATTCTCTTTCCTTCAGGCATTCCTTGCATAAAAATATCCATTCACCAACTGTTCACCAACTGTTCCTCTGCTCACTGCCCTACCTTAGATTTCATTTTAAGACACCAGCGAATATTTGCTCTTCAGCCTCACAGTCTTTGAAGTTTTCTTCAGGTTTTTAAAGGTAGTAATTTGAGGATATACCAAACGGCAACAGTGAGTTAATGAGCACTTTCTGGAAGGGGCTTAGGTGTTATTAAACTTACGCTTTTATGAAACTGTTACTAGAAACATCGTACACAGAAACCAAACTGCCGGCAGCGTATTCCTCACTTGAGCATCCCTCAGTGGTTTAATTCCTCTCGCTGCTGTCCTTCAACTTTTGGCACTTCCCAGCTGCGTCCTTCATCACCGTAAGATCAAGCGGT
Source organism: Burhinus bistriatus (assembly GCA_013397275.1). Taxonomy (NCBI): domain Eukaryota; kingdom Metazoa; phylum Chordata; class Aves; order Charadriiformes; family Burhinidae; genus Burhinus; species Burhinus bistriatus. The sequence continues at coordinate 655,366 of VYXH01007982.1, forward strand.
GCCTTTTCAGGCTTGGGATTTGGGTTTGGGAGGGGAGGCGCAGGCGAGACGGGAGGAGAGAAGACCGTACTTTGACACTACTGCAGTGGCACCTTCACCTCTTGATGTTTCTTTTGTCAGCAGTGAAGAGACAGAAGAGGGGTTTTGTGGGCTTTGCGTGGGGCTGTGTCTGCAGCTGGTCCCTCTGGGCAGATGCAGCTGGAGCCCGGCAGCGGTCATCGCAGGCGGCACATCTGCTTCGTCAGCTTCAGGCAGGAGTGGGACAGGGCACACTGCACTGACCAGGGGTGGAAGGACCCTTCAAAGAGGCCCGCAGAGCTTTCGGTGGGAATGAAATCCAAATCCCACTCTGTGCCCCATTATTTATATCCCGCTTTTCCTATAGCCATTTACAGTGTTTTCCCCTTTGGAAACAGAGAAGCAGATTGAAAACTTAGACTGTATCTATAACCTTTAAAGTAGATGTTCAGCCTGTAACAATGAACTCCTGCAACTACCTACTAAATTATGCACAAACACACCAATTCCTTGAAGACTGTGGACAAGTGTAATAAATATCTTCTGTTACCAGCCAGGGGGGTTGACTGTGCAGTTTCTTTTCTTGTTTCCACGTGGTGGGCCGGGTGGCCTTCTCCTGGAAGGTGGCTGAGATGAAGAAGGCATTTGGGAGGCAGCATTAGTTATTTTTTCAGAGCTTTCTATTGAACTTCCAGGAAGAAAATTCTGAAAAATGAAACACGCTGTACACAAACCTGTTTCTTTTCCTGGGAATGGGGCTGGAGTCCTAGCCTTAAGAGCTATGAAGTCACGCATAGTGTTACCCCTGTGCTTGAAAAAGGAGGGGAAGAGGAGCAGATGCTGGCTGAACAGCCTGCTGCATCATTCCTTTTTCCTGCCCTTTCATTTTTAGGGGCTCCATCATCATTTACATACCTGTGACAGCTTCTCTTCTAATAATAATATAGGCACAGGAATTGAGTGAGACCTAAGGTCCATCTATTCCAGTATCTTGTCTCTGACAATATTCATTACAGTCTTCTGGGAGGGAAAGTGTAAGAGCTGCGCAGGAGGGAGATACAGAATAATGGGATTCCCTGCATGGTCTCCTTTGGATCTATAACACTTAGAGACTGACCTAACCCCTGAGGCACAGGGTTTTATATCCCTTCATGGTTTTTTGCTGTCATTCGTTATGACAGCGCCAGACGTACATAAGAGTGGACGTGTTTGTTGTTTCCGTGGGTCTTCTCCTCTTTCTGTCTCTTGGGACATATGATCTTGCATCTTGTTTGTCTGAGCAAAGCAGGACATGCTCCTTACAAACAAGTGAATTATAGTGGCGTGAAGGGACATTGCGAAAGGACTGATGTGCCCGCTCCTCATTATTCTTTATGTCTGATTATAAATAAACTGGGTTTTATGATGGAGCCCAGAACTTGCGGAGCAAGTATTTAAACATTTTTGTTGTGTCTTTTAGCTCTGTGGATTACTTTGGCCAATTTCAATATATTTCCTTATCTCTCTAACATAGGGGCTTTTATAGAGCCCCTCAAAGGAACATTAATATGCTCCACACAGAGATTATTTTATGTGCAGAATGAAATCCCTTGCACCTCTACTTTTTCATCCATTGTTCTGAAAGCCCCAGTGTACACTGGTAATTTTGGAAGGCTCTTAAAAGAATAGGTGGGATTTGCTCGTAAATCAGCTGTGCTTTGATCTGGCTGTTTGCTTTCTTACGGCGCTCTAAAAGGTGATAGTATTTCACTATTTTTTATTTTCTGCAGTGTCCCACTTTCATGAGCGACATAGGTGTGTAAGAATCATCAGGTTTTATTAGGCTGAGATTTCTCTTCCAGTGTTTTCTTTCACCTTTTGATTAGCAATGCTTTGATATATCTGTGTTGAGGTTTTCGATGCACCCCATTACTGAACCGTGTTCTCCCATAATGACTTACTACAGTCACTTAAGTTCTCCGTGCTTAAATGTGTAAGTGGCAAATGTAGACTCTGTAATGAAATAGAGAAAAATGTTGCTGTAATATTTGAGATGCTTCAATTTGGAGAACAGAGCAGATGGGGGTGTGGAATTTTGGTTTTGTTTATTATATTGCTCTTTGCGCTTGTTCCGTGGCTCTGGTGACAATATACTGTATTGTGCCACTTTGATTTAGAAGACACTTTACTTCAGGAGTGTAATTAGCCTTTCTTTAGCATTAGTTCATTCTCGGCACATGAGGAACTGTTCCCATATTTCTTCTTTTGTCCTTGTTGGTCCTTTCTTATGTGACATTCTCTCCATTCGTGTGATCTCTGACCCTAGTGATGCACAAGTCACTTCTGAGTCAAACTACAGATGAAACCTGTTCAGAGCAGCTGCAAGAAGTATTCTGTGCTTCAGGAACTGTTTGATGCCATACTCCCTCGGGAAAGATGTTTGTTTCCCAAAACAAGAAAAAAATCTTGCTGCGAACAAAAGAGATAAAATATTAAGCATCATTTTGCCACTGACAAAGAATAAAAATAATTTAAGTCTGAACATGAATGACTTCAGCAGAGCATAGATTATTTTTCAGGTTGAGTGTGCACTCTGCAATTCAAAACACAGTTGAATATTCAGACTTTTTTTATTATTCATCATTTCAAAATGCATCAAATGTATTTTTATTTTTTTTTTTTAGCCGAAAAACATGCTTAACAGTACATTTGCTAAGGCTGTTGTTGGCTTCTAATGGTGAGTCAGTTTGTCCTTTATCAGAATGGCAACACATGGCTAAACTAACACAAACTCCTTCGACTGTTTTATGCACGTGGTTAGTCCGCTAGCGTTTGTGTTGAATTGCAGAGAGGTGATAAGGATGCAGCAACCGTTTCATCCAGGTTTCCATTACAGAGTTGGATTTCAGCAACATCCCTCCTTGCCTGCACTATTCCCTTGTAACCTGAAAGTGAAAAAAAAAAAACCAACCCGTGTTTCAGCTCTGGCTGGCTGGATCCTCGCTGGCAAGGAGTATCCTTTCAGATAACCTCAGCAAAACCGAACAGGTTCTTTGGAGATAGAAAGCCTCCACATTGGTTCTTTAATTGTTACTTTTCACATGTTATTTAATGCTTCCGTATCCCCTTCTTGCAGCCCATCCAGTTACTGAGTTATATCACGTACGAATCACAGACAGATGATGGGTCCTGCCATTCCCATGGCATCTTCCAGGTCTAGATGCAGACACAGTGCGAACATCCCCCCAGGGAACGTAAGATGCTCCCGATTCATCACTGAGCTCCGGGATGCCATCTGCAGTTCCCAACACTCCTTGCCCTTTCAGGGCAGCCACACTTCCAGCATGGAAAGTTAATCATATCTGTCTCAAACTTTTCTTTCCAAAGTCAGGAATTTATTACCGTGGCCCACAGAGTTCAGCATTTTGGCTGAGAGCTGTTTTGATAAGTTACGGACTTTATTCAGTAGTTGTTTGAAAAGTAAGAAAGTTTTGTGCCAAAGGGGGAGAAGATTTCAGTGCAGATATGTGACAAGATGCATGAGGACCTAATGCAAATATGGATTATGCTTTCTTTGGCTGTCGACATTGCCTTGAAATTGTGATTCTTCCTGATTTTTTAATTGTTTTTAGAGGCTGCCGTTGATGTGAAATTCACTTGATTAAATTTGACTGCAGCTTGCATGTTTTGAAAGTTCTATTATGAGCCACCACTGCCTGAGCGTGCGGAGTGCCTGTCGAGTTACCTGCTGTCGTCTGCTTTCTGCCTGGTCCTGAGGGAGAAGTACTGGGTCACCACGTCAATTTATCTGCAGTCATAGGGCATCATTTTAGCTACTTTCTGGGTTTCCTCCTAATTTCCCTCCCAATTCTGTTAATACTCACTTTCATTAATACGATACAAAAGCAGACAATCATCTCAGGGCTCTTTTTGTCATCTTAATGAAAATGAAACTGTAACAGTGATACACTTCCAGTGCAAGGTGATTTGACTGCAGTAGGGTAGGCAATTATTATTGCATTAACATATCCACGTTACATTAATGACGGAGTGTCATGCTTGCTATCGGGAGGCTATGGTTTACTTTTGTCTTGCATGCAGAAAGGGATCATTAGAGTTCCATGAATAATAGAAATCAAAGAAAAAAAAACTATTATGTTATTTTATCTATCTTCCTGCCAATATAAAATTCCTTGTTTTTCAGTATGTATTCTACAGTTATGTTCTTTTTCCTGACAAAATGTCTGCATTAAAATTCCTGAGTAACTCTCTGTGGGATTTGTGATCCAAGTGCTGTTAGGATCAGTGGCAGGACTCCCACTGATTTCAGTGGCAGTTGAATGAGGACTGTAAAAACTTGAACACATCTTGGTAGGTAGCTTCTTCTAAGCAGGGCTTTAATCTATAAATCAGTAGGAGACATACAGGGTCTCTCCGTTCGCGAACTGGAGCATTTGCAGGACTGTGGTAGTTGCTGGATTTAGGCAGCTAGAAGGCAGATGGAATGCAAGTGGTTCCACCCACGTTGCCTATCGATAATTCATTATGCTTTCACCTTCAGAAAATGTTTTCAGATCTATTCTGGTAAAAAAGGCACCACATATTTGTTTTAAAATGTCTTTCTGCATGGGTTACAGCTTTATTCCACAGCTGCTGTTTTATTTTTTACATAAGAAAACAAGGCATCATGGAGAGCAGAGGATCCGAGGTGCAGACACCCTTCCCGTGTGCTGCTCCTCTGTCGGCAGCATCCAGAGGTTATGAAAAAGTATCATGATTTCTGCAATATCCAGGGGAAAATTTTCTGAAAGCAGGCCGAGTCTTATTTTTCATCTGTGTAACCTTTGGGGGAAACCGTGTGTGGTTTTGTCATTAGTCTTGCTCTTTGGACCCACTGATTTCACTTGCCGCTGTGGGGCCCGTTTATGTGTCTTTGCTGATACCCCGGTGAAGTGCCTGTGTCTTGCTGTCCTCCGTATTTTGCATCATCTGCTGAGCGAGAGCTGCGCCGCCGCTCCTCACGTTTTCCTAGTGTGCCAAGTCCGGTGCATGCCCATTTTCAGAGCGTTTCAGGCATCCTGAGAACAGGTAGCACTCCTTGCGCACTTGAAAGTGAAATTCCACGTATAACTTAATTCTGCCCATGTTTTGTTACTCCTAGCTTACATGATACTGTATACTTGCTAGGCCAGGACACAGAAATAGTACAAAATGGTACAGAAAGCGGCAACTTTCAGATAGCTCAATGAAGGCTGGAATGAATAAGAGTGTTTTACACCAGAAAAACCTGTTAACTGCAGGGGACAAAGTTGGGCTGTCCATCCTGCATGCAAAAAGCCACCTATGAATGCTAAAGTATGCAAGAGGTGCAGCAGATGTCTGTGATTTAGAGATTTGAATAACTCTTATACTTGCCAATAGCTCTTACGTACAGGGATTATCCACCCTCTTAGATAAAAATATGGTTTATAAAATGTGGAATATCGGAAAGATCGGGTAACCTTGAGCAGTGCTAAAGCTCCTGAGACAGGGGACATTAGATGGTTTCTCTGGTTGACTCTCCAACCCTCCCTTATTAGGGCTGTGCTCACTTTCAAGATTTCTCAAAGCCTGGTGTGGCAGCCTGACTGCAAATCAGCCTAGGTAAAGAAGACGTCCTCTGACTTTGAAATTAGTCCATAGGCTGAAGGGTTTCTGGTTTTGCCATCCCAGGGGGCAATTTCACCCCCCTGCAACGTGAACGCTTGGCATGGCATATGGTTGTGCGGGTAGTAATTTTTACTAAGGTGATGAATAATCGATAGATGCACAAACAGGATTTTTACGCTGTCAGGTGTAGAACATTACGGGCTATAATATTGCTATTAGGCTTTTTGGCTGAGATCAAGTATGGTGTCAGCTTTGGTTTATGTATCTTCCAAAGCAGTCTCGCAACAGATTCAGAGGTTGTGAAAACATGTTCTTGTGTGGTTTTTTACTTTGTTCTTTTAAATGATTTTATCAGAAAATATAGTTATTTAAGTAATTATAGGAGTTTTATCCTTCATATGCTAATAAATTGACATTTACAAACAAGAAACATATATGTCAGTAACCAGATCAGTAACTGTAAAATAATTTCTATTTATCTCATCTACTAATATCACTCAAAGAAGGCCTCGGGCTTCCAGACAGCAATAACATAAATACCAATTTAAGAGGTCTAGTCAATAAAGTGCACTGCACACACACTCCAAATGTAATTAGTTACTCTGTTCTGTTCCCATTGCGTTACCTATGGATTACGGCTATGGATTAGGCCTTCCAGAAATGTTTCTCTCCTGCTCTTTTCCACTCGCTATCAATCAGGGAGGTCAGGAGGTAGCTCCCACCTTTGGGTGGGAATTGTTTGCCGATGAATGTACCTTCTCCATCGGGCACTGCCGCCCCCAGTCTAGGGAATTTCCCCCGGCGAAACCTGAAAAGGATTTTAGTGCACGTTAGTACTTATCTGAGCACCCAGGGGAGGGATCTGGATATCCAATTAGGATAACATACAAAAATTGGAGTCATATCGAGATTACTTTGGAACTCTTACTCCGTTTAAAAAATGCAGGAACCAATTTCTAATTATGTTTCTTGCACGGCAGAGCTACAGGTTTTCTGCTGTCAGACGGCGAGCGAGGCAGCGTGAGACTGCCCGCCTTTCTTTGTAGTTTGCTGATGGGGAATGTTAACCTCCTCCTTCTCCAGCGCTTTCAAACTTGAGGCTAATTATCAACAGGGATCCATGTCGCATTGCTTTCTAAAGCAGATTTCAAGGCCATGAAATCCAACGTAGTAAGTAGCTGAACCTGAGAAGGGGGGGATGGAGGGGGGGATATGAAAAGAATCTGTAGCATAAGTTTGATTTAGCAGAAATAGGTCTTTCCAGTTTTATTTGCTTACCTTAGCAGACACAAACAAGCCAAAAACACACAGCGAACTGCAAAACTAATGAGCTGGAAAACAATACGCCATTGAGGGGAATGAATAGTTAGAACGGGAATGAAAAAGCCGCCCTTTTCTGAGCTTGTGTCCTGTGGTACACTGGTATACTGCGTAAGTTTAATCTTTGGAACTGGAAAACTGTGAAACTTGGGTTGGTGTACTAGCCCAAATCACGTAGGCCGTATTTAGTGTGGCCAGCAGAGGTAGGGAAGTAGGGACGGTGCTGGAGCGTGTCCAGAGAAGGGCAACGAAGCTGGTGAGGGGTCTGGAGCACAAGTCATATGAGGAGTGTCTGAGGGAGTTAGGATTGTTTAGTCTGGAGGAGAGAAGGTTGAGGGGAGACCTTATTGCTCTCTACAGCTACCTGAAAGGAGGCTGTAGCGAGGTGGGTGCTGGTCTCTTCTCCCAAGTAACTAGCGATAGGACAAGAGGAAACGGGTTCAAGTTGCACCAGGGGAGGTTTAGGCTGGACATTAGGAAAAAATTTTTCACTGAAAGAGTTATCAAACATTGGAACAGGCTGCCCAGGGAGGTGGGTGAGTCCCCGTCCCTAGATGTGTTTAAAAGTCATGTAGATGTGGTACTTAGAGACATGGTTTAGTGGCAGACCTGGTAGTGTAGGGTCAATGGTTGGACTAGATGATCTCAAAGGTCTTTTCCAACCTAAACAATTCTATGATTCTATGAGCTCATTTTCAAGTAAATTTAATTGCAGAAACTTTGACAAATCATACCCTGTTGTGACCTGCGGTTGCATTAAAGTGGACATATTTTGTGAAATTGGTTGAATTTGCCAATATATAATTTAAGAGAAATCTAGGGAAAGATGCTACGATGTCTAAACATCTAATTTCAAAGTTTTTGGAAGAGAATGTCTTAATTTTTTATTTGCAATCATACTTTCATTTAGAATAACTTTCTAATTTTACAAAAGTGGACAACTCAACTATGGAGCATTTTGCTGATTGTACAAAATATTATTTTCTGCAGAATTTTCCTGCACTGAAAATGTCAAAATAGGGCAGATGTGCTCTTAACTGGGATGAAGCTGAATGTCAAGATTTTAAAATTTGTCCATACATTAGAGCATGGATCTTTTGCAGAACTCAGTTTGTAATGCTAAAAAAAAAAAAGTATGTGGTAAATATACCTCACTGTGTTGTTAGTCACAGCCAAGTAGAATTTTGATAAAATAAAAATACTTAGAAGGTATCATTTATTTCACTGTAGATCAGAAGGGTGGGTGAGTGAGAGGCAGCACATTCACTGTGCCAGACTGTTCCGAATGGACCAAGGAGTAGCAGAGTTTGTATATCCTGCGGAACACTGCCTGCGTGCTTGTGCTGAAGGGGCCATTCACCCAAGGAAATTAGATACAGAATCAAAGAATTGCAGAATCACAGGGGTTGGAAGGGACCTCTGGAGATCATCTAGTCCACCCCCCCTGCCAGAGCAGGGTCACCTAGAGCAGGTTGCACAGGATGGTGTCCAGGTGGGTTTTCAATGTCTCCAGAGTCAGAGACTCCACCACGTCTCTGGGCAGCCTGTGCCAGTGCTCTGCCACCCTCAAAGGAAAGAAGGTCCTCCTCGTGTTTAGATGGAACTTCCTACGTTCAAGTTTGTGCCCATTACCTCTTGTCCTATCACTGGGCACCACTGCAAAAAGACTGGTCCCATCCTCCCGGTACCTCGCTTTAAGTATTTGTAAGCATTGATGAGATCCCCTCTGAGTCTTCTCCAGACTAAAAAGACCCAAGTCCCTCAGCCTTTCCTCCTAAGAAGGATGTTGCAGTCCTTGTGCTGCTGGCTCATTCTGTCTGCTCTCATACCCTGAGCTTTGTCCACCCACTCTTTAAATGCCTGAAGCTTGAAGACTTCCACGTTTTGGGGTTTTTTTAGATTCTTTCTTAAACCAAATGGCTACGTAACTGAGCAATACCTGGCATTATTGAAATGCCTCTGCTTGCTTGCTTTTGTTTTTCCTACATGTCACCCTAAATATTAGGATAGTTTACAGGCTGGTTTGCAAACCAGTATGAGAGACTCTAAGATGATAATTATGTAATTGGTATGAAGCACCTCATGATTCTGCCTAGAGAGAAGATGCTTAGGAGGGGGTCTACGGTGGATGGTGTAATTCCAGATGGTGGAAATAGCTTCTAAAGAGTTGAAAATTAAGGTGGAAACATTGGCCTTTTACAGGGAGTGATTTCTGATGCAGACCAATGCTCCAGCAATAACTCCACAATGCATGAGGAATATATTTCCATCCTCAGCTGTTCTTTATACATTCCTTCTGCGAAGCATTTGAGCCCTCAAATCCGGGAGGCCTTTGCATGGCTGGCCCGCTCTACCGAAAGCTACATGAAGGCTCTTCTATTTTATATTCCTTTAAGGGCAGCTTTTCCCCTGTACGACCTTCCTAGAGATCCTTCCATTCCCCAGCAGGTTTTAAAAAGTTAATCAGTGCCTTGTAGAGCTCTCAGTGGTAGAAAGTGCTACAACATAGGCTATTTGTTCCTAAATCTACACTTGATATAAGAAGCAGCAAGCAATATATATCCTCATATATACAGGCGCACAGACGCTCACACCTTCTTTGGCTGACCTGGTTATTCCTGTGTCCCCATTAGCCTGCTAGGCTGTTCAGTTTAACCAGCTGCACGCACTAAATAATAGAAACATTTAATGTTTTGCCGCTTGAATGGTCCCCAACAACAGTTTGGAACAATCTCGTCCCAGCGGATTGTGATTGCGGAGCGGCTGGATGACAGCCCTGCTTCCTTCCAGCCATGTGCAGGGCTTTGGCGCTGCAGCGAGGTGGAAGCGAAGGAGAGAACATGTGCTATTTTCTGAACACTCTCGGTGCAAACAGGAGCAGGGTGTGTATGTGCGTGCCGGCGTGTTTACACTTCATGCAAATTCAGATGTTCCTATAGCAGCACAAACCTCTTGCTGCTGCTGGAGAAGCTCTCAGAAGTTGTTTTCCTCTGTTGTTAAATTTAATTTCAATGTTTTACTGTGTCACAGAATGTGTTCTCTGCCTTCCTGCTGGGGAAGACCTTCCTGTGCAGCGCTGGCTGGCTGCAGGCGTCCCAGGGTGAAAGCAGAGCTGCAAATCAGCCCTGTATCTTCTGACACATTTTATGAAGAGCGTGCAAGTCTCGGTCCCTCCATCCCCGTCTGTCTCCTTCCCCTCTCCTTGGACAATGCAATTTCTTTGCAAACAGAGGTCCTTTCCTTTGATTTATCCCTGAGCCTGAAAGGCCACGTGGTCAAGTTCTTAAAAAAACTGAAATACCCAACCGAAGGACTTGGCAAACCAGCAGGATGGGTGCGGCAGGAGGCTGGTGCCTGCGGTGGGTCCTGTCTGCGGTCAGGACGGGGAGCTGAATGCTGGAGACTCCAGCCGTTGTGGAGAAACTTCATTTAATGCACCCATCAGCCCTTCTCCGACAGATCCAGCCTGTGGGAAATCAGTTCAGGGTAGCTCAGGCGTGCTGAAGGGCCCTGCAGAGCAGGGGGTGCCTCCGTAATCTGCTGCCAACCTGCTGAGACCCCCTAACACCGCGGCTACCTGGAAAGGGCTCAGCAACCCTGCAGAGGGGTTAGTGGCCTCGGCTTGTCCCCAGGAAGGCTCGGAGCTGCCACTCGGCTGTGGGACAGGTCGTGCAGGATTTGGGCAGGCGGCAGGAGGCAGGATTGGTGGACCGCCGCACATGAAAGAGCACGTCCCGCAGAGGGGCGGGGAGGGCAGGATGCTCCCAAAGGGCTCTCGGTACAAAGTGCCGCTGCCCAGTGAAGCTGACGGCTGAACTGCCTCAGCTGAGACCAACGGGTGAAATACCCCAACTCAGCTGGCGCTCCCTCCAAATGAAGTGTTGTCTTCTCTTTGTCCAGACAGAAAATTGGAAAATGTCAGCTTTGTTTTCTGATGAAAATTCATTGTCTGCCAGCTTTCCTGAAAGCCATTGGTAATGCCTAGCCCAGCCTGCATCGACGGGATTCCTAAAATACAGCTAGTGGTGAAGAGAAGTGGTAAAAATGTAGGCTGCTCTCTCCTTGTAGGTGCTGTTACTCTTCCTGCCCCCCTGTGGGTGCCTTATGTGAGTGTGGTAGCTTCTATTGACAAAGAACACTGCTCCTCCCAAAAGAGGAGGAATTTATTATTTTTGCTACATGGGGAACCTGTCGTCTGACAAGTATTTCCCTCTCCCAACCTCTGTTCTCCTTTTCTGTACATAAATATAGTGCTCGCGCCCTTCCAAATGCCCCGGCTTTTCTGAAGAACCCAGTGTTGTATACATCAAATTGGCCCATGCATTTTTAATGCAGTCTTATTGACTGGATTCGGGAAACATAAGGATAAAACAAATCACTATACTGTGAAGGAAAAAGCCATTTGGCCAAGTGCATCTGCCCACCTTTGATTTATTTCAGCAACTTTCTCCTATATTTTCAGTCTATTCCCTCCCCTTAAAAATAATCTATTAGTCTTCTAGTATTTTGGCATTTGCATCTGCAGTCTGCTTCTCAGCCTATTCCATATTCACATTCCTTTGATATATACATATGAAATAATGACCCAGAGCTGAAATACTAGCTAAACCTGGTTTCTGATACAGTCCCCGTGGTATTTAATTTTACTTTCTTAGGCATCTAAAATGATGGCCTGTGTGATTGGTATCTAAATGTATAGTAGTGTATCTTCGAGGAGTTAAACATTGTGTTCGAGCTGGGAGCGTGAAACCTAGCTGAACAAAGCCCCTCCGGATAAATGAGCTGTGTGCTCTTTGCTCAGCGCAGTGTGGATAACCCGAGCCTTGCGAATGCTGCCTTGGATAAATGCTGCGGAGGGAATGTAGAAATCCACTTCTCAAAACCTCCGCTGCCTCCCGAAGCCGTCCAGGCTGTTCCTTCAGCCACCAGCTTTGGGTGTGCAGCCTTCCGTGTGGGCTGTGGGACGTGCTGGGAAAAAGGACATTTTGAAAAGGGATTGTGTGTGTGCCTGTCATTTGGGAAGAGGTCTTGCTTTTTCAACAAATAAGTACTACTCTCCTCTGCCATCTTCAAGCAGGACATTCATTAGGATGTGATGGAGTACGGTCCCGAGAGGATCAGCGTGAAGGTACCATCCCGAGGGGCTTCTGGATGAGCTTAAACTTCTGGGATGCCTTTTGAGACTTTGGCTGTTGCGTTAGCTTTCCATGCATTGCCGTTAGGTCCTGCATAGCCTGTCCACATCTTCCAGAAGCAAAAGTAGCTCTGTTGTAATGGAGCAATGACCAGATAAACCCCACCTCTCTGCTCGCTGCTTGACAGACCAAGGCAGATTGTGTGGGGAAAATGCGAGAGGCTGTGCTTGCGGCCAGCCCTCGGAGAGCACAGGGAGCGGGTCCGGGCAGGGCCTGATAAAACCACTGCGCTTCAACAGCAAGAAATACTTTTTTCCCAGCCAAACCAAGGTGGATCTTAATCTTCTTACTTCTCTTTTCCTTTCTTTTCTTTACTGCGGCGCCTTAGGCACCTGCGGGACTCTGTTTAAAACCTGGGGTAACAGGCACTTGTCTTGATGAGCCCTCTGTGCAAAGGAAAATGGGTAAAACACACAAATTCCAATAATCCTTCATACACTGAGGTAGCCAGTTAGGGGTCCGAATGGCTTTGCTGGTGGCCACACCAGCAACCTATGCTAGCGTTTTGTGTGAATTAATGATGTAATTGAAAATGTTGGTGCTCGTTATGGAAGTGCCTGTGAGGTCCATCTGAAAATGGGCCCCTCAGTGTGCTGATTACTCTACAGCCGCTGCAGCAGATGACGAATATACCAGCCTGTCCCTAGAGCTGTCAGTCTGAGCAGGTGAGATGGACAAAGGTGAGACAAGAAGGAGAAAGAAGAGAGGAGAGAATGATCTTAGACAAGTCAAAGAGCACTGACAGCAGTTAGATCCTGGTCTTTTCAGTCCCATCCCCGTGCACTGTCCCTGGACCACATGCTTTTCCCAGGAACAAACCCAAACTTCACATCTATCTCAGGAGAAATTTCTTCAGGAAGAAATTCTTTACTGTGAGGGTAGTGAGGCCCTGGAACAGGTTGCCCAGGGAAGCTGTGGAGGCCCCATCCCTGGAAGTGTTCAAGGCCAGGTTGGATGGGGCTTCGAGCAATCTGGTCTAGTAGGAGGTGTCCTTGCCCATGGCAGAGGGCTTGGAACTAGATGATCTTTAAGGTCCCTTCCAACCTAAACCATTCTATGATTCTATGAGTCTGTCTCCTCTGTAAATATTCACACTGTCTCATGCTCTCCTGTGTTGTGTTGCTGCTATGAGTCTGTGAGGCTTGCGCGCCACGTACAGATATAAATTACTATCAGGAGCATAATAAAGAGTGATATACACAGCCGTGTTAGCCCTTCTCACGCTGCAAGCTTTTATGTTGGTTGGTTAAATCCACCAACAATATTGCTGCAACTTCACAAGATATTGGTGCTTTTTAGTCTAATGGGAATGATACGGCTGGTTTTCAGCTGCCTTCGGGAGCAAATCTCAGTGCTGTGGGATTTGAAAATGGACTGTCAGCATCACGAGGATGGTGCCAACCTGGGGGCTTGGGAGCAGTGCGGCAGGCTAGAGCACTGGGGCAGGACTGTCAGTGAAAGTAACCTAAAACTCACTGTAGAGGCAGGATATCATCACGCTTTTGCAGTTTACAGCCATTTACTAGCATGGGAAAGGATAGCTTGTGAAAAAAAAGATTTCAAATTCAGTGGAATGTAAATCCTTCTGCATTAGGATGCATTTTCCCTAAAGCATCCCTTAACCAAATGGGCTGTGAGGTTCCCTTTGTCTCAGGCGGTATTTTAGCCGTTCTGACTTGAAGTGATGGATGTATAATTCTGTGACGTGTCCTTAAAGAAACATATTGCGTCTGTGTTCAGTGTTGACCCAAAGCCAAAAGTGAGAGAGGTTTTCGCAGATTTTTGTATCCAGTAACTTCAGGGAATAATGCTCTTTAAAATATTTCTTTTAATAAGCTTAAGTGGAGAAAATTGAAAAACATCATTCATACTTTGATGTCCTAAAGTATGAAATCTGAATAGCTTACTAGCAACTAAATTCTATCCCTTGACCACGGAAAGAGGCAAGATTTAGGAACATCTTAAGATCAAATAAAATAGGGTCAGCTTTGTGATGTAGTGGCTGTGCGATTCATTGGCGTATGGGAGTCATGAGTTCAGGCTCTGAGCTCAGTATTTCTCTTACAAGCTGACATTCCCACAGAGAGCTGCAGGGCTAATATTTTAAACACAATCCTTGAGAAAGGCTCCGGACCAGCTGCCTGGGGAGGCTAGCACTTACAAAACTTCCCTAGGACGTGGGACACCTCGGTTTCAACCCGTTAAACTACAGCTTTCTCTGAGATTTTGACTAAGGTACTTCTGTGAAACAGAAATAAAAGCACTTTTGTGTCTCAGTAAGGTGTTTTGAGCATTAAAGACACCCTAGACCAGAGTTTAAAAGGTGTTTAGATGCCTGAAGATTCAGTTAAGCAATTTGGAAAATCACTCAGGGTTCCCAGGTGCCCAACTTGTTGGCTTCGCTGAGTGTTTCATAAGCTGCTCAGCCAGTATTGACTGGTACACCCAGATAAATGAACCTGGAGAGATTTTCACTTCATGGCATGATTTTTAGAGGCAGCATTAAAGACTCTTCATCTGCTGTGGGAAATGTAACATTTGGGAAATAGCTGTAAAACACGGTTAGACCCCTACTGCACTTTATTAGTATTCTTTATGCAAATCCATGTGGAAAAATTGCTCTGAAGGTGCCTGCTTAGAAATCTAAATACTGACAAACTTCCCACAGACTGCAGGAAATTGGACATACAAAATCTCTGGCCTGACCTTTGAATAACCCTGATACTGAAATATTCAGTTTGTTGTACACGGTCTGCTTTAATTCATGTTAGAAGCCAAATGGTGTACCCCTGGGCAAAGAACCTGGCCAGGTGTGAAGGGCTGCAGCTGATGTGTGTCATCACCTCCGTAGCTGAGCTCCGAAAGTCTGTAATCTCATGTGAACTTCAGCATCTTCTTCCCGAAATCAACTGATCGAGAAGTTGGCTGTGAAGCATTTGAGATTATGTATGTTTGTATGTATGTATTTAACAGGAAGCTTTTTACCAATCAGACAGAACTGAGATGGTATCAAGGATGCTCTAAGCCGTATGGATGTGGATGATTTGGCCAGAGCTTTGTGATGATACTACTACTAATGTATGTACTACCTTATGCTGAGAAAATGTATTCCTCTTTTACCGGCATGAATATGTTAACATTTATGGTGCATTATGTTTGCCTTCAGCTCTTTTAGATGGATGTAAAAGAATCTTATTTTGGTAACTGGGTTTTGATAAAGAGCCTTAATACCTTCCTGGTTATTGACTATAGGCAATGATCTTGCCTTCATTTAAACCTGAGTTCCTCAAAGTCTTGCTTGCCCTCCTTCTCCAAAAATATTTGGAGGAAGATGGTACAGATCTCTTCTTGGGGAGGAAGGAGGTGGATTCAACCCATAACTGAATGCTTCACCTGCCCAAGACAGTTAAGGTAGGCGTACGGTTGGCCAAATTTCACTGATAGTTTATGAAGAGGAATAGACCCCCCCCAGGAATTCGGTGGGTGGATCACTGCTCTTTCTGCTTTGAGCGGGGACAACTGAGCTCCCACCTTTCAGTCCTCATTCAAGTGCATTGGGTCAGGAGGCATGAACCCATGCTGCAGATAGGGAGGGAACAATCGGTTTTTGACTTTGCGTCAGGAGGCCCACCTGTGTTTCCTTAATTGACGTAGCTGGGGTGGCTGTAGTGGTAACGGCGTGGTACCTCAGGCTTTACCGCAGACCATAAAGGCATTTCCAGCATCCCTGGATGCATTTTTATGTACCTCAATAAGCCCGTGTACCTGTGTTTTTATTGCTGCGGGATTCTGTTGTTAGAGCAACGCTTTACTTGTGCTTTTATGCATCACCCATTACATCTGCTTTTGCAGTATCTCTATGAAGAGACAACCCTACAGAGATGTGTGCAGGACACACTACTGAACCTCTCCCCCAAGTTCTTGGGTGAGAACCCAGGCAGTGGACCATCCCACTCCTTATTCACCCAAACATTATATTATTGTTCTTTAATTCATAAACATGAATGCAGAGAAGATAAGTGACGTATCTGGTTCCCATCTGAAGCTGGATAAGAACTTGCTGGCCTGTTCAGTAACCGGTAGCCATCCCTCCTCAGAGCCTATAGAGTACAGAAATATTAATGCGTTGTTTTTTCTTTATGGCTTTAATTATTGTGTGCACTGGGTACGATGATAAATGGATATCTTTGTGTTAAGCAGCTAATTAATGTTGGGAACATAGTCTTATGTTTATTGTAGAGTTTTGCAAGAGACTATTCTCAGCTGTAATGGAGTTCATGAAATACGTCCTGTAGATTTAAAATGTTAGAGGCAAAAAGATGAGGTGCTGCTAAGGGCCATCAATGCGTGTTGACTTCTTTTGGTCCTACATACATCAAAAAAATGAAGTGAAACCCGTTGCTGGAGGACTGATTGCAGCTAAAGTACCTTGTTTAATCTCGCACGTTCAGGATGCCTTGTGAGCCAGGAAGGCTATCAAGATACAGTTTTAATTAACATTTGCTTTTTAGATAATGTGCACAGTTTATTTTGGCAAGAGTTCATTGAATATGAAATTTCCATAATTAAGATACTTAAACCTGCAATATTTTGTTTTCTGCAGTATTTTTTCCAAAATGGCATAAATTCTGCAGCATTTATTACCCAGTAGACAACTACTACAAGAAACAGCAGTTTCTCCCCTTTTTTTTTTTAAGCTGCTTTTAACCTCTTCGTTTTGGTGCCTTGTTAGACAGCATCTTCTTTTTACAGATGTGTTTGAGCAATCACAGAATAAAAATAAAGGAGAGAAGGTATAAATATAAGAACCTATTCCTAAGATAATGAAATACAAATGTTGTATTAATTTGATTTAATGTGCACTTCTGAATGAACTCATCTCTGTATCATCTGAACACCCCACAAAACTATGTAAATCAGTGAGTCATCACAGATATTTCTTTTCTGTCCTTCAGAAGGAGCCAGTCTCTTAAAACAATATGTTTTACATTTTTAGAGGTATTAAATGCTCTTTTCAGAGGTATTATCAGCCTCCTGTTGTAAAAGGAACAAGCAAAATAGTATGAGAAACCTTACATGCATAGATGGTGAGCTGAAAGAATTAATGATTCTTGGATGTTCCCCTTATTTTTAACAGTGCTTGAAAAGGAATTTGCTGAAAAAAAACGTAGTTGTGCTTTATATTTTTCTGTCACGGATTCTTAAGATAAGGGTAGAAAGCTCTAAATCCAAACAAATGGCTGATGAACAATGAAACCTCATTTCTGAGCTCTGTATAATGTCAACAGATTTTCACAAGAAGCAACGTTATTAAACAATGTCAAATTAAAAGGGGGAAAACCGCTTCCATTCTGGTTGCGTTGGGAGGGCTTTGGAGAGAAGGATAAAATCGCTGTTCAGAGTGATCACTGGAAAAAATGAGATTCTTCAAAGTACTTGATGTCATTGGTAGGAGAGGAACATGCAGATCCGTTGTGGCACTGTGACTTTATTGTTTATTGAGGGACTTCCAGATGAGTGCGGGAGGAGTGTAAAATTGAAGAACACATTAAGGGTAAAAGGTTATTTGTGTTCTGGCTAAATCCTCTTACTTTTGGATATTGTCAGTAATTCAGTTTTTAGCTACGAAGTAGCCCACCCCGAGAAACCACTGGAAATCCAGTGCAGGAGATTTGCGGGGTCCCACCTCCTCCCCGCCCACTCGGCACATGTTTGTTGATGTAAGGGTTTCCAGACCGGGAGGAGAACAACTTGCTTATAAGAACACAGATTTTTGTGAACTGCTTGGGTTATTTCTGTGTTGTCCAAAGAGTAAATGTGAGGAGAGTTGAAATCATGGCAGCCTCCCTGCACGTGCTGTGAAAGTGATAGCTTAAACCCAAACTGCCAGGTAGCCTCTGCTTCCCCTGGGCTGTGAAATAGCTCTAGCTCTTGGTCCCTGGAAGGAATTCATCTGCATCCAGTGTCTGCACCCCAAATCCAGTGTGGGTATGACTTTTTTCACAGCTTAGCCCTTACATGTATCTGTGAGATAGGTAGATGTGATCAGTCCAGCAGTAACCATCGGAACGTTAGTTTCTGCTCAGATACCTGCGGGTCTGGGACCAGGTTATGACTTGGGGGAAGGTCCATGAAGGACTTTGGTTCTCACCTGCTGAGCTGGGCTGAGCTGTTCCCAGCCGCAGTCTAGAGCGACCCCTGCGATAAAACACAGGTTTGCTCCGCAGAGGCGCCGGCTGGAGGAGCGCTCCATTGATTGCATCGTCCGTAGCTCAGAGGGCGTAAATGCTAATTAGCATCAGCAATTGCTAGAGGGGAGGATGGTGCCCGTTGGACTCGGAGGGTTGTAGCTTGCCCTTTCTAAGCAATAAATCTATATTGGTTAAACTGCCTGTGTCGGAGCGTTTGTGGAATCAAAACCAGTGTCTGCAAGTTTGTGTGAAGTTAATAGTCTCCGTTAGCCATCATCACAGAGATGGGCGACCCCGCTCAGGCAGATATTGTAGATATTGAAACAACGTGGAGAAGCTGCGATTGCGTCCTTTGAGCAAGGATGGGAGGAGATGGAGAAGAGGCCTCACTGGCGGATGCAAAGCGCTGCGGGGAACCAGCAGAAGAGGGGATGTGAGTTTATTCAAACGAATACCAGTATTTGCATGAGGGTCCACAAATGGAAGTCTAAGCTGCTCACCAAAAGAATACGGGAATTATTTCTCTGCTGTCAGAATGACAGCTAACAGGACTGTAACCAGCCAGAGAATGTATGTGTCTTTAGATGACCGTCATGTATTATCCTCAGAAAATAATGTAGTCTATTCACAGCTTCCATATTCCTAAAGTATGTGCTTGTCATTCGCTGTTACGATGTACGTAACCATCCTTTCATTTTGAGGTCTTGTCTCCGTTCATTTTCTTCATTGTACATTAGAGAAGATGTAAAACTACATGCTGTTTTAATCCAAACAAAAAATGCTACTAAAAATAAAAGAAAATCTATCATTTTATATACTGCTTAGTACAAATTCTTGATGGCCAGGTACTTCTGTAATTCTGGCCTTTGCGCTCCTGCTTTATCCATATCTTCACATTCTCGCTCAGTTCTTTTTAATCTGTATTAAACATATTTACATTTAATTCCAATTAAAGGCTCCTAACTAGTTTGCTGGTGCTTTCCACACTGCATGGAAAAGAGCTAGGTGTGCCATACGCTGCATCCCATTTATCCATCTAAAAGTGGGTGGACCAGGCAGGCAAGGCTCAGGGGAAGGAGAAGGTGGAGGGTTTATAAGCTAATGGGTTAATAATGACCGCGGACAGTGCTATGTCTCTATCAAGTTCAGCGCCTTTGTAGATACAGCTGGGAAATTGTACGAGATGGGTTTGCTCAACCACAAACACACCCGCACAATAGAGAGGAAAATGAAAACCAGAGATAAAAGAAGCAATACATTAGCTTCACAGAAAGCTGCAGTACAAAGGTTTCAGGAAACCGTATTTTGAAGAATTAAGAAAGTTTTAGGAGGTAAAGTGGGATGGCTGGAAGGGATATATGGAACAATCAGCGATTGCTGTGCCTTAAAGAGGGACTTCTCAGAGACTGAGGCTAAAAGTGTGTGTTGAAACAGCCAAAGTAGTGAAAGAGGAACACAGAGCTGAGTTAAATGCGAAAGGACAAAGATAAGCTGGAGTTAGAGTCAGCAAAAAGAAGAAAAAGAAGCTCCCTTAGAAATAATCTATAAAGGAGAAGGAAGTTCTAGAAGGAGAGCAGGCCTATAATAAATGAAGAGTAGGGTACATTTAAATAGTAATTCAAATGGCTAAGGGGCTAAAATAATTTTTAAACATTTCTGTAGCAAAGATTAGTTTCTAGCTCCAGGGAATTAGTATCGATAGGCATTTGGTTGTGATGGGGCAATATTTTGCCCAATAGTTGTGAAGGGATATTATGTGTGTTCTCTCGGGCATCCAAGAATATACTAGGAAGGGTAGAGGTGATAAATGTGGGTGTTAGGTGATGAAGGGGGGGGAGGAGCGGGGTGAGAGCCCCTGAACCGTTGCAGCTCAGGAAGGCCAGATGCCGGGGAGTTACAGGGCACAAGGAGTTAAACTGGCGACTCCGCAGCGGGGCGGCAGTGGAGGAGCTGATGGGCTTGTCTAGCATTTAGAGGTGCAATGGTACAAGCCTTGATCTAATTAGCACCTTCTGAAGCAGTAGCCAGGGCAAGCTAACGGGATGCCTGTGTGTCTGAAGTAAGGGAGAGAGTCTAGGGGGGTGCTAAAAGCGTGACAATATGTCGAAATTGGCATTAAGTGGGATTTTCAACTGAAGGAGGTAAGACAACGCCCTTGGGTTGGGTACTCGGGCTGGCCGGACTCGTGCCAATGGCAACCCTACACCCTCGACTGACTGCGCTTCCTCTTTTTCCCCTTGTTTCTTCTTTTCTTTAATGTAAAAAGAAATCCTTTTCTCCCATCTGAAGCAAGACTTTAAAGATAGACACACTTCTGTTGGTCTTCTGCAGAGGAATGAGCTTCACCTGCAGGGATTTAATTAGCAGTCGCTGCGTAAAAAAAACGGGCAAATTATAGTAAAGTGGAGCTGATAAAATTGGAGGAATCATGGGTTACCTGGTGAAAAGCTAATAGACTATCTGTTTGAAAACAGTATGTAAAGTGATTCTGGCAGTTCCATTTGAAAAATACCTTCTATCATCAGTAAAATAAATGGAGCTAAAATCACTGGTGTTAGAAGGGTAATGAAACTAAGTGCAATAAAGAATACAACTTTCTAAAGAGTAAATCCCACTAAGAAAGCAGACTGTGGTTTAAAACAGAATCACGCCTCTTTTGGCAAGCAGATAATGCAATTAATGTCATAAATTTGGATTTTTCCAAAGCATTTGATATCGCTTTTCAAGAAATCTATTTGACAAATCAGTTTAGTGAGGCTTGCAATGTGCAGCGTGGCCAAGAGACTGCGCAACAGAAGCCGAATGATGGATAGCCAAGTATTGCAGTCGGGAGAGGTTCCTAATGGGGTTTTCTGGGAAAGGTGTTAGGTCCGGTTTTATTTAACCTCTTCATTAATGAGCTGGGAGAGGGAGTAAGCGTGCAAATTAATGATCTCAGTTTGAGAAGATCCGCAGATAAAAAAGAACAGAGAAATAAGGAACGTGGGCAAAAAGATAACAAAATGCCTTCACCTTGAAAATATGAATGCAGGTGTATATATAGCTTTGGAGAGCTAGTTGGAAATGCACAGCTGACACTGAAATAATAGACCGAGAGGGCAATAGAAGGAAACAAATTAGACATAAATTTGCAATGAAGTGTGCCAATCTGAAAAATAAATACAAATTTGGGATGTATTTGGCAGCATTTCATCATAGCGCAGAGGATGTGATGGTATGAATCACATCTCTTAGGACATTGGATAGTCAGATGGGAGGAAGTATTAAAATATACACTGTGAAAAATAATCTTATATTGGCGGGTGGATGGTCAAAATGATATACCGGTCTTTTACCTATACTCTGTATTTCTTGAAAGTCGAGAAACAAATAGTTTTAGCCTGGATTTGTTAGGCCATAAAGCTACACGAAATGCAAACGGGGAGATAAATCACACAGATGACAAAAGGGATGAAAAGGAAGAGGAAGGAGTGCAAAGCCTGATGCTTGACACATGCAGTTTCCAGCTCTTATCACTGAATTTTTCTCCTCGCAGAGTTTATTCATACGCAATCTGCACTTTCTATGGTGCTTCCCAGCTGATGAGCACTGTGATGTGACATCTGAAGGATTTGGGAACATGGAAGGCAAAATAAAAAAAAAAAAACCAAAAAAACCAACAGGGGAAAAAACACTTAAATTTAAGAAAAATAGAGATCAAATGCAGGCTAACAATAGTATTTGGGGGTTATTTCAATCAGGTTGCAAAATGCCTTTGTGTGATTGCAAAGGGTGAAAGAGACGCCTCATTAAATTGGGCTTATGTTAGGGAAGGCTTGAGAATGAATCTTTTTGGAAGGGGTAGGGATAAATTGAAATAACAGTTCTGGGCGGTTGTTAGTTCAGAGTGACCATCTAAGCCCCAAAAATGTTATTTTTAGTTGCAGGTGGCTGGAGGAGGAGAACTGAGTGAGCTCCTCTTGTTCCTTCCTGCGGAACCGGGTGCTAATGAACACACGGGTTTCGCAGGATGGAGAAACAACAGCTCACACTTGCCGTGCTTTGTACTTCCACAGCTCTTTTCACCAGCAGGTTGCGAGCATTTATCCAGATCCTTCGTTAAGTGGAATGATCTGTTGAACAGTGAGAGAGCTTGCAATTCAGGTATAATCTTTGATAAGAACACGAACAAACCAACAAAAATGAATCCCACTGTAGGTTTTTTGACCACAGGGGTGAAGACTAACAAATTCAACCTGAGTTTTCTCTGGGGAGATATATAATTGTTCTTAGAGAGTTGCTGTAATTTAAGGTTACCCATAGTTTCCTTAAGGATAAGTTACTCAAATACTGTCCTTCCTGTTTTTAGTTCAATGCATGCAGCTTAGACCTGGTTTTGAGAGTACATTTATTATTTCCATGAATTTGGCAAACAACATAGGTCTGCTTTGGTCTGTAAGTGCTGGTGAAGTGTTCCCTCTTCTTAATTTATGATGTGCAAATAGCTCCTTAAGACTCCTGGCATTGCTCCTGTTCCCTCCTTGGAGAGCTGGAGTTTTCCCGAGTTCGAGTGGCTTTTTGGAGGTAGGACGTGTAGCATGCAGTAATTTCCAAGCAATTTGAGGTATTTCTCACTGACCCAGGCTTGTCACAGGTGTAGTTTGCAGGTTTTATTTGCTATTCCTCTGTGCTAGTCTCCGCTATGTCCTGGGCTTTTTCCCATAAAAAGGAAAGTGTTGAACTCATGTCGTAGTTATAGGAAAGGTTCATGCTGGTGGAAGGTAGAGCTGATGATGGTTAGGACTCGTCCCGTGCTGCCCTTGCAGTAACTCCTACCTCTGTTCTGCTGCGGCCACTTTTTCCTGGGGGACAACAGCCGCAGCACTGCTGCATCCTCAGACTCACACCTCTGCCGTGCTCCTCCGTGACCTGTGCCATGGGCTGTACCAAAAGAAATGGCATCAATAATAGGGTGGGTTCTGGTAGGACCTTCTTCATCAGCTATCTACCATCACGGTTCTCCTATTTTCACTGTTTTCTTACAGAGCAGGAGAAGTCCTTTCAAAATGTGATGGAAGGAAACTGCCATGGCACTAGTGAAAGATAACGTTTTGGAGTACCTCTTTGGAAGAGGACAATGTGAAGTCACGGGAGGATATATGAGAGTTGCTTTCTCTGCATTATCTTTATGGCTGCTATGGGGAAATTTGCAAAATGTGCTGTTTTCCAGTGTGTGGCTGTAACTGATTGGTAAGGGAGAGTGCCGAGCTGCGTTTTCTCTATCTTGTGTTTGATCTTTTTTGTTTTCAAGTCCAACCTGCTCCTGCATTCACGTATCATAATCTAGTATCATGTACCCATTCACATATGCTGGTTTTGTCCTGCCATTTATATACCTGCAACCCTCTGTATAGGCATCATTAATGTATGAATGCAGGATCAGCCCTTGTATGATGCATCATGATGAAGTTCAAGTGTACAGTGTGTGATAAACCTGCTGTATCCAGGAGATGCATTAGAGAACTCTTTTTTGCACATGAATCACCTGCCTGATCAACTGATGCAAAATATTTTTTCTGTTAAAGAACAGGAATGAAACCGTGCCCTTTTCCATAAATAATATTCCATTTTGTACACGCACGCTACTGGATAGGAAATCAAAGGCAATATTTATGAGTTGATAGTAATAGTTAATTTTTTTAAAAGCAGTGTAAACCCCTGTGCTCCAGGTCACATGGCAAGCCTCAGTTGACATAAAATCAGAAGAAGCAGTCTTATATGCACAAGATATTCCATAAAAGTCAGAGGGTTTGTGTATCCTCCAGAGCATCCGATCCTGTCTGCTTATGGATGGGCTGCCGTCCCATTGTGGCAAGGCAACTCCTGTCTCCCGAATGTGTCGTTGCCTCGCTATGCACTTGCATTTCTATTTAGTAAAGGTCATGAAGTGTTGGTATTTTTGCATCTGCCTTTCAGCTGAGCGCATTGTGGGGGGAACAGGATGGACAAGAAGTGGCTCCTGTGTTCAAACCAGTGTCACACGAGCAAACCCAGTCCCTCTGCTGAGCTGCCTGGAGACCTACGTGTGATTTGCCTATTCGTGATGGGAAATCATAGATGTCCCGGCCCAGGGAGCTGTGATCCTTTTGCAGTTGGATACGCTTTGTATTACTAAACTGAAGCTTGTGTGAAATCAATTGGGAGGGGAAAAAAAAAAAATCAATGCCTGGTTTTTCAGGATGAAAAGGCAAGATAGCCACACAATTAAGCACTGGAACACATTTTGCACACTCTTCCTGTCATGTTCTCCTGATTCTGTGTCTTGGCTGTTCATCAGAAATAATTAAACTCTCTCCCATGGGCAACAATTACTTGCTTAAAATATTTGAGTAAGAAGAATGCATTTATAATTACCTACCCTTTTTGAAGGTGAAAATGGAGATTATCTTTTGATGAAATAAATGTATGTGGGGAGAATTCCCAACTACCAGAGCATCACCCCCGTGGCGGTATGAACGGTGTTCGGTGTCAGCGGTGATGTGCTCCACGGCGTGTCTCCAGCCCTCCGGTACGTCTTAACCGTGAAGAACCGGTGGAAAGGTTTTGATTTCGGAGTTAGGCCCAAGTCTCAGCCCCTGCCCATTCAGTAAGAGATATTTATTCTGGCAAATCTGCGTATGGACTTGACATTTTTAAGCAGCAGGAATGAAGCAGGAAACATATCCAATTTGTACCTATCAAATATCGTCCTTTTATTTAGTCATACCGCGTCTTCCCTTTTCATGCTAAGAGTTGTCTTTGTTCCTTTTGACTCTTACTCCCAAGGGAGTTTGAGCTTTGAAAGTGTTTCATGTTTCAGAGCAGCCTCTTTTCCCCCTCAGATTTGTTTACTGATCCATCCTTGGTGAGACCTTTTAGTGAATGTGATAGGAAGGTTATTAAAAATAAAATATTCATCAGGAAATCAGCCATAAACATGTGGGCTGGTTAAAATTCAATTCCTAATTCTTTCAACCTTGACATCATTTTGCTTTTTGCTTAATATCTCTGTATACAAATTTCTGAGCTAATTTATTTTATCAATTTATGCTTATTTCAGTTGTTCATACAACTCGCTCTTGTCTGCTTAATAGCATCAAATAACGTGACAATGGTAAAAATGACAATGACAAACGGAGGATTGTGACAGATTGGCTGAATTTGAATGTCTCTTACTGAGAAAAATGTTTCAGGAGTGCCATTAATTGCTTTCACAGCAGTGAGTTATGTTTGTGCATCTTGTCTGTCACTCAGTGCCTGTTCCTGCTCTTCCCGTGTGGAAGGGTGCTGACTTCTTTCTTTTAATGGCCTGGGACAATGGGGCAGGGAAGCCAGGGCAGGGAGTGCAGGAGAGAGGTATGGGAGGGAAAGCAGAGAAAGGTCGTCGTGGGCAGAGGTGGGAGCAGGATTTACCTGGATTATTAAATGCATGCAGGGATGGAAGGTGCTTGATAAGAACCGACCGTCTCTGGGAGGCCACACAACACGACGGTAGTGAGTGGCTTCCACCTGGTAGCTCTGGTGGGTCACACCACTTCCACTGCATGACTCCTGCCGAGGCTGAGGCTGTTGATGATGCTCATTCTGGTGGTTGTGTTCTTCATTTTCTAGAAAGATGGTTCAGTTCTCTTACTTCTTCCCAGTGGCTCTTCCTTAACACCTTTTCTTTTTTTAGCATCGTTCTGTTTTCTCCCACCACTATTCCTGCTGCGGTGCTGGGCGTTCATGCTGATGTGGTCATTCCCTGAGACCTTCCGTCCTGTCATGGGGGAGAATTAAAATTACCTCCTTTGACACTCTGTTCTCCGTTTCCTCTCTGGGTTCAGGTGCCTTGGCTGTCAGGCAGGGTAGATGCTTGGTCCATCTGCTCTCTGAAGATGCCGTTGGGCCGAGGAGCTGTACAAAAGCACATGGCTTTCAGTTAGGCGTGGGAAGCTTGTAGAGGGCTGGAAGAGCCATCCCTGTCCCCTGTACAGGCAGATGGACTGAATTTCAGTCTAGCCTTCAGTACTTCATTGCGATTACTTCTGCCTGTCATGCCGGGGTTCAGTAGCGTACTGCTTTCTTTGTCAGCTCCAATTTCAGGTGCTTTATGCATGGATTGTAGCCTTTTTTTAATTAGAGAAAAATATGCTTCAATCCTTTGGACATCTTGCTTTGCAAATCAGTGACTGCAGCCAACAGTTGCCTGTCAGCTCACAGGATGTGTGATAATTGTAAAGGTCAAGTAGGAACCTGCATCATCAGAGAGCTACCAGCCTTCAGCATGTCCTCAAAGACTACGTGCTGCTGGCACGCCAGCGGGAAGGACACGCAACAGCTCGGTGGGGTAAACCAGGGCTCGAGCAGTACCTGTTGGAGAACATCACTGCCACCGTGCACCCCTACCACTCACCCAGCAAGGCTGTGCCTCTGATGGTTATTTTGGGGAGTCCCTGTGGGCTTCACTGCTAGAGGTGGGGAGGAAAAGAGCCACCACTGAAATCGTCAGTCTGACGAGCACGGCTGGCAGAGGAATGATCTAGGCATTTAATTTTCAGTTTCATTTTCAGAGCGATTCAGACCACTTCCTTGGGGTGACCAACATATTTTGGAGCCTGAGGAACATTTTTAATCTCGGTAATGTTTATTTTATTAAAAAAGAAATAAGAGGTGACCCTGAAAGTGCTGGAGTTGCACACAAGGTGTTCATTTCTGAGCCTCTCCTGAAGCACTCTTCTTCAGAAACAAGAATTTGCCGATTCGGTTTCTGACCCATGCGTGTCCCTTAGCGTTCTGCAAGGGCTTGGTGTCCCTAGGAATAAGAAAAAGAATTATTTCTTTTTATTGCATGCAGGTTTTCTCTGACTTCTTTCCTTCAATTCTCCAGGTTAAATAATCAGGAGATATCAAAGGGCAGGTTTTGAAATACTTGCACTCAATTGCTCAGCCGTCTGTCTTAGTTGAAATCATGATTATGCTTTAGAGCAGAGATTGATTTTCTTCCTTGACCGCATTGTCTTTCGCAAGTGGAGGAGATGCTCGCCAAGCCTGCGTAAACTCTTGCTCTCGGCTTCAGTAGGGGTGAGCATTTTTTAAGTGCCACAGGTAGTTGAAGACATTGTTGGGTCATGAAAATCTATTCAAAGGACTAAAGAGCTAAGTAAAAGTAAGAGCTTGGAGTAAAATATCTTTTTTGATAAATCCACCTCCCCGTCTCTCCTTTGCTCCAAAAGGTCAAAGCTAATGATTTCCCATATGGTTGGCACAATGGAAAATACAGTGCAGAGAATCGGAGTTTGTTTACCACTACTTTGTATATCAATATGTGGAAAAAACGTAAATAGTTTTCCTTCCAGGCTGGTGCCTGGGGACTAGAAATCAGGGAGCAATTTGCTAGTCCTAGTGTATTTGTGAATGTGCATTTCTGCCTGATGGCAAATGTTAAATCAGCCTTGGAGTCAGTCACCCGCCATAAACTTTCCCTATCCTAATATACACAGAAATGTATTTGTATCCCAGTGGAGGACGGATTTTGAATTAGCTTTAACCAGGCAGTGTCTCAGTTTTGCTCATGATCTGCAAAAAGAGAGAGAGCAGCTAGGAAGTGCATATTATGAAATTTGATAGACAATGAGTGATTGAAACGTGAAGCTAGTAATGTATTTGCTTTCCCACTTATCTGTAATAGATGTACAGGGAAAGCAAAGATTTTCTTGTTCCTTTTTACTTAAATGGGGGCATTTCTCATTTATCTTTTCTTGCTCTAGAAAATTGGCTTTTTTCCATTAAAATATAAATGTATATTTCTCCTTTTCAGATGCTTCCTTCTGAAACAGGTTGTTTTAAAACCTAACAATTCAGGGATGAAATATATTAACAGCTTACTTTTTCTTTTTCACATCAAAACTGTTTTTAGTGCCAGTTGGGGGCAGATTCTAAATCCGTCACTGTCGAAATTCTTAAAAATCGGGTGTTTTAACTGGTGTGAATGAGGTTACCCATGGGAGTTGAATTTGCAGCATCTGGACCTTGCGAAATGTACGGACAGGGGATGTTTGTCTGTTAAAAGAGTGAAGCCACTTTTTGGCTGAAAAAAAAATGAGGGCTTGCCTTCTGATACAGAAGAAGGTTGTCTTTGTTTCTCAGATCAAAGTGTGATCCTGTAGTTGAGCCTGTAAAAAGCCCGGTGCCTCCCCCTCCTCCCCTGGATCCTGTAATGCATTGATTCATCAAAATCAATCACACTTTCATGAATTAGTCATTCGGTTCCTTGCTGCATCTGGACAAATTATGTACTTCTTCCTGCGCGCCGATATCTCGGCTCTGGTCTCTGAAGGAAATGCTGCTGACTGGCTTGTTAACGGGCCAGGCTGCCTCTGATACGGAGCTGGCTGACAGCAAATAAACAGTTATTTTGCAGGATTTTGTTTGATCACCTGCAAGAATCACCCCAAACATCTGTGATGAAGGGACTCGTTGCCTTCCAGTAGCGATGGCAGAGACAGAAGTTTTCAAAGGCATAAAGTACTGTTTCTATTTAAGGATGGATTCAGTGCCACGTTATCACCAGCAGCTTTATGACGGTGGAAAGCACAAAGACGTGCCTGTCAGTGTGGCATGTTGCCCCGCGGGACAGTCCGGGAGCCACGTCCCTGCAAGGGACAGTGCAAATCCTCCTGCCTCTCGGATACTTCTTGCTCCAAAGAATTTGAAGCACAGCTGGTGACAAGCTACCCGTAGCGACTGGCTTGTTATAGCGATATTTTTTGCGACCTGTAGGCTGTGCCAGAAGAGGGTTCAAAAGCAGCAGCGTACGGCAGGAGTGCAGGATGTGTCCCGTGGAGCAGACCGCAGGGGTGACACGGCTTGGTTGGCATGGAGTGGGAGTTTGAAGTGGGACTTCTGCATCCCCACCTCCCCAAACCCCTCACAGTGCCCTGAGCCCCAAAACATCCGACTGTTTTCTGTGCTGGGAAAAGGGGATGTTGCTGGGAGGATCCTCCACTGACAGCAGAGCATTCTTGAAAATGTTGATTGCCGGGCACAAACTAAATCCTGCTTGTGAAGGCCAGTGCTCGTGGCTGAGCAGGACATACCTGCAGCTACAGCTAACTCACCTCGCCAACGAGCGCAGCGTGGGGTGCGGGCATCTTTCCTGACTCCTGTTGTTTCGTGCTTTGAAGCATGAAATGTAATCATCATTACCTTATTGCTCTCTTATCTCCCTTGGGTGCTGTGTCCTCTATCCCGTCCCTCGGCACAGAAATCATTGCTCACAAAAATCCTCTTCCCTCTTTAAAATCTAGCTGGAGCGTTTGACTTGATGGCCTTCCATGATAGGAAATTCTTCAGGCTGGCTGTGCGAACGAGTATTTCCTTTTATTCCTTCCAAATTTACTGGCAATTATCGACTGACCCCTTTGCTCTTGTGTTATGGGATGGTATGAAAAGAGAGGGATTGATCAATCTTCAGTATACTGCCCTGCAGAGCTAACGATATTTTATTTTCCTGTATTATGGGAGAGAGAGAGAGATCCTTTTTCATTACAAGTCTGATCAATTCCTAAGTTTTTCAGGGCATTCAAGTTCCTGAACTTTAAAGATAGTAAAGAATAAGATGAAAAGGTGTAGAGTTGTTCTTGAAATAAATCGTTGAAGAAGATGAAGAAAAATCAACGGTTGTTCATTTATGTGTATTGCTTTGTGCCTAAATAAATTAGAATCAAAATTGTCCAGCGAAGGAAATGCAGGCCTCTGCTTTCTCCGCTGCATAAGATCTTCAGGCAACATTTATGGACTTTGAAAATAATGTTTCTGGTAATAAATGGCAGAAATATTCTGTTTTCTGCATCAGCAGATATGAGGATTAAAGGATTTGACCATATTAAACAATTTTGCACAGCTTTGGCTCCCAGGGCTTGCAGGCTGCATTATCAGAGTTCATCTCACGGCATTTCCAGACCTGATTTAAGAAGAGAATATGTTCCTGCTTTGCAAGTTGTCACTCCCTAATTTAAGCCATCTTTGACAGAATTAAAAAAACCAAAGATAACGAGATTATTTTGCTTCTCTTGAAAGTGGGATGGCTTCCTAAGGCTCCCCCCTACCCCAATCAGCCATTTGAAATGATGGAGATAATTGAATTGTATTGTTTCTCCACACTCCCCCGAGCTCTGCTTATGCTGGACTATCACATTGCTATGGAAACTTGAAAATGATAGTAGCTGATCTTTGTTTGGGTGAACAAGAAGGTTTCCTCTGCCATTTGTCATCATAATCGAGCTGGACCTGGAGTATAACAACCTGCCCCGTGGTCTCTCTTGAGGGCGGTGTCTCCCACTCCATTTTTTAATTTTTTATTTTCTGAATTTAAAACCATGGAATAGTTTGTTGTTATTTTAGCTATCCAGCATAAAGCCACAGCACAGGTACCAAAATAAGAGTGAGATGCCTTTGAGGTAACTAGGTGTGAAATAGATCCTGAGCATCCTCCTACCTTCAGGGTTTGTATCGGCCCGAGGAAGTTAGTCCCTGCTGTGCTCCAAAAGCAAACGTTCTGCCAAGAACAGGATGGGGCAGGTATGTGTTTAACTCAGTTACCAAAGTATATTTTCTTACAATTGCTCTGAAGACAACTGCTAACAGCAAATGTTGATGCAGGAAGCTGGCCTGATTTGTAACTTTAGTTAAAACCATCCCACCTGCTTTCGTGCTGTTCCAGCAGCTCTTTTGGCAGCACCGAGTCACCTGCTGTGAAAGCACCAGCCTTTCCCGACCTTTTGAAGAGTCCTTGCTTCGACATCGTCTGTGTGGATGTTTGACTTCCTTCACGCGTTCTCCAGCTGGCTGTACTGCTTTGGGTCCACGTGTCAGGCACACCACAGTAATACGTCGTCACCCACTTGTATCGCATGTGTATACGGAGGAGTTATTTTTATGATCCAAAGAGCAAGATTTTACATGTTATCGCTTTCACTTAATGTGTCGTTTATCCGATAACCATCTAATAGACTCCTGAGAGCCCTAGAGACTGATTTTATTTTAAAATTATTTTTTGCATTGAAGAATCATTAAATTTTAGGTGAAAAATTATGTAGACACCCATTAAGCTATGCTTGGGTCGACCTACCAACTCTGTTTTGACTCATCCTTCCTCATCTCCTAGTTTCTTTTTCCAGACCAAAAGTTCTCAGTCATACAAGCCCTTTATTTGAATTTCTAGCTAACTATAGCATCTGCTGCAGCATTAAAATTCTCTACCGGTGCTGCATGTCACAAGCCATATTTTACAAAGCTGCTTTACCTTTATCAGAGAAAACTCTTAGAACTTTGAAAGTCCTGAATGCAAATACCTGCACACGTTGATTCTTGCTGTCTGCACAGGATTAATCAAGGCTGTCACACGGCTAGCTGTAAAACCTTTAATATTTTTAAAAGGTTTGAAGCTGCTGTATTTATCACATGCATCAGGGAGAATAAACTGTTAAACCGCTGTATCAGTAGGAAATAATTTTTGTTGTTGCAGAGTAAGGCAGAGATGAGCCCCAAATGCTATCCAGCTAGAAAAAAACTCCTTGATATTAGACTGAGATGCTGCTCTTTGAATCTTTTGCAAATATTTCCTCTCACATACACACGTATGCAAATCACACTGTATTTGGTGGAATTTACACACGGAGGCTGGTGAAAACATTAATCAGTTCCTCTAAATAGGCAATAAAAAGGGTAGCGTGCCCTTTACTCTGCTGGTAAATACCTCATTTCGGAAGAAATCCCATTGTTGACTTTGTCACTACAAGACATTAATTTTGACACACAGCTTCTGATATTGCGCACCTAACATCAGAAGTGGTCTCAGGTATTCGGAGCAGCCTGTGTCCAACGCAAGCATAATGCAAAAGCTTATAATTTTATTAAATGCTTTTCTGGAGTAGCCACCTTTTCAGCCTAATGTTGGAAAGTTTCGATGAGATTTCAACCTAGAGGTGGAAAAACTTTATCCGAATTTCTGCGTTGCATTTGAGTAATCACAAACCAACAAACAGTGGTGATGGTTTCTCAAACCTAATTTGAAATTCTTGAGTCTACAAAGCTAAATCGGAAGTGCCACCAAGGCAGATGTTGCTTTTCCCTTAATTCTACACTTCAGCTTTTAGCTTTGCTGGAGATTTGAACAAGAGAGAAATTGTGGGGAAGAAATAAAATTTAATGGCTCCTTTTCATCTTTGAAACAGGTTTGAGTATGGAGAAAGTTTGGGTAAGTTTACTTTTTCTTGTATATATTCCCTCTGTGCACACATTGTGTTACGTCTATGGTTAGAAATGTGTAACGCGCAGTAAGATACAGGGCCAGTAAAATGCTGGTTATACACAACCATTGATTATCTGTCCAGAGGATAACCATGCTGAAATCACATATGGATCTGAATGACCGTTACCGTATACACTGATCCCTGCCCGAACACACTCGTGCCGGAACGAGATGGGCTTTGTTCTGTTCAGCTTAAGATGTTTGGGAAGGCACGGGCAGGATCTAACTAAGGAAAAGCTGGTGTTAGGGCCATACCAGGTCGTTCCAAATCTCCAGGAGGAATTATAATCATACTGATGTAAATGGCGAGTTGCGTGCGCTGATATTGAGCAATAGCTTGTACTTTGATGTCCCTTTTATGAAACCGTAGTGATTTGCAATGTTCAGTGAGTTGTTAGGGGGCAGGTCCTGAGAGGTGTTGAGCATCCCCTGAGAGCTGCTGAGCGATTTAATTCCTTATGGCTACTGTCAGAGCCGAGGGTGGTACGCACCGTGTAAGACGAGCACCTACCCGATTATGCACGGCTGCAACACTTCGCAGTTCTCCCGTATGCCTTTCTTACAACTGAAGCATTGCAAAGGCTAAATTATCAAAAAGGTGTCCAAATAATGATGGCAATTACATGATTAATTAGGCATGGAAGTGCAGTTGCTTAAAAATTTTCAACAGTTGGTGCTTAATAGCAAAGAAACCATTGTGCAACTAAATAAACCCCCAGAAATGATCAGGTGGATCTGGGGGCAGGTAAGTCCATTTAAGTATGGAATTGCAGAGTCAGTGTAATTAGTTACCTAATTGTGTGCCCAAACTTGTTTGATGCACTTAGTGTGCATGTATAATTAATGATGATTTATTGAAAAGCACTCTTACTGTAAATGCTTTCCTTATCGTTTCCTAAAAATCAAATTGCTGAGGGAAAGATTAGAATCTGATTTAATATATATGGATGGAATTAGAATTTCTTCTTGCAGTTTTTACTAGCTTAAAAGAGATAAGCCTCGAAATTATCTGTTTATAAACTCCTATGTAGGAATGGACCTAATACACTCAAGGTCAATCAGTTGCACTAATACTAATGGTTCAAATATTTTGCTCAGTTCACGCAGGAAGGGGGAGAAAAAGCAGAATTTTTTGCAGGGAGCGTAGAGGTGTGAACAATGTGTCTCCTTTCATGCTTTACCTTCTCCCCCAAAGCTCCCTACCTTGAACGGTACTGTGCACTTGAGTAAAAGTTAAGCTGAGCACTCTCTGCTTTCTAGGCACGGACGTTAATGCTGGGTTATGGCAACATGAACTCTGTTACTGAGTTTGCATTTCTTCGGGACTGAGTCTCATGTGCAGGAACAACTTTGCTTCTCGTGGAGCTGCTGTTTTGCCAGTCCAGGGAGGGAAGTGTGACAGCACTGTGAAGAGGCAGTTAGCAGGGCTGGCGCCGCTTTTTGGTTGTGTCTTCCTCAAGTGTTGAAGCTTCGGTGCGTCTGTAGGTGATGTAGCCAAGTGAGGGGGGGTTTCAGAAGCTCTCAGAAGCCAGGCTTGCAAAGCTTTTTCAGCCTCCCATGGCATTGGTGTTTAAACTGTTCCTAGAAGGTTGCGCTTAAGAAGAATTCAGGAGAGAAGGAAGAATTGTGATGTGTTTTCCCCTGGTCAGCTGGGGGCCTTGGCGTGCATGCAAGCTGGCCATTAGTCTTGCTTCTAATGGGGACCTTCACAGGGAGCTGAAAAGCAGGGGAGGACCCTCAACTGAACTTCATGGGTAGCATCCTATTTCACTGTCCAAAATAAAAGCTTCAGGTGAGGTGGGCCGCGAACAGTAAGTTACGTGGCAACCTTGAGAACGAGGGCTGCCCCTTGTCCCGAAGCAACAGTCCAGCTGTGCTCTTCCCTGCTCATCCCAGTGGTGCTTCCTTGGTGCAAAGGAAGTGTCCAAGCACATCACTGTTCCAGCAGTAACTGCAGTACATACTCCTGCTACTCATGTTCCTTCTTTCCAGTGTTTCCTTTTTCTGTGATGGGCAAATCTCATTTCTTGGACATTTCAGACAGGTGTGAGAGCCAAATGATGGAAGAAAATTTATCATCGATTTCTTCAGGTTTCCTAATAGTCTTTGCACTATTATTCTTTCCTTCCTATCTTGCACTCAACACAGCACAGATCTGTCATTGCTCCTTTTTCATCTTATTATTTTCAGGCTTTGGTTTCCTGCCCTGCTTTTGTTGATGGGCTCAACGCTGCTTCCCCTGATCTTCTGTTCATCTTTGTTTTCACTGACACACGCAGATCCTGTATTCGTTCTGGCATTCAGATCTTTCCTCATTTCCTTTCTATCTTTTAACAGTCTTCTCTCATCTCTTCAGATATGACTTCCAAGCTGTCTGGCGGCTTCTTCTCCTAACTACCCTGTAGTACAAGGAAAAGTAACGTGTACTGCGCGGCAGGTCCAGTGGGGGAAAGCAGAGCGGGCTTACACGTGATAGAGGTTGCTTGATTTTTTGATTCCCAAATACTGGTTTAAATGAAAATGCACATAATCAAAGAAATACTTTGTTCATCTGAAAAATACATTTCTATTATATGAAGAGAAATTAAAATATGTCATGTGTAGGCTATTTACTGCCTATTCTAATATTCTAATTCAATTTGCTGTCTCTTATTCCAAACAAGTTTTTCTCAGTGTTATTTTTAAAGCAGATTTCATAGATAAATGTTGTAGAAGAAAAAATAAAGTGTAAATTATTACAACAAAGGTGCTGGAAAATTACTTCGGTTCTAATTTTCCATCCTCTAGTATTTGGGTAGACAGATCAAGAACCTCATTGATTTCAGAGTGGCTTCATGTGGTAAGACACATGTAGCAAGATTTGTGCTTTAATCACCACTAGAATCAAAATCAGTCCGAAAAAGTAAGAATCATCTAATTGTCTCCCTTTTCCTTAATCTTTGCCTAAGTTGGCTACCCCAGGACAAGCTGCGATAACTCTTTCCTTTAAGCACAGCTGGGGTTCTTCTGCAGACCGCAGTGGTATGCAGGCAGTAGGATGACTGGCTACATAAAAATTAGTGCAAAACATATCAGTAATAATGCTTCACATCTTCAAAGCACTTCACGGACGTTAACTAATGAATTGTCACAGAAACCATATAACATAGACCAGTGTTTTGGTCCTCATTACAGAGATGGAGAAAGTAAGGTAAGAAGGATAAATCACTTGTCCTGGGCCCCAGAGAGCAGGGGAAGGATTTGTGATGGAGAAATTTCTGGCCAAACATGCAGGAAGGCTGAGATTTCGCTTTCCTCGATGGCTGTCTCTCGTACAAAAAAATGCCAAAGGTGGGTAAACACCATCCCTTTCCCCCATCCTTTTCCTTCCTTTGGCAAGTTTTATTGCCTCTTGCTCTCACAGATGTTTCTAAAAGGTCTGTGTACAATAAGTTGGAGGAGAGTGTAAAGGTCAAAAATCGTATCTTGGAAAATGGTATTTTTTTTGAATTTCCCAGTCTGATGAGTCATTCATTGCTATGACATATCGTGTCTGCTTTTGTTAGTCATGTCATATTAGACTCAGTGAGAGAGAATGATCCTGCCTATTCCAGGCTGGCTGATTTCATGAAAAAACTTAAATTGAGAGTGACACTGAAGTGCAAAAGAGTAATCTGAGGGAATGCAGTTAGTTTGCTTCAGATCTTATTTCTTCTGTACATTGGACTGACATGAATGTTTTTCTTCATAACCTGCAGTTCACAACCATCTGAGTCCTCTAAGAGTATGCACTTTACAGAAGTGACACTATTTTATTGAATTAAGTAAACAATTTGTCACTGCTGAAACTCGGTGTTAGTAATTTATTACAAATTACATCATTATTTTACAATACAGGACAAGTGAGTCAGATGAAATGCATCTAGCTAATTCTGAATTTCAGGATAATCGATGAAGCCTTTCTTAGATTAAAACATGATGTATTATCTAAAGCCATTTAGCTGGGCCTGGGCTGAAATTTAAATATTTCTATAACAACCCAACTGTTAATTTCAAAAACAAGCACGCATTTCCGTTAGTACTTTCGGGGAGTATGTGTCATCATTTTCTGATGACCAAATCTGTGGAGAACATGCTTTATTCTGCGCTATTCATGACAGGGTCATACTTAGGGCTGTGATATTGAGGGTTTCCAGAAGAACAAGAAGTCGTGACAGTTGTGCACACAGACACGGTTTTCCCTCCCTGACCGACCCTTTGAAACTGTGTGTGCTTTGGTGACATCCTTCTGACAGACACGTTTTCCATCAAATTGTTGAGTTTGTATCTAGGAGGTGTTGAACTGAGCTTTGGCTGTTGCATGCTCTAAAGCTGAGAGGGACACCTTGGGTGGGATTTGGTGTGTTGTGGGACGTGTGGCAGAGTGGATGGCCGAGGTCTTCCTGCATGTTGTGTGCCCAGCAGATCTGCTGCCGCACTCTCCTCCAGCTCCCTTTGGGCTGATGGCTTCTTTTGCGGGTAGGTTGTATTGCCACGATCCTGACAGGAGAGCTGAAAGCACATCTACCTGAAGTCAAGTCATCACCTGCAAGGCTGTAGTCCTTTAACTCTGTCTTAGGCTCTGGAAGTATCTAATCCAGAACAACTCCCAAATGACTCTCTGAGTTGACTGAAGTCAGGTCTAGCATTACAAAATCTTGGCGTCAGTGTGGTTGTAAACTTACACCTGGGACCGTAACCTCTGCCTTGCTGTAATCACCTGTTATTCCTGCTGTTTCCCTGCTTTCCACCTGTGAGATCTTTTTTTTTGCTAAAACCGTGGGATGTTTTAGAGTAGTGGTGTGCTTATACATGGTGAGCGTGCCTACACCTACCTTAAGTGAAGCGCAGTATGTTGCTTTTCACTGTAGTGAAATCTGCATTTTAAAGCTTTAAAATTAAAAAACTGTAAGATCTTAGTGAGATAGGAAATAATTATTTTTTCCAACCACAGGAAAAAAGTAGGAGTTTTGAAAATGTTACCAGGTGATCAAAAAGCTGAAGCCTGGAATATTTTCGTTAACTGGAAAGGAAAAGAAAATGTTAGAAGGAAAGAAGTCAACAGAGTGAAAGATTTTTTTCCAAGCTATTTTAATAATAATTTGTGCATATGTCTCAATGGTAAGTAAATTGAAATCAGAGATAATGATTTTTAAAAGTCAGTATTAAGTGATGATTATTATTTCCGAAACTGGTTGATAAATTAATTGAAAATTATTTTTCCTTCAAAAGCAATGTTTTGACAAATATTTTATTTGTTAATTTAAAAAAAATGCATTCTGAATTTCCCAAGATTCCTTTTTTCCCCTGGGGTTTTTGCCACGTATTTTTCTGGGTCAGAAAAGCCTTACCACCGCCTATTAGGAGGGCAAGGCGTGCTGGCCAATAGTTGTAGGCTGTTTGTGCTCTCTAAACCAAGCTTGTAAGCGTAGGGAGGAGAAGCGCTCTTCTAAATCGGAGTGAAAACATTCTCTTATAAGGTCTGTTTCTGAGGCTGTGGTTCCTGCTGACTTCCTAAGCGGAAGGCCCTCTTTTTTATAAAGAGGTTTTTTCCTCCCTCCCTTTAACCCGTTGGCAGGAGAATTTGGATTTCTTTCTGTCGGGAAGTCTGCTCTTGGCAGTGGATGTGCTTGGGACACTTCCGTGATTAATGACCCTAGTTAAGGGCCTGTTACCAAGGGAGAGTTCAATTCATCTCACTTCACTGGACCATTATATACCGTGTAGGGTCATCGGTGAAGATACGGTCTTTTGCAATTACGGTAGGAAAATTCTGTCTTTCAGCATACAGGTGGTGAGTCCCCCTTTAGCTTTCTCCAAAGGACAGGGATGTGAAATAACGCCCACTGTGGTGTCTAAGAAATAACCCCCCTAGGTTTTTTACTGCTTGTGTGCGTGGCTTTTGGGGGGAAGCAAGGATGGCGTTTCTTTGTGCTCAGGATTTTGAGGTACAAGATGAAGGTTTAGGCAGTTGCTGTGGAAGACTTGAGGGAGAAAAATAAGAAAAGTTGTAAGCCAGCCTTTATCTCTCCGTTTCCATTCTGTCCCTTCATGTCTTTATTAGATTACGGTTTTCCATGCGTGCTGTCTGCCTGCAGTACATTGAAAGAAATAAAAAGAGCAGCAGCATTTCAGCTACATTTTTTTAGGAGGAAAATGGACTTCCCTGACTACTAAAAGTCATTCCCTGAGCAGTTTATTTAATATCCCCACAGGATATTAAATGCAAGGAAATGCAAACTGGAATGGGGAAAGAAAATAAAGTTTACTGTGAAGTTGCCTATGTCTGCTGATGGAAGGGCAGCTCCGTTTTGCAGGTGAGGTCCAGCTGCCACCAGTCGGGTGCCCGGCTTTGGAGGGCTTCAGCGCCCTTTGTTCAGCCAGAGAGTGTAAGAGAGGAGCAGGCAGAAGAGGAGCTTTGTAGGCTGTTGCTGTCTCATGGATGGGTGTAGGTCACTCCTCTCTTCCTGCCTGGTCCAGGGACCCGCGGGATGGGAATAGAGGTGAGGAAGGAAATGGCAAAAGCTGGCGTGCTGGTGGCAGACGTGACACGGTGAGTAGCCTGGGGGCTGCTGCTCCTCAGCCCCGTGCTCATGCCTTGCTGCCTTCTGCTCGCAGCGGGGGAGCGGGGAGAAGCTCATATATGTTCTGGGTTAGGCTCTAGATGGGTTGATGGCTCTTCCAAGGGAACTTTCCCAGCAGCTGTACAGTTTTCCTGCGGTCCAGGTGCAGAATTAACAACTTTCTGATGTAGATGTAACAAGAACTCATTTGCAGCTCCTCCTTCTGCAGCGTCGCTGGGCTGTTCAAGGGAGTTACCGGCTTGATGAGGACTTTGGGCATGAGGTTAGCAAATAATCTCAGATGAGTTTGTCAGGGTGGCTTATGGGTTGCACGGCTTCCTGATAGCATTGCCTGGCAGGGTCTGTGCTTCTTGTCACACGATAGACATGCGTGACGTCCTCCTGTCACAGCACGTCCCAGTCCTGGTCACTTTTAGGTTTCTGTGCCTTGTAGTTCAACAGGCAGCATGAGCTCTTACTCAAGAAGAACAACTTATGAACTGTTTTATTTGAGATACTGCTTAAGGTTGCTTTTGAAAATGGTTGTTAGTCACCTCTGTCACTTTGATGCTTTTCAAAATTGTATTTCCTGTCCAATTTCTCACTTTGTCAGACAGCAGTAATTAAGGTTTAGCGTGCAGAATTTAAGCCAGAAAGGACTTGCTGTGCAAAAGATGTATGTGGGCACTGGGGAGTAAATTTAGCAGCCTTCTAGTTGTAAATATTTTATCACTTTATCTGTGAGATTATGACCATGATACGCAATGGGAGTTGGAGATGCGACGGAAGAGGAAAATGTGGCTGTCTGCTGAGGGTGTTAGGGCACTGAAATGCAGCGGTAGCTCTATTGAACCTATCTGGCCACTGCGTTAATTTATATTCACCAAACCCCTAAACCTGGGAAATCAAGGGAAAGTTGTAATAGTTCTCTAGTTAAGGTAAAAGATTCTCTCTGGAAAGACCCAGCACTGGTCCTAGCATAGCTTTTTCCTGTCTCTCTCTTCCTTTTCTAAGTCTTAGGTCCTCAAGTAAGAAAAGATGCCTTGGTTTGGGAAATGCAGGAAGGAGGAAGCCCTGGGGTTGCAATGGCTTTGGCTAATCATACTGAAGCCCGAGGATGAGTAGACGGCAGCCAACCATACATCCCTCACCTGGTCTGTCGGCTCTTTAGTCTGTGTGTGTTGTCAGGAGTGGATCCAAATGAAGAGTGATTAAGAGATAACTCTCTGAAAGTTATTTTTCTGAAAATTTTCCTGCTCTGGAAATGAGGCAAGGAGCAGATGCAGATATTGTCCTCCAGACCTGGGCTCACACAAGGCATCCACGCTGTAGGTTGTTTCGATCAAGTGCCTGGTCAGTCTTGTGGCACAGGAGAAGACTCATTGCTTACTTGGCGTGCATGTTTTCTGCTGGGTAGCTCCAGCGTTATTTGGAGAGCGGGATAAAAGCAAAGGATTATGAATCTGGATTTCAGTATGCTTATAGTTGGAGCTTTACTTCCGATAACTCTCTAATTAAAGCCAAAGGATGAAAGCACTCCGTCAGTAAGGTATTACACTACTAATTCTGTTACTTGTTTAGTTGCACGAGAGAAATAATAGAGTGAGCCTGCCCAATAGTTTATACTTATGGCATATGGGTTGTTTGGTTTTGGCAGCTGAGCAGAGCGACAGCTCCGGGCTTGCCACTGTGCTGAGTGTTACAGATTGCCTTTACAATTCCTCCATCATTCCCTATTTGCATGGACATTTTAGTGCCTCTGGACCTTTGCACGATTATCTCCCGGGATTATCAATCAAGACCCGAAACATTAACACGTCCAATCAAGTTAATTGAAAGAGATAGGTTTTATTAAAAAGAAATCCTAGCAAGACCTGTAGCCTATAGAATAAGATTGTTCTATAGAATCTCTACTTCTGATGCAAAAGAAAAACCTCTTATGTGTGATACAAAGCAACTCGAGCAAAAATAGCTGCTACAACTGAGATCTTGCTGTCTTTCGCTAACCTGTGGCTTTACGGCAAATAGCAAGGAATGTCTTGAATAGCTTAATTTTCCCCTCATTTAAAGCATAAGCTCTGTGTACCATGTGAAGTTATGTAACACCATCCATAGGGCATGTTTCTAGCAGTTTGCAGGGTCTTCACTTTTAATTTATACAGTTTGTGTATATCTTCAACATGAATGGCTGGTTGGGGTGGCTGCGTTAATGAAACGTTAACATCTGTTTCAGTGAGTCAGTGAAAGCCAGGAAATTTATTCACCATGGATTTGCTAGTTGAAGTGTAGGTAATGCAGCTACATCTACGTTTCGGTTTTGATTCAGAGCAGTGGTTTGGCAGTGAAGCCGGTCCTCTCATTGTCCCCACCGATGGTGTGCTGAGTCAACTCCCAGCTCTGTTTTGCTGTGCACAAACTGCCCCAGGCAATGCATCCCAACCTCTAATGGAGATCAAGGTCTGA
Source organism: Burhinus bistriatus (assembly GCA_013397275.1). NCBI lineage: Eukaryota > Metazoa > Chordata > Aves > Charadriiformes > Burhinidae > Burhinus > Burhinus bistriatus. The sequence goes on from VYXH01007982.1 coordinate 697,073, forward strand.
AACAGCGACAGGTTTTGAACCGCATGCATGGTGGGCATGGTTGGTTGAGGGAACCAGATTAAATCTAGTCCCCAGTGCGCACCTGAGCTACATACAGCGTAGGTGTAGAAGCCTCAGTACCAGATTGAATCTAATGATTTAATTCTGCTATGTGAAATAACTTGCTGATGTAGATACAGCGGTGAGACTACGGTCAAGAAACTGTTTGTAATTGGTGGCTCTGGATGTAGTAACTAAACCGTTGTCACCTGAAGTTTCCCAGCATGTCTACTGTTGTATATTGGACCGAACTGGTGAATCACGCGCTCATCGCATGCTGTGCCTGTGTATCTCATTTTCTTTCTTGAGGTCTTACCAAAGATACCATATAGCCGAAAATGGACAAAATCATGTGTTCAATGTACATTACTGCAGAAGTCAAGATCGGTGTGTTGGCAAGTGTAAAGGATGACTTGCTTCACCACCTCCTCAGCACCACCAGCTACTGCCTTCACGTCCCCAAGTGTTTTTCTTGCCTGTAGAATGACAATGGCAATTGTCCTCTGTCAAGGTTTGTTTTCAACAATATTTTAAAGAAAATGAGGTTGTAGATGTGTGGAGGACCTAAATTAGCAGAGACGAAGAAAACGCGGCAGCTGGGAATCTTAACCTGATGTAATTGGGGTAGGCATATATTTGATGAGGTTTCAGTGATTGGAAAATCTGAGTCTGAAGCTTCCCATGAACTCCAACTGTTTGCACCCCTTGCTGTTCTGATGCTTATCGGTTGGTAACACTCACTGCCTTAGAAGAAGGAGGCCTGTCTTAACCTCTCAGATAAGACACACTTTCTTGGATTTACTACATCTTTCCAAAATATGTCACAAACTAATTATTAGTCCTCAGGGGTTGTACTAGCTTGTCCGTACGTGTTTAAGTGGTAATGCCTTCCAGTAATGGCTGGAAGACCAACTGGTTGTCATAGTTCTTGTAGCAGTTCCTTTAGCTCAGCTGTGTGACCTTTCTGCTTTTGGACAGATGTTCAGGGCCAGGATTTTAGTCGTGATGGCTGCATGTGCATGCTCATATACATTATTAGCCGTGGGTTTTGTTAATAATTCTGTGCAGCTACAATGTCTTATAGGTGACTGGTAACGGTTTGATAGAACCAGCTTGCCAATGCAGTGCCAGTGATCAACACAATTGTGTGGTAGATAGAGAGTAAAGCAGAGAGAATGTGTATTGCTGGTGTAGACTTGTCATTGCATTCTACCCAGGAGACGCTGAGCAGACCCTAACCGAAACCTGTCATGTTACAAAAATACTGTAAGATACATAAAAAGATGTGAAGCACCAACGTAGAAAACATCCTCACCTTTGCGCACCATCTTGCTGTACTAAAACCAAAAGGATTTTACAAGATGGTTTTGTTTTTACCACTTGTGCTGTTCGCTGTTTGTCTTTAAGTCTGATTACTTAATTCACTGATTTCACATCCCATTTTTCATCTATTAATGCTCTGCTGCAGTGACTTGGCTATTCAACAATGCAGACATATATTACATCTAGAATTTTATTTCTCATTGTGACCATTTATTTCTGACCATTCCTTTACCTTTTAAAACTCACACTCACAAATCTAAATTTTGGACCCAAATGAGTCAGAACTATACCTTTAAAAAAAAAAAAAAGAAAGCCCAAAACCTTTATTAAAGTTACCCTGATGTTGCTGTGTCAGCATCAGTGTGATTAACCTGCCATACAAATGTGGGTGCTATAAAATGAACTTGCTCTAAGGCAGCTTTGATTTGCATGCTCAACACTTTCCAAGTGTTGCATCCATAAATCAGTAGTTTTTTGTGTGTGTCTTTTCTGGATAAGTGTTTTTCCTTCGTTCTCCCCTCCGTCTTGCAGCCCGACATGTGTATCATGATCATATGAGACCTGCCCAGCATGTAGATTTAGAGATACTGATTTTATTTCTTGGGTTGGGTACAAGGGAAGACCTATTGTGCGATCTTTCTAAAATAAATAGATAAATCATTAATAGCTTGTGGAGAAAATAATAAAATAAAAAAAAAAGAAAGGAGAAAGTGACCTGCTAGTGCGTAAGCAGGAAATACAGTATTACAGCAGGTACGTGCAGCACACGGTATGCAGCATGCAGTCTGAAGATCTGAGTTCATATAAGCAGAACCACTAGCAGAATACATCTAAATTCCCTTTTATTTGAAATTTTGCATTTCTTCCAGAGAAGCTGAGCTGTTGCTGTTTCAAACAAACATAGCCCAAAGTCTTTCCCTTCCAGATCATGCTGTTTTCTGGGGAGTGCCTCGCCTGGGTGCTGCGTTTCTTAGCAAACAGCCCTAGTTGTTTGTGGTGAGGAGTTACGGCTGGCTCTGCCCAAACATCATCGATGCCAAGTTCATTTAAATTGCATGAAGTTAATTGACTCATTGTTGTGGAATGGGATTTCATTCTTCCCTTATCGCAGCGCAATGCCCTCATTTGATGATACTGATTAATAGATTTTCAATTCCGGCAGATAAACTTTCTAAGCAGAATGGTGGCATCTTAAGAAGTGGAAGAGGTTATTTTGGGAGGGGTAGAAGGCTGATCTGAAGTGATAGTGTGTTCTCCTATATTTTATCCGTAAGACCATGGCACCTGTAAGAACAGGCAGTAGCTTCTGACCTGGCATCTTTGCTGGAGACTTAACATTAGTATATCTGCGTAAGATCTGAAGACTTATTCCTTCTTATTATCTTTCACGTAGAAAACTCAATTCTGTGACTGTTTTATCCCAGCCTTCTTCCCACTTTGTTGTTCAGTGAGAACTCACAGTAATACTGTCTGCAAATGTAGGAACAAGAGTATTGGGACTACTGCAAAATATTGTTGACTTGAGTGCTTGTTGAGTACTATTGAATACTTGTTGGCTTGTTTTCACCACCTGATGACATCTCATGGAAGATCTCTCTGGGTGACAGTAACCTGGGTTCAGATTTCTCATTAGAGATTGTTAGGCTGACAAGATGGAGCATAACTATGTTTGATTTAAGCGAGTACGTAGGATGAAGGTGAGAGAACAACAACAAAAAAGCTAGGAAGGATTTAAGTTGGTCTGAAATGAGCAAAATTACACTGGGAGACACCAAAGTTACAGCAGTCTTCTTCATTGGATACTGCAGTTTTGTATCTTACCAAAAAAAAAAAAGAAAGCTTAAAAATATGTTATGAACCCAAATTGGTGTGTAGCTTAAGCAGTTCCACATCAAAGGATCCGGAAAACAGTATTTTGTGGGCTCTGTGTCCTGCACAGACAGACCCCAAACTTTAAGAGTGGCTTTAAATTTAAGAAACTTGAATGAGGATTTTCCCTCTAGCTCCTTAGCTACCTAAGGATAGACGTTGAGCTTTGGGAATTGGTTGGCATTTGATCCTGAGCCACAAGTCTAATTTCCTTCAAGCTGTTCTGAATGGGAGAAGACAGGAAATGTATCATGCGATATACAACTGATGCAGTAGTTGATGATATTTTAATATGTGGAATTTATTTTTAACTGTAAGTATGGATTATGTATAACGCATATTTAAACCATTACTGTTTGAATTCCCTCTGCAGCTGACGAGGTGCGTAATTAAAAGGAGAAGCTGGTTATGGCCAACTAGACCTGGCTGATGCCATGTGGTCGTCTTGTGAGGAGAAAATTACATTAAGGAAAGATGGGTGTTAGATCTAATGTCAACTGATTAGAGCAAGGGTGGCTAAGTGCAGTGTTTACCAGAGTAAATCAGGAACAGGTTAAGAAAGAAAAACAGGGCAAGAGATGAGATAAGAGGTTTGAAAGCCTTTGTGTTCCTCCCTTACATCCTAGGAGATAATCCCAGCAAGTCCATCAGGACGAATGTGATGCGTGGTACTGAGCTGCATGTCCCACCAGGGACCAGGCATGGGAACTGGGAGAAAAATACCTGCAAGTGTCACTCTCTGTGCATCAGATATGGGAAAGATAACAACAACAACAATAATAATAGTAATTTTAATTTCAAAGGACTTTCGATATTATTATTTATTGAAATAATTATTCTCTCATTTACAGCATTGTTTCAGAGCAGGCAGGAGAAGAGAAACTAGATAAGGTGGCCTAATCAGGCTTGAAACAGAATAAGCAAAATATGCTTTTTTTTTTTTTGGTATTTCACATAAGTTTTTCTTTGCCTTTGCTGCTTTTGCTGCCTTAATTTTTCACAACAGAGTTGCACCACAGGATCTGCAACTCTGCATATCAATACAGAAAGCACTACATGGGAAACAGTCAAATAGTGCCAATATTTATTACACCAAAGATACAGATTTGCTTTGATGTTTTGGGTTTTTTTTTTGATTGTTCTTCTAATATTACTCTCTTGTCTCCAGGCAAGAAAGCAATTCTCCCTTTGCCTCAGAAACATGTGGTATAACCTCACGTCTCGTTGGCAGGGGATTTAAACCAGCCACTATAATTTACATGATAATTGTGTCATATTTTTTACTTCCCATACAAGTTCCTCCTCGTTTGAGACTGTTCTGTCCTTTAGCAAATAGCGCACTTACCTTTGGCTCTGCAGGGAGCTCTTGGCAATCTTGAGTAAGGAATATAATGGAAAAATGGCTCACCTGATGATTTCAAGGGGATTATAGATTTAGGGAAAATAATCTGGTGGATGGGAAAGGGAGGAGAATTCCACCAGGCGCTACTGGAGCAGAACAAATATTGAACTCTGTCATCATTGGCTTGCCCAGCTTTCAGCACATCTTTTTTTTTTCGCAGTGCTGCGGAGGGTGGGAGGGAAAGGGGCTGGAGGGGTGTTTGGGATGCACCCGGTGCACGTGCCGTGAGGATGCACATGCAAACCCAGGTATCTTCTCTGTGCTCAACAGGCTGCAAGCAGTTCTTGCATCACAAGCCCATCTCGCTCCGTGTTTTAAGGGAGATTGCCAGGCTAAAGAGGGCACTACGGACTTGTCCACACATTTTTTCCAAGTTCAAACCTGAGACCGTGCTGCAGGAATGACAACCGTTCCATGTTTACACTGCGTAAACACAAACTTTGCTAAGAGCTGCAGCGCTTGTCCTGGTTGCAGAGGAGATCGATCATTCTGGCCTTTGCACAGCTCCGCTCGGCGCCGGTCGGCTTGTCCTGTTTGAAATACAAATGATAGAAATTAGTATATTAGCAGGAGACTGCAGGATGTAATTGTATGTTGACTGAAATGTTTCTGATGGATGGACCTGGTGAGATGACATCTCTTATTTATGGAGAGGAGAGCACAGGTAGTTGATAGATTTGACAAGAGCACAGTGGCAAAACAAAATAACACTAAGGCAGAATGACAATGTATTTCCTAATGGCCTCCCTCGCAGCTGTATACACTGATTTAATCTCTCCAAAGCACTCTGTTGTTTATGAGGCCTGTGGGTACAATTTTATGCCTGACTGAAGAGGTTGCTAATAGCTGCCATATTTGTGTTTAAGGACCTGCGAAGGATTAAACTAAGTATTTTAAAGCAATGAGCCATAATAAAGTAATAATATATTGAAAATAATAAACAGCTTTTTATTCAATAATTGGCTGCGAAACTGGTGAACTTTAAATGACAAAACTACTAATTATAAATGCAGTTGCTAATCATATATTCATTGGGGAATGCAAATTAAAACCACGGCATAAAGTCTCTATATGTGCCAGAGGCAACAAGTCACGGAGCAGGGTGGTAGGCTCCTTTAAAAAAACAGAAAACCCACAAAAAAAAACCCCTAAGGGAAAACAAAATATTCCTGTAGGAACAAGTTGTGGTGATTACTCAGGATTACTTTGTCAGGGATAAAGCTGTTGCATGAGAGGAGAAGTGTCTGTTCTCAGTGCCAAGGTGTGATGTCCCATGTTGGGGCATTTTGTGTCTCAGTCAGAATGAAATAATCTCCCACCTGCAATAAGTTCTGGAGCACCGGAGGTCTCCTTTTCCCATTTTTGAAGAACGATGTTCTTCCATCCTTGTAACCTTATTCTCTTCCCTTCTCTAGGAACTACAGTTCTTGTGGTTCCCATCCTTCAAAGCAAGCATCATGATCAAGGTTTCCTCTCTTGAGTGGCTTTTTTTAATAGAGCCAGTCCGGTAGAGGTGATCTGAACAGATGGTAAGAGAAGGAGGTTCCTGAAAATCTCAACCAAAATGTGTCTGATTGGACCTTACCAGGGTTTAGACCATGTAGACTCACTGCCTCCTTCCTGCCTCAGTATGGGGCAAGATTGCAGACTAGAAGGCACTGTAGGAAACCACGTTACAGACAGCCAAATTCTGGGTATGAACGTGTATCATGGTTACTGAATCAAGCGTAGTGTACTTCTGTCTGAATTGAGTGTAGTTCTGTCTTCACGCAGACAGAAGTACACACACAGAAGTGTAAGTGCAGAAGCTATGAGAGAGGCTGTCCCAGCAGAGAGCCTGCTGATGGGTACAGAACGTTCCTGGAGCTGAGACAGCCGACTCAGGGACTACCTGCAATAATGGAAATATAATAAATACTTCACACAGCCTATTGATGAGATAAACTTAGTCTGAACCTACCCTTCCGTATTCAATTGTAATTTGAGTTTCACAGCTCAGGAAGTGACTTTAAGATCTGTGAGCCAAGAAGTCATGAAGATGCTGAGGATAACCCATCATCGGCATCTGCATGTTCAAGGGGAAGAGCCTTTCTCAGGCCACTTCTAAGCCAAAAGCCATCATCCCTATGTCTGTGCCATCTGCCCATCCACAGCTTGATAACAGATAGTGGCCGATACTATTGATTGCAGTTCAGTCTTGTGCATGAAATTAGTTTCCTGGCCCAAACTAAGCTGTCTGGGAAAATCCTGCCACTTGCTAAATGGCCATTTCCATGTAGTCACAGCAATTGCTGCTGGTTGCATGGCTTTGGTGCAGGAGGTCTCACTGGGATTCTAGATGGTGTTAAAAGGAGACAGAGCAAACTCTTCTGCTGCTGTTTGTCATTAAAGGCTGTGCTGGCTCGGTTGCACCTGAAATCCCTGCGAAATTCTCTGTGGGATTTGCACAGTTGAAGGTGTTAACAGGGCTGTGTGTCTGACAGGAAGGAAAATGTGGTGGTATGTCTAGACATGAGTCTCCACTAGTGATATTTGTCTCCTGCTTCCCATAGAAGCTGTATACATGGCTGCACAGGCATACTTCCCTTTCTTGATGAATACATAAAATACATATGTCTATTAATTTGCTCTTAGGAACCCTCAGGTTTCCATTAACGACTTGTGTCCCTCAAGGACCTTGCAATACCAAGTTGATACAGAGATGCCAGTGTAACAGCCTAAGGGACAAGCAGCACCTCACACGGTTTGTGCCCTCCAGGAATTCACATGGAGGGGTAGTAACAGTCCAAATGTCTTGGCAGGTCACCGAGTCAGCAGTGGCTCCTCCTGTGCAGCCCGAAGTGCAGCTTCTCCCAGTTCAGCAGCCAAGGGAGACAGACCAACCTGCAATGAGAGCACTGATGAGCTCTTGGTGTCCTGAGCTGTGGGTGTTGAGCTCTGTGGAAAAATGGAATGGATACTTAGACACTTGCATATAAATTTTAGGTCCTTACCTTAAATATCCATGTTAGAAATACTTCAGAGGAAAAAAAACATTTTCCAGGCAAGACGTGGTTGGAAATGATAATTTTTATTCCTCTTTCTATAAATTCTATGTTGATTTTAGTTTCTTATTTCCCTGGCATCACCAGGCTGGGTTACATATGCCTTTGTAGCTAAAAAGGCAGTTACCAGTTGAACAGCTTCCATACAGGTTTGTTGGAAGCCCCGTCTCTTTTAAATGTCACTACTGAGGTTGGACAACCTTCTGGAAAACATGCAGTCAGAAGTCAGGCTTGATGCAGAAGCTACCGGATGAGCTTTTGGCACAAATGAATGCAGAAGATTATATGAGATCATGGTGGAAATCTGTCTTCCAACTGGAAGATGTTTCCCAGTGTGGACCCGTCTATCTGTATTACATGAGCGACAGCAGGACTGTGCGGTGCGGAGCTGCTGGGTCATCCTGGTCCTCGTCAGAGGGAGGCAGGGAGCCAGATGGAGCTGCTGAGGCTGGCAGCCAGCAACCCAGATTCAGAGTTGCAGAAAGTTAATTTTTCAGTAACCACAGGAGCAACCTGATTTCTTTTTATTTAGTGTTACAGTTTAGCCTTCAGAGAACCAAAACAGGAACATGTGACTTGTTTGGCTACAAAGCTCATTAGTGTAGCTTGACTACACTGAATTACTTGTGAAGAATTTTCAGACCAAAAAAAGGCAAATTAATAAAAAGAAACAATAAATCTATGAGCACTGTATCTCATTAAAGGACAATTTATGGACAGTGAAGGGGCTGAAGCCGTTGAATAAATTATCACTGAAATTATTCAGTCCTGTTTAAATTATGGAAGATGTTACCAGGTTGTTGTCTCAAGTCATCTTGCATACTTTATATCCAGTGGTCTTCTGAGCCCTTCTGAGTTCTCCTACGTCAAACTAAACTGTTGATTGAATCTTTGTTAATATTTTCAGTCTTTCCACAAAAAAAAGTCCTTTTACTGTAGCTTGTGGGAAGGGCCTGTCACAAAGTGACATGGTATGAAGGTATCAGCACAGCTTTTGGTGGTCCTGGCTCAGCTGGAGGAGCAGGTCTCTGGGTAGGGGGAAGCTGCTCTGGGCAGAGGCTGGGCTTTCCTGGGTGCTGGTTTGGGGCTGAGGAACGATTCCCTGCAGGGATATAGCAATTATCAGTCTTCCCTCTCATCAGTGTCCAGTGTAGGTGTCACTCCTTCAGCTCATCTCCTGGCACAGAAGCACCCTGCAGCCAACACATGTGTAAAAACACCATAAATGCAGTTGGGGGGATGTGCTTCTGAGCTGCCCGCAATCATAACGTTCAGTCATGGCAGGGACAGGGCTGGTCCATGGGTGTCCATCTCCTTTGGGCTCTGCACAGCGTCAAGACCAGGGATGAGTCTTGTTATCCAAGAAACAAATGTTGCTCAGTCTGTGCAGCCAACTAAAAAGTAAAGTTTCTCTGGGATCCCAGCCAGTCAAAGATGTTCAGGAGGACTCAGATGTTTCCTTAAAAAAAATCACAGTGAGTTACAGAGAAGGAACAAACCTGTTTCCCTGACCACCAAGGGGATCGGAGCTCGAGGGGATTATTGAAGTGGTAACAGGTTTGGATGAGGGTACAGGTTATATCAATCACGCATCGTTTGCAAGCAGAGCCACTGAGCCATGGGCATGTAATAGCCACCAGCTGGGCTGACTTGTTGTGGGTTGAAACTCAGCCTTGGTCGGTGGGGCTTGTGGCTGGTGCAAGCCCTCAGCCACACCTGGGCAGCCCTTGGACTTCCTGGGGAGCTTAGCTGGGAGTGAGGGCCTCGTGTGAAGAGGAAGGGCCTTGTGAAGAAGAAGGGCTTTCCCAGCTTCTCCTGTAAGTGCTGGCTGTGAGCAGCTTGCTTTGGAGTGTGTGAGGCAGAAGAAAAACTCACCTGCTGCTCTTACAAGACATTTGGAGTGACAATAGACCTTTTTTTAATCCTTTCTGACTAAGTTAGTCAATAGTTTGGATGCTGAGAGTGGGAGCAACTCTGCAATGTAAAAAGGTACTTTTTTTTTTTTAATTATGTACTTTCTTGGAGTAGAATTATATAGAATTGCAAATGTCCTGTAAAACAAGGGCAAGAGTGTAATTCAGTTGATCTGGGGGAATTGTGGAAGTATTTGCAGGCAGATTTGCATGACAGCTTGGTGACAAAGGTATTTACGTAAGGAACAGTTTGACTACTTTCTGGATTTTAAGAGTTAAATCACTGAAATACTTAATAACTTCCTCGCCCCTGGAGTTAGGGCTGGGGTGGGTGGTGAGTCAGGGTGACTTCTTTGTGCTGAGCGCCCAGAGGTTCAGAGGTGCGCTTAGCTACAGTGGTTGGGGAGAGCTGGGAGTTGAAGGTCAAAGTCCTGAAAGTAAGGATTAAAGTTGCTTTGTCTTTTTGTGGTCTGTACAGCTCTACTTTTTTCTAAGTCCCGGATTATTCTGTTCTGTATGTTATTAGGTCTTGCATCATACATTTTCTAAGGACAAGGCGTGTTCGTCATGTCATTGGCTTTGGGGATCGGTGTGGGGAGTTTCTCTCCAGACTACTGGTTTTTTGCTGCTGCTTTTGCTTTGCATTACCTCCCCATGGTGGTTTGGTGTCACTAAGAAAGAGGATATGGATGTCACCAAACCATTCCTCTGCTCCTCGGCTATACCGTTTAATTTTGCCACGGTTGTTTCAGTGATACCTTAACAAATTTACAGACAGAGGTGGTGGGAGTGTTACGGAAAAGATGGGTTTAATAACCACTTGTAGAGCAAACAAAAGCAAATCCAGTGACAGCCCTGGCAATTCCCACCTTCGTTATTGCTGACAGACAGCACAAGAATAAAAACAAGCCAGTTTACATGCACTGACACTAATATACAACCAATGGTGATGTCCCAAAGGAAATCTCACCAATTAGCATGAAAGCTGCTGTAGTTATCAACTTAGACAAGATGTGGCCATGGGAAGTACAAGGTTTAAAGATGAACCTATGACTCCTTCTCCCTAATGCTTTCCTATCCAAACACACTTGGAGATTTGTAAGACAGCTCAACTGAACTTCTTGGTAGGCTCTTGTGGTCTGGTGAAGCTGCTTCCTACGTGGCTGTCTTGCTTCCAATGCCTGTAGCCTCTGGGAATGAGGTAACACAGTGTTATGGTGAAAACAAATATACATTCATATATATATATATTTATACATATATCAGGTGTGAAATAAGGTGATTGCATGACAAAGTTCAACATTGGAAAAATACTTAAAAATGAAGATGGAAACGCTGAGGTGCGTGTTATGGAGATGGAGGACAGCTTTGGGTTCCTTCACTTTGCATAAACTGCTCAATACCCCATGTTTAATCTGAAACTGGACAGGAAAAAATAAAAGGGGGGAACTGCCACACCATCTGTAAAAACTGCCACGACAATTTATGCTGCATTAAAAACCTTTCCCTGAAGCTGTGCTTTAATAAGATTCCTAGTCAGAAGTCAAGCTCTGCCTAGTAATTCATTCTAAATTCTCATAACGCATTTATTAGTGTGGAAACAGCAGAAGTGAAGTGACCGCATTTGAGGCCCGTATTCAAAATTAGCAAAATCTGATGTCATTCCGAGTTAAAAAAGAAGGAAAATGAGAGCTGTAATGGGCAGTGAGTGATATCTCTTGCATTAGCAGGCAGCTAAATGAGCATTGTTTGAAATAACATTTTATTAGGTTTCCTTAAAGTGGATACTCAATGTGATAGATTATTTTTTTTTTTATCTCGGATAAAGTTATTGAAATGAGAAATGTTCCATTATAAAGGAATTTCTTGAAAGACAGGGATACGCTTTATCATATTAGAGCTCTTGCATCATATTAAATGCTACTTATGTGTTTTATTGAAATCCAGACCTCTTGCTTAGTGTTTCTTTTCCAAGAATACAAAAGCCTATGATTCACAACCTCTTACATAATAGATATCCTAATGAATTTCTGCATATTTTATTGCTTTGTATTATTCTAAAAGCCATTAATCTATTTTTCTTGATTATCGGTTATGGCAAAAAACGTTATAATTTTTCTCTGAATCTGATTGCTGCCAACCAAGTTCAAGACTTTCAGAACTGATTTCTTTAGCTACCTGTTGGACTCATTAAACCTGATGGTTTCCTTCTTCCTTTTTCCTGTTGAAAACTGTATCCAACCAAAGACCCAGCATATTTTTATGTGAATACAAGAGGATAAATCCTGCTTTGGGGTACTTGCATGTTCTTTCATTCAAGTAGATTAGAGTTGTGCATATGAATCTCGGGCCCTAATTATATTTCTAATAATAGAAATTTCTTGCTATAAATACATGACTCGCTGAAATGATTCCTGTATGTTTAGACTGCAGACGTGACTTCTGCATATTCATTAACCTCCCAGTTCTCCACTTGAGATATGGAAATGTGTGATGATTAGCAGAGGACCTGCAAGGAGGACGCAGGGAGAAAGGATGTTTGCCACCTCTGTTGTGGGGGGTGGTTAAAGCCAAACTACCAAGCTGTGGGAGCAAGTGGCAGTGGCTTCAAGCTCTTCCTGTGTCCTCTCGCCCATGGACCAGTTTGGAGTGGAGCGGACCCTGCTGTAGCTTCAGACTGGAGAGACTTTCAGATCTAGGACCAGCTCACATGGTGCAGTTCTGACTCTACATAGCCCTTCGCGTTTTATCTTTTCTCCTATTTTCCTTAGTTTGAACTGATGTATTTCTTGAAGGGGAAAATATAAATACATACAGGTATATGTTCCAACTCATTTTTCTGTTTGCTGTAAGTCATATAAGCTAGATGCTTAAGTTGCCTGGTTTCTAATTCATTTCTGGACAAACTCCAGGTTTCACAGGGATCTGTGTGGTTCCTAGGCACGTAATAGGTAGCTTTGTGCACATCTTGCAGCCTGCTGTTAGTCCCGAGAACTGGTTTTGCTGAGGATCACTGCCTGCACTGGTCTGAACAGTGGTTTGCGGTGGAATGGGAAAATATCTATTATATACAGTATATATTGTGTACTGTATTTTTGACGAGGCTACTTAATAATATTATTTGTATATGTTTTCTTTTCCTCCTCAATGTCTTTAGTTACTGTCAAAACAGGACATTAATGATTAAATCAAAAGACCCTTAATTCTTACACGTAAAAATGGATGGCAAAGACAATTTCTACTGTGCAGAAGCAAACGTGTGGATGGCAGGCCACTTAAATCCCTTTTTAACCTGTTCTGTGGAGCTAAGTGATCCACAGATCTCATGCTGTCCCAGCTCCAAGGGGTCCCTGTCACCCATGGGGAACAACCACGCTTTCACCATGAGCACAGACCTTAGTGGTGTGGCTTTAATTAACAAATCACATGAATACGATATGGCAGGATGAACTCTCATTTTACCCTGGCAATTATTGATTTATATTCCCAAAGTGACAGAAAGCATTTTTATTTTTATGTCCAGCAACAGGTTGTTGCCATGGCAACATCAGCGTTGGGTACCATTTGTATCCCACCCTTATCCCGAAGTGAAACCCAGTAGGTTCTGAAACTCTTTAAAAATGATTACGGTAATAATTTTTTTAAGATAAGTTTTACTTCTTGTCTCCTTTCCTGGAGGGAATGATTCATATTCCAGGAAGGTAATGCGTGAATCTACTGTATCTTTTGCCAGCCACTGTTTGTATTGGGCAAAGTGTAACATTCCCTACAAAAAGAGCTGGAAAAGCTTCGTTTTTGCTCTTTTTGACCCTTTGCCTACTCTGTGCCTTCTGCTTTCTTTCGGG
>VYXH01007982.1:710591-834196 GCA_013397275.1 Burhinus bistriatus
CTTTTTTTTCGTGGTGGGGGGGGGGGGGGGGGAACCTACCAAAATGAAACCCACCCTCAACACTTGTTCAATTGCACACTTGCTAAATTATCTTTAAAATCTGCAGCCTGTTTTGACTGCACATGAAGCCAGTAGTAGAGTTCGCAAAGTCAAGCTCTTGTCTTTGCAGGGTGCCTGGACGAGGCACGCATAACGTCTCTTCTGTTTGCTGAGTGCAACTTCGATGCTTTCCAGCCTTGCTAGATGATTGTCCTTATTTCATGGGGAATCTCCCCAAAGCCAGAGACAGAGGTGAGTAGGCTTATTCCTAAGGCTCCAGTAATTTTCCTAACCTCTTGTAGTTGCTTCTGTCTTTACCGCTGAATTTCCAGGTCATACTCTGTCTGACAGCAACCACGGCTTATGCTGTGACTGAGAGCGAGTTGCTTTTTATCAATATATAGACCGCTGCTGCAGAGTACCCATACCCCAGCTCTGAGGCTTGCTCTGCTGAGTGCTGACCTGCTGCCATCTCTGTTGCTGCAAGAATGTATGTTTAGACTTAAAAGATTATGCTTATGTTCTTCTGACTATGCTAAAATACTTGTTTTCTTGGGCAAAGGGAGGGATAGCTCAATGGCATACCTGAAGAGCAAGCTCCTGCGGTAGCAACTGTAAATCTGATGATGTGAACTCTTCCGACCAGCACTGGCGTACGCATCGTTCCCCCTCTAGATCCTCACAACCAGGGGTTGCTAATAGAGATGCTTTCTGCCAAAAAGAAGTGCCACATTCCCAGCAACTATTTTCTGCTGCTGGTTGCCCAGGCAAGTTGCAAAGTCTCTGTCCTTGGAGATAACCCAGCTGGACCCAGCCCTGAGCAGCAGCCTGCTCTGGGGGACTCAGCCCTGAGCGGAGAGGATCTCCAGGTATCTCTGCCAATCTCAGAATGCAAGGAAATAGACCCAAACCATGCCTCGGTGCAGGTGCCAGCACTCCAGCTCCATTTGTGGGTTGGCTTAAGGTAAATACTTACAGCTTATGCAGCTAGAGCACCCTCCTGCCATCCTGGGGTGCCCCATAAAGGCTGCTCTGCTCCCTGCCTGCCTTACTGGGATGGGACAAACAAGCATCGTGACTACTCCTTCATCAGTGCCTCAAAACCAGCAAGAAAATACCCACGCTGTTGCACCTACGATTTTAGTGTTGACTGGCTGGAATTATTTACTGTTAGTGGATCAGCAGGTAGGAAACGATCTTTTCTTCTTTTTATTCCTCCCCCCCCACCATCTTGCAAGGTTTAAATATAATTAAAAGGAGATTGACTGAAAACCAAGTTTGGTTTATCTGTGGGTGACCCAGCAAACCACATCTTTTTAATTTCATGCATCAGTGAGATGATACGTCATGCTTTGTACAGTGCGACAGCTTGCTACATTGCATAACTCAACATGCTGATGCAACCAGGCATGCCAAATTAAACTGATCGTCAAACCCAGGAAATTCAAGACAACAAGCGGCTTCCTCCGCGGCTTGCATTGTTCAACAAGCCTTGTTATTCCCCATCTTCCCTCTTTTTCCTCTTCGGTACAAATGACAAGAATGGAGTATTTTGAAAGATACGATTGGGTAACAGAAAATGTGAATAACTCCAGACCGGATTGGGGTTGAACTGACGCGGTATCTGTCAGGCCTTGCCCAACAGGATGGGTGTCTCTTTGGCTTTTGGGTTAGCTGGGAAGGAGAGTGGCTTTGGGTGCTTCTTGCAGGGATTGTGCCTATCCAACAAACCTTGTATGAATTTGCCTTTCTCCATTTCTACCTGACACAGCTGTGTAAGCACCAGCTGCCATCTGGCCTTTGTGGCTAACTTCTTTTTGGAGTGACGTGGAGAGGGACGTTGCTTCAGCGCTTCTGCTCCTCTGCAAGCCTGTAAGGCACTCGTGTCATCTCATCTGCTTCCATCCCAGGGAAGGGAAGAGGAGTATTGCTCAGCTGATGCAGGGATGCTTTGTGGGACCCTCTGCAGCCACCCCTGAACGCCACCAGCAGCACGTGCTCGGTCTTGCTGTGCCCCAAGTGGAGCATAATTATGACCTGCAGGGAGAATAAAAGACTGACGCTGGACGTGAATATCTTCAGAGTCAAAGGCCGTGGTGTGCCACACGTAAGATTGAGCATCCAGTGCTTTGCTCGGGGCAAAATCTTTGCTTAATATCTGACATGTGTCAGTGGCTCCTTGCATGTTCCTGAGTGAAGTAAAATAGAAATTCTGCTTGAGTTTCTCGCAGGGCTGTGGCAATGGGAAGCCCTCTTGATGACCACACTTGAAAGTAGGGAAAACAGGGAGGATTTTCTGTGCGATCTTGCCTGTTTACTTGTGCACCTGAGAGCAGCGGAGGGAAGCCCCTGGCTGTGGTAATGAGTGGCCTGTGCTTACCTGAACTGTGAAAATCAAAAGAAAATGGGGCTTTGTGGCCTAAATAAGGCTCAAACTTGGTGTTGGGATTGTTGCAGTGACTGGAGTACATTTTGGTAATGGTGACAGTGACATAGTTGTTTACCTGCAAATTAAAGTAACCAGAATATGAACTTGGATGTCTCTGGGTGACCAGAGCGATGTCCAGATGTTGCTGTTCTGGCTGGAAGAAGTCCCTTCAGAGCAGGAGCTGCTGTCTGTTTGCGTAGCACCCGGTGCCATCGAGTTCAGCTCCTTCAGCTGTCCCTCTGATTTTTCGTGTATATTAAAAGGGGAAAATGAACTACCTGAAGTCTATTTCTCACCTTAATCCCTGTATCAGCAAACAGGCTCCTCTAAAATAACGAGAATTAGTATGTCTCGGAGAGGTAGAAGAGGGCCACGACAATTTGGAGTCCTTAGATATTGTTCTTGCTTGAGTTGCTTTGCATTTTCTCAAAGTGTACAGTGCCCTCTGGCACAACGTACATCCACACTGCATCGCTAAGTGCTGAAACTTCACATCTTAATTCTATGTGAGTGGTTTTCTCTCGAGGCGGCGATGCCTCTGCGGAGAGGGAGCCTGATAGCAGCACTGAGAAGGTTACGAATTATGCAGAAAAACGTTGATGGTGTATTAAAAAACATCTTCACTAATGTATTTTTGGTTTTGTCTCGTACCATCATATTTGAAGTACATTCACTTTGAGGTTCAGTGAGGAAAAGCCTGTTTATTTGAAGCTGATGGAGATACTTGAATGGAGGATAACTGGGATATAGGGCTCTGGGATAAATTACTCCGCTTGTATTTTCTTTTAATCTGGAATGCACATAAGCCACACAGCAATATTATCATCACTTTGCACTTTCCTTAGGAAGTGTCTTAATATTCTATAATCCTCTTTGCTACAGAATGGGGACTGAACTAAGATGGAATTATATTTTAATATTTTAATGTAATTCCTCGTGAAACAAAAGGGGACCATGTTCAGAAGCTGGCTAGATATATGGCAAATGGGAACTAGACAAGCTGTGTAACATCATGACCGGTTTCTATGGCAACAAAAATGTCAGCTATCCTTTTGGCTGATTCTATTAATCTGTGGTAGAGGCACTGATACTGACACATTCGGAATTTATTTAAACAAGAAGGTGAAAAGATAACCTCAGCGCAGCTTATAAACAAGGGGGAAGTTAAGCCACTAACATAATGCTATCTGACATGTATATAACGGCGTAACAGGCAAGTAAGACATTTCCAAGGCAGCCACTCTGAATTTTATCAGAAAAGTGATTAAACCATTTACCGGGAGGAGTTACCTGCTATTGTTTGGTTTTTGACAAAATTCCAGGTTCTCCTCCAGGATTGCCATACCCAAAAATGCTGCCCCGTGTTCGCCCATGTGCTGTAGAACCAGTGGCCAGGTAGCACTAAACCCACCAAGCAGGGTGAGATCTGGGCACCTGGGACACCCTAAACTAGTTGCCCAATTCCTGGGGTCGTTCCCCCTCTGTGTTTGCTGGCTTTGGTCCTGGTTTTATTCATGTAGCTGGAGCAAAGTGGCTGCCTGATGGAGACAGCCGTGGTAGTGGGTGATTAAAATGCATGGGCTGGCCAGTGAAAAATGGAAAAAGCAGTTGCAAGGAAACAAACTGCATTCTCTATTCCCTCTATGTGGGTCAAATATTTTCCTAGGGATACTCAGAAATGATTGTGCCGTGCTATTTCCCTTTGGTACTTTATCCTTTATTCTCTTGTTATTGAAATAGCTGAATGTTTTCCTACTTTTCCAATGTACCATGACAATACAAACTGTACGGTGATGTCGGAGCACAAAATAAATATGGATGCAAATACTTGTCATTATGATAAAACAACATCTTTTCATCTTTATCTTGGAATTACAGGCTCCTCAGGAAGATGACAGTGTCTTGTTATGGAAAATGAATTTTCAGTAGTAGAAAGATATCTTTTAACTTATTCTTGAATTCTTCCTGTTTGCCAGAGGCATGTAGAAAAAATTAGCTTCTTTCCCAATTCTTTTGCTGGTTTTATTAAAATTCATAGTACAAAAAGTGCCATATAAAAGTGGTTGGTGTGTGACTGAGGAAAAAAAGAGCTGGAAAATGCAGAGCTGAAGTTATAAGATTATTAGCTGGCTGCTGTCTGTATTTTTTTTTAGTTTTTTTTTTTTTTAAAAAAAAAGCCCTCAATATCCTTGTCCATTTCTTTTTAGGCTTGTAATGTACTGAAAGGAATTTAATACAATATGTATTTATAGATTTCTGATTTAAAAAAAAAAAAAGCCAAATTCCCAAATAGAAAAATTGTCAGAGTTGTAATCACAATATAGCTCCTGGAAACAGAGTTCATGTGAACTCCTGAATTTATTCAAATTCAGAAAAGCCTTCTGAATTCTCAAATTTATTCCATGCTTTTGTTGAACAAAATCACGTTCCTACAGCCTGTAGATCTGGCTCTGCCATCCCTGTGACTGCTGGCTTTGTTAACCAGGTCTTGCTGCAAAATTGCACAAATGCATTAAGTTTTGAGCTTTTACAAAGTCAAAAGGTAATTAGCGGTAGTGTGTCGGGTACACAGCAAAGCTGGTCTCTCCCAGTTTCTAGTCCAAGAACAACAGTTATGTTAAAGTCAAGTTTCTTGTCAACGGATGTATTTAGTATCATCAATTTATGAAGTTCTGCTTGTAACTCCCATGGGATTTTGCCAGTGTTTTAGACAGCTTTTCTTGCCATCTTTGTAATCTACTAGTAGAGAAACATAGGTAATGTCACTTGATATTGCAGAAAATGAAGCAGATGTGACTAAGACGGAACCTGAGAGTTTGAAATAGCATTGCTCTGCCCACGTCTAGGGAAAGTGAGGATTGAGCTGCTTACGGGAAAAACTCCACTCCCTCCTAAATCCCAATGCAGTTTGACCTGATCAGGAGCTTTTTCTGAAGGTCGTAGAATCACCTAGGTTGGAAGGGACCTTTAAGATCATCGAGTCCAACTATGAACCTAACACTGCCAAACCCACCACTAAACCATGTCCCTCAGCACCACGTCAGCCCGGCTTTTAAATACCTCCAGGGATGGGGACTCCACCACTTCCCTGGGCAGCCTGTTCTAATGTTTGATAACCCTTTCAGTGAAGAAATTTTTCCTAATATTCAATGTAAACCTCCCCTGGCTCAACTTGAGGCCGTTTCCTCTTCTCCTGTCGCTTGTTAGTTGGGAGAAGAGATCGACCCCCACCTCTCTACAACTTCCTTTCAGGTAGCTGTAGAGAGCAATGATCTTGATTGTTTTGCTTTTCTTTCCTTTCTACAGGAAATTTTAACAAACTGTAGTTGGGAAGGTTTTTCTAGTCCTGGTAGCAGGACTTTCTAGGACTTTCTAGTCCTGGTAGCGTTTCTTCCTCTCTTGGCATGCTTTCAAGTCTGCCCGTCACTTCTGCTGGAGACGCTTCCTTTGTATATCCTCGCTGAAGAACCACCTGAACTTGGAGGTCCCACAGACTGAGCAGTGTCCTACCCCGAGGAAGCTCACTAATCTAGATCACAGGGAAGAATGTCACGTTTATCCTAAATTAGGGAACAACAAAGCTTTAAACCACTTCAATGAATAAAATATAGGAAGCCTGTTCTTTATCCTGGATTAATTGTTCAACAAAACCAGACTTTCTTCTCCAAAGGTGGTGAAATCTCCTATGAGGGGAGAAAGTTGGAGAGTGGAATTTCTCCTAATTGTTTTTATTCTTGAGCAGGACTGACATACTGTATGCAACAAACATTAACAGCTCATAATTCAGGTGGAAAGTCTTGCCAGAGATGATTGTAAGAAGAATGCAGTCTTTCCTTCTGAAGCCATTGACTTGGAAGACTTGTGCATACAAAAAGACTGACCTTCTGAGGAGTCACAGACATTAACTTCTGATTAAGTACTTTATTTAATTTCACTGAGCATCTAACCTGAGGGCAGGCTCTAGCTTAGCGTACTTTGAAGTCAAATGCCTGGCTGGTCCTATCATGATCAAAACACATTCTTGAGTCCTACGTATTAGCAAGGGAAATACCTCTGGTGCAAAAGCAGATATATCTTGATCTGTTTTAAATCCTTCCTGGATGATTTTGAAGGCGTTATTTGTGATACCTCCTGTAGGACTTTACAAATAAGGACACTCATTTATTCTTTGTTGTCTTTTGTTCAACAACCCCAGTTCTAATCTGACAGAAAAGAGCGAATGTGCTCCGGTTGCCTGAGTTGCCATCCCTGTACGCTGAGGTTGGACTGGCTCTGTTAGTGCACTGGGATTTCCTTGTCTGCCTTGCCTTCTGACCTTCAAAGACACAAGCACTGATTTTTATTATTTTTTTTATGCATGTTTGTATACATACACACATATGTGTTTGCATGTATATATGGTTAAAATGTTATATATAATATGTATATTGTATATATAATATCATACTTAATATGTTATAATGGTGTATTTCAAGTATCAAGCATTGTGTTTGAAATCCAGGCTTTCCTCATCAATAACATGGCCTGCCAGATGCCTGTCTAGTGAGCCAGATGTTGCTAGAGGAGCTCTTCAATAAAGCCTGCCAAAGGACTAGAAATCACGTTGCTGGCTCTTGGCAGATTTTGGTGTGCGTTGGAAGTAGGGCCCCCGGTACGTGTGTGCCTCCTCAGAGCAAAAGGACTGGTGTTTTCAGGGTCATGTCAGAGCAGGATAGGCTAGAAGTGGAAGGTGGTCTGAGCTGGTGTGGAGTAGCAGAGAGCTGGCCTGATGTTCATTAGCAAGCTTCATAGCTAATTAAGTGCCTTATTTGACACTTCTAAAAATGATGGATGGACACATGACTTAGTGTGTACTTTCATATCTAAAGGATACAATCAGAACCACTTAATTGTAAGCTGAAGGGCCTCCTTCTGCTAATAGCTGATGTTGGTTCTCCATCTGCTTATGAAACAGGTGGCCAGGTGGTAAAATAGTAAAATCCTATAGAAAGATGAGACAGGGTGAACTTTGTGTTCTCTCTTTCTTCTATCTCACAGCCTTTTCTTCCCTTCCCCAAATCTACCCAGCCTTAAAAAAATCAATGTGAAGGAAGTCTTTGCTATGTGAGGCTGGAGACCTGTACTCTGGGACTCTTCTCGGATTGCCGTTGTCCTGAGCTTGCTGTGACAGCGCTTGCAAGAGTTCGGGTTATTGCAATTTTAAAAGTTTATGCTTATTGGTAGGGTGTGTTTGCCCTTGTGCAGGCTCTCAGACCAGCTCTGTTCTACAGGATGAAGTGTATTTGCTAAAGGGGCTCATGAAAGAGTTTAGCTTAACCAGGGAGGCACAGCTGGGAGGGTACACGGTTGCTTCATGTGGCTCTGCCAACAAGGAGTCAAATTGCGGTAACTTGATGACTTGCAGCAGTCTGCTGCTTCCTTGGAGGAAGAAAATCTGTTTTGTCCTCTTTGCCAGAAAAGTCTGATCAGCCTTGGGGTGTAACGCAGGGAAACCCATTAAATTCAGAGCTGCTACACGTTCACTCCAAAATATGCTCCCTTTTGAATTTCCTTCTGCCAAGCAGAAGCAAGTCTACCAGGACCCGTCAATAGTATCATGTCTCCAAAACTCCTGATCTTTCACTGGTGCACAAGGGGAATCACTTAACGATCACAAAACCTACCTTGGTTGTTCTGTGTCATAGAATCATTTTGGTTGGAAGAAACCTTTAAGATCATCAAGTCCAACCATCAACCTAACACTGCCAAAACCACCACTAAACCGTGTCCCTCAGCACCACGGCTACTGGGCTTTTAAATACCTCCAGGGATGTGATTCCACCGCTTCCCTGGGCAGCCTGTTCCAATGCTTGACAACCCTTTCGGTGAATAAATTTTTCCTAATATCCAGTCTAAACGTCCCCTGGTGCAAATGTCAAAGTCCCCCTGGCAGTCAGCGGATTCCCGGGATGGCTGAACCATGGGTGAACATCCGATGGGTTTTCTTCCCTCTGGACTGTGTCACGGTGTGGTAGGAGATTCAGTGCAGTCAGTTGAAGTCTTACCTTGGTGTGATATGTAGGAAATACTGAAACATACTGAAGTGAGAGGATATTGGCTTTAATTAGGCTGGACCTGCGCTGAATTCACAGTAGAAATGTCTGTTCCATATGAAATCAGGCAGGATTAGAGCCTCCACTAGTGCGAACTGTTGGGGACACGGTGAAGTTGGTGCAGACGTGCTGATTCACTCCTCTCTACGCATGGCATTAACGCCGATCCTTGTTACCAGACTAAAAACGTCTAAGACGACGCAAGACTGTGATACTTAACATTTTTAGGCAATTGCTGTTTTTGTCAAAACTGTCTGTAGCTTTTCTTCTTCAGCACAAGATGGTAAGTAATGAGCTATTGGAATAATGTCTGTTTGAAACATCCGTAGCCATATGGCAATGTGGGAGGCGAGGATAAAACAGGGATCAGTCACAAGTGTTTACTTTGAAACATAGATAAAAAGGCAAGTTTTGTGCTGCAGCTTGGTTACATGTTGGATCAGGTACTGGAAACAGAGTAGTTTTTAATTACTTTTGTGTTTAGTGAACTTTAAAATCCCAAGCACTTAAATCCATTGTGTGTTAGTCCTCCTGATTGCTCCCTTCAAATCTGCACCGTGGAACAACGGGAAAAACCAATGTTGCCTTTGAGTGAAACCACAGCCAGCTCACCTACATATCTGATAGATGCTTTTTTCAACACTGATCGGAGCTGTGCGTTGTTACAATGGGGAAAATGTTGCTTAGAAAGGTTTGTAAAACTGCCTGGCTGCACTTTAAGGATGGCTTCAGAGGTTTTGGGGTTGCTGCTGGAGAGGGCTAGCAAAGGGCTGCAAAGATGATTAGGGGGCTGGAACATCTTTCCTATGAGGAAAGGCTGAGCGACTCGGGTCTTGTTAGTCCGGAGAAGACTCAGAGGGGATCTTATCAATGCTTACAAATACTTAAAGGGAGGGTGCTGGGAGGGTGGGACCAGTCTTTTTGCAGTGGTGCCCAGTGATAGGACAAGAGGTAATGGGCACAAACTTGAACGTAGGAAGTTCCATCTGAACATGAGGAGGAACTTCTTTCCTTTGAAGGTGGCAGAGCACTGGCACAGGCTGCCCAGAGATGTGGTGGAGTCTCCGACTCTGGAGACATTCCAAACCCACCTGGACGCCATCCTGTGCAACCTGCTCTAGGTGACCCTGCTCTGGCAGGGGGGTTGGGCTAGATGATCTCCAGAGGTCCCTTCCAACCCCGGTGATTCTGTGGTTCTGTTTAAGACCAGTTCAAGACGCTCTGACAAGTGCTTGGCTGAACAGTTAAATTTTTTCCAAATAGCTGAAAAACTTCCACTCTTTCCTGGGGCGAGCCACAGCTGCAGGAAGCAGAGTCCTCTGGGAAAGTAGGTGGGTTATTTTGGTAACTGAAGTCATTTTGGAAGCGGCAGTTTGTAAAATATCCCTCTGGAGATAACTCCTCATTTGGGATCAGAGGGTTTGTACTGATTTTGTGTTTTGTTTTTTTTGGCACCTGCGCTGTCATCTCCTGCTTCCTTCCCAGCGTCAGAGCCCCGGACCTTGGCCGTCTGCTCCACCCCTCAAACCCTTTGGGGGATGAGGCAAAAGAGGCCTTTCTGCACCTGTCCGTGAGGCCTTTGGAATGAAGTGTTACTAAGAAAATGGTTTGGTTTGACAAAGAAAATCTCACGTAGCCCATATGCCTTTCAATTTTGAAATACTTCTGCAAATTAATTAGATTGATGATCCTGTTGGGTAGGATGAAGGTGAATATGTAGGTGAAGAGAGAAACTTACTGCATCAATACGGTCCGGTGGTTTCCTCCGAGAATACGTTATTGACTGCTGGTCAACTAAAGGATGCTCACTGTTTTTTAAAAGGAAATTTTGTGGAGTGGAACAGTTTCTTCATAGAGTAAAAGCGCTGAACCAGGGAGGAGGTGGGAAATAATCCTCAAACTTTACTAATACTGTGTGGGCTTTTGATTAGAGAGCACTCTGTATGCTAATTGAATGTTGTCTTATATTAGCATAATCTTGGGGTTATGTCTGGTCAGTGTTAATGATAAGTGACAGAGACGCATTTCAGAAACTCTGTTTCATCAGATGGGAATTATATCCTGTAAATGCATGCCCAGATCATAATATTTCATCTTTGTGTTGATTTATCCCAGCCTTAAACTATTTATATCAATTTGCTACTGGAAAACATATCGTCTTGCATGTGATCTACTAATTGCACACATACAATACAGACATTATACACAGTGTAATGTGTAAATATGTAAAAGATGAAGACTTCTTGAAACATATATAAGTGGATTCTAAAATCACTTTCAAGATAAAACTGCTTCATAAAGGAAACATATTGTATATATGCTTATATGTACAACATGTACATATGTTTTTATAAACTTTATAACCGTGTTTAATGCGTGTGTCTTAAACTTCTGGGACCATATTGCCTAAAGAAGTATGCTTGTAGTTGTTCACAGGCTAAGTGTTTGTAATTGCTATGATTTTTAAGCACAATTATTGCAAGTAGCTATGCATCAAAACGAGCATTTAGAAGAGAAACAGGCTTTTTCCACGTGAGAATAATCTTCATAAAAAAGAAAAATCCTAGGAAAGTGGCTTTGTTCTCCCAGCACCTAGGTAACTTCACTAAAATTAAAGAGAAACAATCCCAGCATCTACCCATCCGTTTTAGTGCTACACACAAACGTCTTCACAGCTATTTGCACTTGAAATGCTTCATTTGCCAACTCCAACGTGGCATTTGCAAATGCAGATTAGTTATGGGAACGCTGTTGGCTGCTGCTTCTTCCTCCTTTCAGATGTGGCTCCTACTGGACATTTCCTGCCCAGACTTGTAGGCAGCAAACATATGGTCTGGTAGATAGTTGATGGAATAACTTGCTGGGAGTACTTCAAGTGTTCCAGAAATCTCACAGGCAAAGATGCACAATTTTCAACATAACATTCATCTGAAATGCCAAAGTTAAGATACTCGTTTGCTCACTCATATTGTTGCATTTCATAACGAAAGCACAGACAGAGATGGATTGTGGGTTAAATTAACAGATATAAATCTCTGCCTTTATTAGCTGTTTGCTTGAAATGCAAACACTTTCAGGGGTCTGCATTACAAGAAAAATTGCTATAACTTATTAACAAATGAATTCCACGACGTCAGTAGCAACAGTAAATTGTCTGTCTCTCCGAGATTACAATTTCCCACTTTACACTGTACAGCACTTCTGTTTTATCAAATGTATTCAGTGTCTGCCATCACTAAGGGAACTGTCTAATTCTTCCTCGTACTTCTGAACTGTGTCAAGTGTTCTGGGAATCAGTTTTCATACAATTTCAGGTTTTCATAGCCTATAGCAAATGAGTGTAGCACAGCAATCTTGTATTGTCATATTTCCTCCAAGATCTTTTGCATAAAGACCCTGGTACATGGGGCCAGGATTCAGCTGATGTAAGTCACTGTAGCAAAAAAAGTTGGATTTCAATTGCCTGGCAGGACCTATTTCTTTATATCCACTAATCTTAGGCGAGGATCTGGATTCAGGCTTTGCCTGTATACGTCGTTTAATACCCCAAAATGTGACGCAGGTCAGCATGTGCTAGAATGATTCACCATTTTACCTTTCACGTGGCACTTCTGTGTGCAGGTCCTTTTCGCGGTTCATCTCAGCACTGCACGTGACGTTGTGGTGGTGAGACTGGGGTGGCTCGGGACGGGTGGTGGCGCAGGGTGTGGTGGTTAGCCTGCCCTGCGTTCGTGCCTGTGCTGAGGACTCATCACAGGCTGCCTGGCTGTGGGACCAGGTAGCTCCACCTGGAGGATGAGGACGCTCAAAAAGTGCTTGTAGAAGGAGAGTTGGGAAAGACAATGCAACTTCCATGTGAGCTTAATAGGGATTTTTCTTTCCCTCTAGTTAACTTCTATCCCACTGAGCTGAAACCATGTAATTTAACTTTGTCCCAGCACTCTTGTCTCTTCCGCAGTCTTTCTTCCTGGATGTACGTACATCAATGGAAACACAACCTGAGGTTTCTCTTCCTTCTCCTTTCTGTTCTTCTTTGGAGCTAGATACCGGCTTTTGGTAGGAGGATCGGGTAGCGGACCTGGGTGAGGAACAAGCACCCAGTTCCTTTTGGAGTTAATCACAGTAAGTCTTTGTTGTGCCTTTCAAGTTGTTAACAAACCAGCTTCCCGCTCCAACTGTCCGGCCCTGTGGGTGCAGAGGGGTGGCTGAGCGGTGGGGCTCAGGCTTTGCTACTTGCAAATGAGAAAGGAAAACATGGTTATGGTTTAGAAAATCCTTTTGGCACTCCTGTTGCTCAAGAGGTCCCAGGTGCTCCTGCTGTCTTGGCAGCTGCAATGCCCAGATGCCAAACTGGGCAGCAACATATGTATTTTCTGGTGACTGGCTTATTCACCTGACTTTTACGCGATCTCTTTGATTGCTCTTCTCATAATACATCTGGAGCTGGTCCAGGGTCATGCCTCTGATAGCCTTTTCTGGCTGGCTGTGTTTGATCAGCCCATGGTTGACTCCCATTAAATATTTCCAGATAAATACAGAGCATGAGGCAAAAACTAACTTTAACTTCAAATGGTTTTGTGATTTAAAGGTTGTTTCTTAGGTGAAAGTCAAGAACCACCTTTGTCCTTTTTGCTGGGTGACTTGTGACTGTAGCTTCTGTGAAGTGACAGAGAGCACTTGCCTTTACAAAAGGATGTGTTGCAGAAGGGCGAGTCTTCTTGTTTCGGGACAGAAAAGCATTCTCTGTTGCAGACAGACTGTCATCTTCCTTTTCCCAACCCATCCCTTTCTACCAATTTCAAAAGAAAGGGTCGAGCCACTTGCTGCATCCAAAGACGCTTTCAGTACCTGTGTTTAGGTACCACGGTGAAACCCAGTTTTGCATCACCGTTTTATTTTACCGTAGGTTTTTGGGCCTCAAAAGGGAGGTGGGGTTTTGAGAGTTTCCCCTTGCCTAGCTTGGCAGCACGCTGTTGTGGAGACTCTTCTTTCTAAGCCCCTCTCTCTTTTTGTACCACCAGGGAAGCGATGGTGCCCAGCTCCAGGCTGGGGCACCCACCTGGACACTGCCGTGCCCTGTGTCCCTCTGTGGACCCAGCCCTAGACCAACTGGGTTACTGATATTTCTAAATTAGGTCCTTCCAGGCCCAAACTAAACATTATCAAACTTTGCATTTCTTTTTCAAGGTTCGCATCCCAAGATAAGTAGGGAGGAAAATCAGAACCTATTCAGTATTGTAAATACAGCAGATTATTATCCTAATATGTTATCCAGCAGTAACAAGCTAAATAATTCAGCAGACTTTTAGGTCTCTATTCAAACTGATGAGCTGAAATAAAAAGTGTTGATTAAGCTAAGTGCATACCTCGGTGTAGATGGATATTGCTGTTTTGTTTGGTGCGGCTTTTTCCGAATAGGGGAGGTCCCTGATAAATATACAACTATTCTTGTAAGGCTTCTCATAAGCTGCATTCCTTTGCTGTTTTACTGTCTTTTTAGTGTGATCACTGTAAACCTGCATTGCAAAACTAGTTGGTTTTTTTTTTCTGTCACAAGCTTGTGCGTTCATGATGGGTTTTATTTTTAATCCTACCTCACTGCTGGAGTTCAAGCATCGCATAAAGAAAACCTGGCTGTAGGACGATGATAAAGCGTAAGCGTCAGCTTCTTGTATTTTCTTAAAGTATTTCATAATTGAGAATGAAATGTTTTTGTTCTGATTTTCCTCTACTGCTCCCCCTGTTAAAGATCTTATGGTTTCTAGAAAATTCAGTGTTATTATCACACCTGAATAACCCGTCTGTATTTAACAGGCTCACTGTCCCTCAGTGGGATGCTTGTGAAAGGGGAGATGGCTTCACCGTGGGGTCTTTGGTCACTTCTTCTGTACTTGCATGACAAATGTGAGCGCACTCTCCTGGCATTGAGTACCCTCAGGAGCTGCGAAGGTGGCTGTGCTGCCTTCGTGGTGTGCTGCCATACCACGTTAGCGGGGTCTTGGATAGCTTCATCATAAATAACCAATGTCCTGGGGTCATCCCATTAGGAAACAGATTTGCAGGGATGTAATTGGATCTATTGCCTGAATATTTTGACCGTTCAGAAGAGTTATGGGTGTTTGCTTCCTGTGCGCCAAGTTCCTTATTCCAAGAAGGCCTGAGGGGGTGGAATCCAGATTCGGTTGTTGCTCTGTTTTTATATGGAAATATCCCTACTGGTAGCACAAGGTAACAGGTGGACTTGATCTGTGTATGCAGTAGCCATGCCTTTCCATAACCTACCCCTTAAATTCTCAGACAAAAACTTATACAGAAAGAGGAAAACAAAAAACCACCGTGGTTTTGAGTGCTGCTTTATCCAATGCAGTAAATCCATGGAGGGGGACATGTAGGCAAAGATAGCTGGCAGTCTGCTTAAAGCATTGGGGCGAAGAACGGAATAAATGTTTCCTTGGGAAGCTAATTTTTCATAATACGTGGTACACGGATGGAATGATACTATTCCTACTGAAATGAGCTGTTATTGCTTCTGTAACTAGCCCGATGTTAGTGATACGATAGGAGTTCACCCTAATTTCAAAGACATACGGTTGTGTTACAGAGGCTCAGTTCCCAGAAAATTGATAGAAGAATCTTTAGTCTTGCTATCAAGTATTTAGATAAGTTAGCTTTCCAAATAAACTTTTATATGTTTGCCTAAATTAGATAGCCAATTGCTTATGTAAAAAATTGAAACATTAAGAAAAACCCACACATGTTCAATTAAATCTTTTATATATATATATATAAATGCTTGAAATACGAAATGGTCAGATTTTAATCTGAGTTTGCATTGTGGAGACTCTATCTGTGGAGATATTTCTGACCTGCACCGTTTCAATCAGGTTCAGAAGCTGATCTTTTCCTTCTCTGTCGGCACAGATACAGAAAAGCTGTTACAAAATGATCTCTTTAATCCTGTACCATTTTTGTGTGCTGATTAGAATCAGGGTAACTTCAGCCTGTGTCGAAGGAGTTAATCTTCCTGATGGAGATGTGAAAAGTAGGAGCCATTTTAAATCTCAATACCACATGCTGCCTTAGGGATCACACTGTGCTAAAACCCAAGATAAAAAGGCCTGACAAAGATTATTGACGGTTTACCTTTTAATGAGCAGCTTGGATTGATTTTTATTTCCCTCTGGGGCTGCTTGCTTTGCCCTGTTTCCACCCATGATGTCATGATTAACAAAAACAACAACAACAAAATTAAGGCTTCATATCTGAACAATTGCAGAGAAGGAAGGAGTAGCCATGGCATTAAAGGGAAACCTGTGCCAAATCCCATTGAACCTCCTAGGAAAAGCCAGAGCACTTGAGTCAATGGTTTGGTGCTTCTCCCGTCAGAGGAAAGGTACCTTCTACCAAACAACACCTCGATTCTTCATTTATAGTATGTATTTTAAATAATGTAACACTCTGTAGATCAACAGAAAAACGACAACAAGTCTAAACAAAGAGAAAATGCCTTCAAATATATTTAATACTATTGTTGAAAAAAGCAATGATTTCTCTTTTTTTTTGCCAAGCCCTCACCCCCCTAAAGCCAACCCTGAACAAACCGCCTCTGGCTACGTTCCCATAATTTCGTTCAAATCCTTAAGCTTCAAAAGAGAGCAGCTCTGCCGCCACAAAATTATCATCCCGAAAGCTCTTAAGCTCTGACATCATCTATTCTGTTTGAGTCCTTGCGTATAGACCTTGCCAGAAAATGGAAATCCCTTTTTCACACGGGAGAGAGGGCGTGTTTTTATTTTAAAGAAAAAAAATGAAAATTCTTCTTCTGCATCAGGATGAAACACTATTTAAAAAAAAAAAACAACAAAGAAACAAAAAAAACCCCAAACCAAAAACAACCCAACAATTTTCCTGAAACAAAGCAAGAAGGAAAAGGCTGTTTTTCCCAGGCATGGCTTTCCACAACAAAAACCTTGTTTTGGAAGAACAGGCTCGAGCAAAGCCTTCCAGGCAGGCAGATGGGAAGCCGGCGGCACAGAACCGTTCTGCAAAGTGGAAACTTTCCCATGGAAATCTCCCATTTTCCCAAGGGCAGGAGAGGCGCCTACCCAGGAAGAGGGTTAGGAGGTGAC
Organism: Burhinus bistriatus; assembly: GCA_013397275.1. Classification (NCBI taxonomy): domain Eukaryota; kingdom Metazoa; phylum Chordata; class Aves; order Charadriiformes; family Burhinidae; genus Burhinus; species Burhinus bistriatus. The sequence continues at coordinate 727,280 of VYXH01007982.1, forward strand.
TCCAGCCTCCTGGGCCGGGCTGGACAACCCGTCTGTGATGGGTAGGCAGTTTTTGGGCCAGCTGGAGTGAAGCGTAGAGAATGACAACGTGTGTGTGTGGCCACTCGGAGGCTATAGGGACTGGAAAAATGTGAATCCAAACCAGTTTGTGAGAACTGAAGGAGCCTGCTGATATATCAGCGTTCCTTGGAGTTCTGTTGGGTGGAGGTGTGATGGGAAATGTGGTGGGTAAGAGCACCTGAAGAGTGGTACTCGGGCGAGGCCGTGCGGAGCTGGATGCTGTAGAGCATCAGTCCTTAATGCACTTGGCCTGTTGCAGGAGAGATGCTGTTGGGTGGAGAAGGGAGAAGCAAACACAGAAGGGAAACTGCTGGTGAAATTGCTTGAACTATCACTAAAATCCTCTTCTCAAAGTGTGCTGGGATTTCTTTTTTTTTTTTTTTTCTTTCTTTGTATTTCTTTAGAAGATGAGTATGTTGAATAACTACGGGCTATTCTCAGCAGTGTAAAATTTCAATTCTTTAAAACACATTCTTACCTATCAAATTGGCAGGCTCGAGGAGCAGTTATTCCGCTGCAACTTCAAATCACCACTTCAAAAATTGATCTGGGCTTAGGTATGTCTTTGCGTGTCCATGCTTATTAGCTTCATGTTGTGATTAACTTAATGGGCTATGGAATTTTACATGTACTCTATGCAAATGCAACTGAAAAACCAATTATTGAAAAGTGAAAAATGAACTCTAGGAGACAGTCATTAGACTATTAGAATCCCCAGTTCCTTTGGAAACTGTATTTGGGTAATACGTGGTTTTAATACTGAATTTCAACCCCAGAAAGAGCGATTGGCAATTACATTTTTTCAGGCAGTATGAAAACATTTTGACAGCCCTGCCTGCATGGGCTACTAAGACCCACTGGGCTTTACGAGTTGGAAAATTAGTCACGGCTTCAGTAAAATGTTGTAGTCCACTTAGTACCCTATTTTCAAGATCCTTAGATGTACAAGCATCCGTGACTTTAGCTTGGGTGGCTGGTGAGTATAATCCATATTAGCTGGGCTGGATCCAGCAGCAGCGATGCTCCCCTTGGCTGCTTCCTCCCAGGACTGTCTTCCCAGTGAATGTGTTTCATGTGGGTAGACGGTGATGAGAAACCTCCTCTAAAGCCTGATTAGGTAATTTATGTGCCCAAGACCACGTGGACAGGCTGTGGCAGCACCTATTGAGACAGCAAAAACATTAACACTGTTGTGTTACAGGGCTGTGGCCTCGATAGCGCTGCTGCTGTTAACTGGAAAATGACGGTGGTGATTTTTGCTCCCCTCTATAATAGTATATTTTTTAAATAAGTTCCTATTTATGTGCCAAAGGTGCTGTTACAGGTAGCTGTTGCTCAGCCTTGTGGCATTTACAGGCCGGTGGCCCCCAGCTTTGATCAAAAGCATGTTTAAAACGAAGCTGCTGGTGGGGGCATGGCTTGCATGTTGCCAGCTGCAGTGAACGGGGATGCCCTGTGCTTGCAGCATCTTGCTGCCCTCGCAGAGAGAAGTCAAGCGCTAGCATTCGCTGAGCTGTGCTCTCTCAGGCTGGGGCTCACGCCGGTGTTTGTAGGGCATGGAGCTCAATGTAAAGTCAAGACACTGATGCCAGCCCTTTGTGGAGGGAATATTGGCAGTCCTCGAATGCATGCGGACCGGCGTGGCTGTGCCATCTTTCCTCCTAGCTGGTGATCTCTAACTAGCTCAGTTCACCCAGGGACCTGGGGTTGTTCAGCCTGGAGAAAGGAGGCTGAGGGGAGACCTTCTCGCTCTCTATAACTACCTGAAAGGAGGTTGTAGCCAGGTGGGGGTCGGTCTCTTCTCCCAAGTAACAAGCGATAGGACGAGAGGAAATGGCCTCAAGTTGTGCCAGGGGAGGTTTAGATTGGATATTAGGAAAAATTTCTTCACTGAAAGGGTTATCAAGCATTGGAACAGGCTGCCCAGGGAAGTCATGGAGTCCCCATCCCTGGAGGTATTTAAAAGCCGGGTAGCCGTGGTGCTGAGGGACACGGTTTAGTGGTGGGTTTGGCAGTGTTAGGTTAATGGTTGGGCTTGATGATCTTAAAGGTCTCTTCCAACCAAAACAATTGTATGATTCTAACTAGCATTCAGCATGCCGATATGCACATTCGGACCCTTTATCCTCCCTTACCTTCCATTTCCATCACGAGTTTGTCTACTTTTCACTGCCTGCAATTTCCACCCTCCCTCTGGAAGAGGTTTGGCACATGCAGACGCCTCTGCACTGGCACGCTCCCTGTCCTCTATGTGGTGGAGGTGTGTGACTATAACACACCATGCTTGGCATCAGTGGGTCCTGCATATGTCCGGGGACCCCACGTTGACATGGTTGCAGGACTGGGGGCAGTCGGTGCATGTGATGGGCCATGAGTGTCTGTTTAATACACGCACGGTCGCTGCCTTGTGCTGTGGGGAGCGCGGGGCCCGATTCGGTTCTTTGTTGGGCTCACTTCATTTGCTGTAAAACACTCTCGTAACAGGGTGACAGGCTGGAAGACCTTGTGTAGGAGTGAGTCACCCTGGGCTCCTCTGGGAGTTGTGCAAACAGATTAGGGGCAGCGTCTGACCTTTCCTTTTCAGTAGTGCCTAGACACAATTGGATGAAGAGGTGAGAGGGTATCCAAAGAATACCGGCTGTAATTTAATCAATTGGCATTTAGATGGGCGGTGATGAGTGTCTGTAAATGCTTTGGATGGATGAATATAGGGTACAGCCAAAGGGAAGAGATAGAAGGGTGTGTAAATTCCACAGACCAGAGTTTGGAAGAACATCGTAAAGAGGCGATGAACAGGAGTGAGAAGTGATGGATATAGCAGAGAAGCTAAAGGCTACTGGAGATAAAGCATCACGTGTTGAACCATTTTGAGTCTTCTCAAACAGGTAGCTTGGAGCCATTTAAAATACCTTCTATACAAATGAAGAGGGGACAATAAAAATAATCAAAGTATAGATAAAGCATGTATGGAGAATAAAACACAGTGATAAGGAAGATTATGAAGCAAAGAGAAGGAATAAATATGGTGTGGAAAGCAGATGTGGAGACTGAAGGGAAGGTGTATAAAAGATAGATGTAAATAATAAGGCATTTGTCAAATCCTTGAATGTAAAATGTCAGGGCTTCAAGAGCTTGTAAAGGTTATTTACTAACTAAGGCCACAGTGAAATACTGTTTAAGTACGCTGATGCACCGCAGGCATGTGCATGTATGCTTTGCTGAATAGGACTGGTTTCATTACTTAGTGTTTAAACAAAAAATAATAATTCTTTGTCTCTTTGTTGCCAGGGAAATGGGAGATAAATGCCGTAAGAAATTGATGTAAATTTCTGAGCTTTTAAAAGAAAGCAGGAATGAAAGGGGGGTGGGGTGGGTGGAATCACACCAGAAATTACAATGCTTAAGCATTGAAATCTATATTGGAAAACTTAAGAGAGAGAATTAACATAAAAGACTTGGGATTGAGAAAACTGTAGAATTGCATTGTTTTAGGTGTGGGAAAGCCCTTAGGGGGAATACATTCATAAACAGGATCTAGATCTGCTTTTAAATCTGATCCTGGAATGGGAGAGTCAAAGAAATTCTGTAAGAGCCTAAATAAAGTATAATGTGGAAAACTTTTAAATCAGGATAATCAGTGTTCATTCAGAATTACATAGTCACATGCAGTATCTAATTAATTATTTTCAGGAACCAATGTCAGTAGCTAAAGAGGTCAAAGTATGTTAGGAGTTTGGTAAAGCGATCTTTAGACCTTGTAGCGTTTAAAGGCTCATCTTCCTCTGGTAGCTGAGGAGGGCAGGTGTCTTTGGTCTCTACTTCAGAGGGTAGGCTTCCACTTGGGCGACTTGAAACAATTTTGAGTTATTGGCATAGAAACAACAGAAGGAATTGTAAATGCTTTGGATGTTAATAACCTGAAAAGGGGAATTTGCGGCAGGATAAGAAAAGAAATACACAGTGATACAGAATGGGGAACTAAAGAGTTAGAGCAGAGGAGGTAAGCAACCTATAATACTTCTGAATACATCACATAGATTAAGAGCATAGACAGATAAGCAGGCTGCACAATTTATGGCAAAGCAAGATAAGCCTATGGACAGACAAAGCATGAAATATAAAAAGATGCAGCAATGTAACCTCCATGGCTGTACACTGACAAGACGGAAAAGGAACAGATGAGAAGGTAGTTGGATGATGTTGCCTTCATCACAAATGTTATCATCGATGCATTACAGCAAACAATATATTAAAGCAGGTGTAGCAGAATGACATTTGAATCGGATGAAATAATCTGACACCAAACAAAGGCCCGGGGACTACCTCTGCAGTCACATGTATGTAGCTTTACTTGCATCTTTCTTGGCTATAGGCCCAGACAACATATGACAGAGGGCAGCCACATTTTTCTTCTGAACTCCTGAACCATTTATATGCACCGTCCTCCCATTTACATATACTGTATTGTTAGACATTGTATTGAGCACGTTCATTAAAATTAACCAATTTGTTGTAATGGCTTCTGGTTACCTGCACACAATTGCTATCGTCTTGCGAAGGGAGAGTATCGAGAAGAAATGCTATAATTATACTCAAGACTTCTAGAATGAGATTTCTGTACTCACTAAACTTAAGTTCATCCCCCAGATAGTTTCTTTCAGCTATTTATCCTCTGAGAATCTATTAGCTGTTGCTGTTTCTGTGAGGGTAGTAGGATGACTGTTTATAAAGAGCCATGTACGTAAATCAATAAGATTTGCAAATCTGATGAACTAGGATATGCTGCCGGTTGATGTGGCTGGGCTGCTCTGTGCCGTAAGTGCAATTCACTTGACTCACAATGTGTTCCCAGGTGGAAAAGTGTGACTTTTTTTTTGGCCAGTCTTCTCAGTGATATATTCTTTCTTCTTGTCTTCCTGGTGAAGCAGCTGCAAATTATGGCACAACCCCAAGCTAGAGCAGGGTAAATTCCCTTCCTTAGTCTTCTTCCCTCCCTCCACTTCAGATGGTAAGGAGGCAGAGTCCTGGGCATGCCGTGAAGGTGGTAGGTGGATTGCCCTTTGCTAGACATCTGTGTGTCTTGTGGCTTACTTGCCATGTGCCTCAAAACCTGAAGACCCAGTTCCTTTTGTAGATCAGTGATGGGAAGCAGCTGCAATCGTTTCTGCATCCTGCCTGTCTTTCTTGCCAGCTCGAAGATGCAGGTTGCTCTTGGGTGCAACCTTCAAAAAGACTGTCCTTCTGCTTCCTTATGTGCAGTTGTGCTTTTCTGGGTATCATGATTGCACAGCGAGCAGGGTACACGTCTCTGAACTAAAATCAGCCCCATTCTGACATGACCCATGTTGGATGTGCTGCTTTCAGATCTAAATCTGCTAGTCATGGGACGTTTGGGATGTCAGCTGTATTGCACTGAGGAGGCAGAATGGAACAGCTCCTTCCTAAATCCTTTATACGTGTGATGTAGCACATCCAAAATAACCCCAGAAGAATTTGCTCTGCAGCTTCCCTTAGTCGCATACTTTGAATTTAATGACAGCTCCTAATCTCACCACGCCGTAGATGTTCAGCGGGTTAGAGCAGTAGTGGCTATGTGTGCTGTACTGGTTGTGTTTGCCTCTGCTGTAATGGCAAGGGAGAAAGGTCTTTATTCACCAGAAGATCAATGATTAATTCCAAGCTGCAGAGTTTGGAGCTGATCCAGCCTAGAACTTCTCCAATATTTATGGTGTTTAGCTCCAGGATTTTCCAATTTAAGCGTTTCTCTAGTCCAAGAAGGGTTATGAAGTGTTGAAGCAAACTCTCAAAATACTTACCTTGCCCTAAGAGGAGTAATCTGTGCAATAATGTTAAAAGGTTTTAATCTATGCACTTTTACTAGTGGTTCGATAGTCTCTGAAGACGTCCCATTTAATTTGGAGTTAATTCCACCTTCATTGCTCCGTGGATGCACTTGAGGTGCTCTGTGGTGTTTAATTTGGGTTCTTTTGAATGCCAGATGCAGAGAATTAGAGTAATTAGAGTGTGTAACTCAGCTTTTAAAGGCTGTTTCCTTTTTAGAGAGTATGAAGAGTATATAAATTGTTCTAAACGTTTTAGTGGGTATTGATGTCCTGGAAGATTATCCAGCTGGAAATAGAATGCAAGTTCTTTGTGTTTCTCTATCCAAAGATAACATCACCGTTTCTGGCTGCTTAAGGAAAAGAAAACCCAAACCAACCCTGTCTGAGGGTGGGAAAAATGACATGTATCTACACACGTGTAGTGCTCTTTGTGGGAAAATCACCATCACCTCAATGCTGGAAATCATCTTGTAGCACCACCTTTTACCTTAGGGTTTAGGAGACCTAGTCATGGATTCACAGCCTACTGTGATGAATACTCTTCGAACTCAAACATAATGCTAATACATATTTTCAAGTAAATATTTTATACCACCTCGTAAGGGCTGTTACTCACGGGGAGGAGATTGCCATATGCATCTGCGAAAGAACCTTTTGTTTCTCTTCTGAAAACTAACCTTTGTGCCTACAAAACCTCAAGAAATATTGGGTTTCCTTTGTGCTGGTGCCTATTGTGGAATCTTAACCCACTGTTTCTATGTGCTTGCTCTTATGTCTCTCCTGAAGCTGCAAGGACTTTGTTCTGTGTTACTGCAGCACCTGGCACAAGTGGGCATGACAACAAAGCTTTTGCTCTTGCATTAGCTCGTGAAAAGCTAAGAGAGAGAGAAAGGCAGAGTATCCAGGCCTGTTGGGGTTGACTCAACTCTTCAGCCGTTCTGCAAGTCAGCCGAGATTCAGTCTGGAGCTATCGACTGCTGTTTTCATAAGTTTTGAAGGTGCGCTGAAGTTTAAAAAGCAAACCAGTAAATGTTAATAAAATATATAAATAACTGCGCTCTTTCCCTTCAGTGCAGTCATGACTGCAGGGTTTTGGTAGAGAATAAAGGCAGTGTGCAGAGGCTTTGTTTCCTTTTCCAGTAATTGAATGCCATCCTATGGTCATTTCTGGTGCCCGCGTTTTCAGCAGTCAGGTTCGGGGCGTGCAGGACGTGTTTGCACCCACTGGCTGTACAGCGAGGGGCAGCTGCCAGGGGGATTTTCGTGGCACTGAAGAGCTGGCTCTTAGGAGCAGTCTTAAGTTTTCTGTACATTTAATCAGCTCTCCCGCTGGGGAGCTAAAACAAAAGGATTAGACGTAAAGCTAAACTTAAATCAAATTTCCTGTGAAAATATGAATCTGACACTCATGTATGACCTATTTCAGTGCACCATAATTCACTTGGGCAAAATGCGGTCCTGGAGCTGCCTCACACGATGTGCAGGCTGTGATGAGGTGCACCATCTCTGATGGGGGCTTTCGAGGCAGTGGCTGCAGTGGGAATTGTGTCTGACAGCTTAATATTTCAGTTGCAACTGGCCATACTTACAGTAATGAGAATGTGATTTTTTTTAATTTTTTTTTTTTTAGCCTGGTTAGAGCCACAAACATATGGTACAGTAGCAGAAAAAATTATTTTGGGTAGCAATCCTTAAATATTTTTTGGCAATGAAATGACTAGGCCTTTCCCAAGGGAAAGCGCAGAACTTCCCATAAAAGCACTACACTGGCAAGTCTTTGTTACTGCTCTTCCACCCAAAGACAAGCGGTTTCTCCTCCCATGTTTCATTTGGCTGTGAATCTGGACGATATCATCGCTGTTGGCAATGCTTGCTTAGCTTGCTGTCACCTGGAGGAGAGGGTAGCACAGCAGGGTCTCTTTCCTTGCTGTGGGAAGGACTGCTGTGTTGAGAGAATTATTTTAGGTTTGATTTATTTATTTTCTTAACTTATTTTTATTTTTCCCCCCTTGGAAAGTGACTTGGAAAGTGTGTTCGTTGTTAGTGCAAGAGGAAGTGACTGATTTTTGCAGTGTCAGTAAAGTTTTGTAAAGATCTGTTGAATAAACAGTGAGCCATTTCTCAAATGTGGATGACTCTAGTAAAACTACTGAATGTTAGAGATCGAGAGCATCGTGTCCATGAGGGTCTATATGCTTTTCTGGTCATCCTTGTGTCCAGAGCTCTGTGCAGTGCAATACACAGACCTCGTTTGCTTTTCCTGCAGAAAAGGGAAGTTCCAGTTGTGGCATCCCATAATGAGTCTGTAGCCTTAAGGACATACAGACGCAGACAGGCTACACATATGCCGCTTCCTCCTTAGCGTGTGAAACCCTGCCAGAGAGCACGAGCGTGTGCCTGGGATCCTGAGTTTGCATGGTGGCTGGTTGTTCCTTCTCTCCCTTCTGTGTGGAGTGATTTCTGCAGGAACGCCGACGGGGACAATGCGGTTTGGTGCACAGACTATCAGACAGGTTTGTGCCCTGATGGTAGCTGAAGGGGCTGTTTTATTCAGAAGCAGAAGGAAATCTCCTTTCAGGTGAAAGAACAAAGTCCGGTGACCCCAAATAATATCTTTGTCAACATTTCTGGATTTATGGGGCTGCAAATATTGCCTGAGCTCTGCAAGAGCCTTTGTAGGGGAAAAGAAATCTAGTATGAGTGGTCCTCCAACCAACCTTATTTTCCCTCCTTGCTGGAACACAGCACGCTTCCCAGTGTTTGCGATGTAAAGGGCATGCTTTGAAAGTGAGACCTCTGACCTCGCTCTGTAATGCAGCGATTCCTGGAAGCTATGTTTTGCTGAACGCTTTTGCTTTTAAAGGACAAAAAAGACCAAACAAGGATTCTCTGGGGAGTCAAAGCTAGAAAGAATTCCTCCTCTTTAATGTTTGCTCTTAGAAGTCGGAGAGGAATTTAGGGCCCAGAATGAGGTGTTGAGGTGTTACCTCTGATGCCTTACAAACGTGTAGATGAGTGTTGTATGCAGAAACACCTCCTGAGGCGGGTTCTCCGTTGTCCCTTCCTGCAGCATTCACAGCCCTGACCCGTCTCCTGAGCTCCATGTTAACATTTATTTCTTGAAAGGTGGGGCCGGTTTTGCTCTTTTTTTCCTGCTAAAGTATGGCTGGAAGAAGTAGAGCGGCAGTAGGGGGAGCCGCAGCAGGAGCTGCCATGCTCGAGGCGGGAACGATGACATGAGTCCTCTTGGGAAGAGCAGGGAACTGAAGTCACTTTTTTTTTTTTCCCCAAGTGATGGGCCCATGGTGAAGGCTGCAGGGTTTTCTACTGAAAGAGTGCTGGTTATGCCCTTAACCTGCAGCGCTAATGAGGGGAAAAAACCGCTACAGAGCACAGACAGGTTAGTTGATAGTTTTCCCAGGAGTTAGATGGCCATGGAGACAAGTCAGGTATCAAAGTTGCTTTGATTTTTCTAACTCATGAAAATGACAGGAGGATTTGTCTTTGCTGATAATTGACCTTAAGTTTGGGTTTCATTTGGGCAAGGAAGGTGCTTTTTTTTTTTTTAAATTTTTTTTTTTACCCTCTCTCTCTCTTTTCTTTGAGGATGATAAAGCCATAGTCAAACCATTTGGTTTCTGGCAGGCAAAACGGAAGAGGGGGTGCAGCAGGGTGAGAGACCTCCAATATATTTTTTTTCCATCTTTTAGCCGATGCCGTTTCTCTTAGAAGCTCTCTCATAAACGCACATGGCTTTGTTTTGAATCCATTCTGTGGAAAGACTAAATGATAAATTGGATGTAGCAACAAAAAAGTCATCTCTTCCTCTGAACTGATGGCGTTTATCATGTGATGTGCTATTGTTACAGAAAATTACTCTAAGTGCCTATTGATTTCACACAGTTGTATGCAAGGGCTTATTCTGGAAGAGCCTGGGCTCTGCTCGGCTTCTGGGGACGGCAGCAGAGATGAAGGGTGCGTGGTACCCCACTGATGCGATGTGGCGCTTTAGGGGAGCCAGATCCCAAGTTCAGCCAGCTGCTTGATACTAGTTCAGATCTTGGTTCATAAATAGTAGTTGGGTGATCAGTTCTCAGAGGCTGTTTTGGGGTATTTTTTCCCCCCTGTGTTTACCAGTTTGCTAACCATCTCATTATTTCTCGGGGGGAAGGAGGGAGCCTTTACTGAGCAACGTAAACTGAAAGAGACTCAGAAGAACATATTTTGCAGGCATTTGCAGCATACCAAGCAATATAGTGATGGATGAGGAATAGCAGGACTGGAGGAAATCTCCTTTAGGCTTTTTCTTGCGTTAAGTAGCTTGGTTATTGGGGTGGGGGGGCGCAGGGAAGGGACTTGAGATTGGGCGGGTGGGGAAAAAAATCTTCTTGTAGGGCTGCCCAATGCCTTGGGTGCAGGAGTGGTTTTGACTGCTGACAATAGTCTGTCCAGCCAAGAGGATGCTTCACGTGGCAGCAGCAAACTGCAAGTGGCATTTTCTGAAATAAACATGTCGAAAGACTGTTATACGTGCTTTGCTAGGGAAGTGCCTGATAGCTAACTAATTTAACTCAACTGAGGCACTTGTCTTGCTCCTTCCTCTCTGCTGTGTAAATTGGTAATGTTTTATCCTGCTTTTGTCCACGAGAAGCTGCACGCTGTCTGCAGGTGGGACAGACGTGGAGTCAGAGCTGGCTGTAAGCATAAGCAGGGCCAGTGATTGCCTTGGGCAAAGGATTGCCAGGAGCAGCAAAGTGACCGTGACCACTGCCTTGGTGGAGCTCGAGGAGCCAAAATGAGAACGCCAGAGAAGGCAGGAGGAGGACCAGAAGTCCTTTGTCCTTTTGTCAGGGCTGATCTGTTCCTAAGGGTGTCCACTCATCCGTGGGCAATAAAGCTTGATTCTGCCAACGGTCCCAAGAAAACATGAGCCTCTTGCAAACTAGAAACAAGACACACATTTTTAAATAGGGAGGATAAAGTCGTAGCCACAACGTACCACAGGGTGTGACACTCTCCATCAGTGACTGTTTTCAAGTCCTGTGTTTGGTGCAGATCAGGCAAGATGCTCCAGTAGTTCCTTCAGGTTTTATCGCTTACAAAACTGCAAATGTGACAGAGGAAATGTTTTTGTCTTCCCAACCCACAATCTCTCCTAGAGCTAATGGGGTTGGTTATTTAGGAAAAAAAAAAAGATCATCGTCTCTTCTCTTGCTACGCTGTCTCAACTGTGTCATGTAAGATGTCCATATGCCATGAGAGGTGCTATTGGGAATGCTACTGGTCCCCTTAAATCTGTACCCATCATGGTGGAAAGCACAATGGCTCACTGGCACTTTTCACCGGAGCCAGAAGCTGCTGCTGCCTTTGGGCTGCAGGTAATAAAGTGCACAAATCAACAAGGTTGCATTTTACCTATGTGTTTCTGAACATTTCCTGGTTTTCTTCACAGTCTTGTTAGGAAAGTGCAGCTGCAGCTCACCCCTGGGCAGGAGGCCACTGCAAGGCACCTCCTGCCTGCCCTTCAGGCACTCGCAGTGTTTTGGTGGGCATCAGGCTAGTGGTGAGGAAAGCGATTGTGAGAGCAGGCCTGATTTAGATTATTAACATCTCTCAAATAATAAAAAAAAAATAATAATAAAAAAAGGAGACTCTTCTATCATTCACAGCTCCCGAAATATCACTAATTAGTTTCTGAGGAATACAGACTGCGTGGGAAGTTAGACATTCACCAGGCTGTTCAGCTGGGAGCCGTCTGAGGAACAGCTCTTCCACGCCGGACATCTGCAGGATTAGAAAAAAACCAAAAAGACGCAGTTCATTAACCACCACCAACATTACCCGTAAAGCAACTGGGGAAGCTAATCACTGCCACTAAATCTTACTCTGTTTACCATCAATTAATATTTAGTCTCCCAAATTTGGAGCTCTTTTGTTCACACGCCTCATGTCATGTAGAGCTGCTGCAGACCTGGGAATTGCGACTGGCGGTGGTTTGCATCAGCGTGCCCCACGGGCTGCGATGCTCTCTGCAAAAGCCTTCAGGGTGCCCGTCTATTAAAGACATAATAGTACAGATTTGAAAGCTTCAGCTGATTAATTAAATGCAAACACAAGATTGTACTCACAGTCCCATTCAAAGGACTCTGAGTCCTTTTCTTAAATCAGTTCAACCTTGACCTGAGTAAGCGCTTGTATAAAAGATTAAAGGTGACCCATAAAGAGAGAAAATGCATTTGCATTGGTTTTAAACCTGGTTTGGTATGTTGTGGAGAGAAGAACTTTTCCACCACACACGCATGCCTGCTCACTCTCTTATAAATACGGGGAAAACAGCATTTTATGTTTCTAGACAATGGGGGGCGAGTTAGGGTGGCACATCAAAAGAAAGGAGGCGAGAGCAACTTTCTGCCTGGTTTGTGCATCGCACTGGCAAGAAGCACGCATGGCATAAACTGAGTTTCTGGTGAGCTGCTCCGAAGGAACTAGACCATTAGAGATCTCTGGTAATGCACTTACTGACTTTCCGCTTTTGCTGTTGGCACACACGTCGAAGCCCATCCAGCGCTGGATTGTCCGTGCTAGAGGTGCTGCGTGTCTCAGATCGGATATACTGCACATGTGCTCCTGACTATCATGCGAGCAGCAGGTCTGGCGTGTGGGACTGGGCTCAGATCTGCTGTATGGTGCAGATCAGCTTTATGTGGAATGGGCAAAGACTCTGACATGGGATGCGACAGACTCGCTGCACCTCTACCATGCAACTGCTCTGCTGCTGGCTGGGGTTTCTGGGCTACGAGACCCTGAGAAACCCAAGAGGTCACTGTCTGGAGAAGCCGATCCCCACTAAAAATAGTAGTCTGCTCTCTGAATCGGTGGGGCTGTGAGGTCTGTGCATCCTTCACCCGTGGAAGTGCGTGGCTGCCTCGGTGAAAGCTGTTGGTTTTGCGGTGGCGTTGAGGGTGGCACGGTCAATGGAAAGACGTCTGCTCTGCTGAGCCCCTGATGGGGCAAGATGCTGAAACCATGGGCTGCACCTGGACTGTGGGAAACCAGCAGTGCCCAGGACCTGCCGTCTGTCTGGGAAACATGTTTCCATCCCACTCACTAGGGTGGAATTTGGTTTTGGAAAACGCTTCATTAAAATTATTTAAATCTCTTTTGGGACCAGTCAGAGCGGACTGTGGCGGGAAATGCTAATGTACTTGAGGATTCTTATGATACGCTTTCATTTGTTTTGTTTTGCTGTTTAATTCTGGTTGTACTTCTGATTTGCAAGGGCTGAGCTGTATGTTTGACGTTCAACAGCATGACAACTTGTGAAGTATGTGACAACGTGACTTGAGGAAAATAATACGATGGACATCATAAATTACCTCTTCAGTTCTATTTCTGAAGCTTTTAGAACAACTGAGATTTGATCCTTTCTAACTTGAATTGAACCTTATGAATTGCAGATTACTATTATTTTTTGATCAGAACAAAAAAGGTTTTCATTTTCAGGCCACATACGTGTTTTTCTAGCAGCTATTTCCTAATCTGTAGCTGCTGTAACCCCTTAGACTGTTTAATTGGGTGTTGCCAGCAAATATACAGAATTATAGTGTTACCAATCATTGTACTACATTACAAAGCTGAGTTCATCCAAGTGTGCAATTTTTTTCTCAGTAAGTTTGTCCCTGCAGACTTCTCTTTAAAGTTAACGTTTGTCCTTGACAGTGCGCATATAACAGAAGCAGTAGAAAGGACCAGATGTAGTGTTATGGAGCTTCTTTGTTCTTCCCTTCATGATAAAGCATAAAAATCCTACATAGTTTAACAAAACTCTAGTATCTGGTCCTAATTGCTGTAAGTAAAGCACGTGTGATCTAAATGTTAATCAGATTTTTGCATTTAATGAGGGAAAAAGCAGCTATTATATGAGAAATGTTCAGGAGCAGGAGCTGTTCGTGTTCCAATCAGGTGATTGTGCATTTGAATAGTATTTCCATTTAAATAGCTTTATCGCCCCGCTGATTCCTAAGCACTGAGTCAAAACAAAAACTAACAGCTAAATTGATATTATTACTAAGGAGGAATGAATAATAGGCAGTAAATCCATACCTGCTGGGAATCGTCAATGTGTTCACAGACTATGTAGGTGTAAGGGTTTGCACCAACTCGATGAAACTTACATTTACAGAGGAGCATCGTGGGGCTGTAATTCTGTCCTACTGCGTTCATGTTACGTTTCCATTAAATTCTTCTTCTGCTCATTTTACTATTGATTCTCATGAAAATGCTTGGTCATGCAGTGGGCTCCCTTCCCAATTCCCAGCATTTGGAGGACCCAGGCCTTTCAAGCACGCACATTAAAATTCGTAGAGGTCCTGCAGGACACATACCCATTTCCCCAAATCACGTTCCCAGTCAGAGCATTTCCCGGGACATCGGTGCGACGCTATTGCTTTGGCCACCCATATCTCCTAATGCTCCTGAAAGGATTATTCTATAATCTTATCCTGTGAATGCAACAGCTGTAAGCCCAGATAAATTGCATTCCTCTAGGGAGGGTGAGTTGGGACTCGTTTTAACTGCATCCCAGTGGAATTGCATCATCTATAATGTTAAATGGTATTTGTCTGACTGTGATTGTGGTTGATTCAATGGAAGAGCCACCTTAGGATCTGCTGGCCTCTCTATTTATATAAACCAGGCATAAAACAGGCTGGTATATACTGATGCTGCAACCAAGCCACTACCTCTGATATATCTGCAGCGGGACTGCCCTTCAAATAATGGCCTTTGGGAGAGTGTCACGAGAAACGCATTTTATTTTAGATTTGGCTATTCTTCTAGCACGTGCAGCTGTCATGCTAGGTTGGATACAGATACAATTAGAACTTACGAATGTTCAGAAACTCTGGTTCTTTCAGGCTACGCTTCGCAGCTTCACAGATGGTGAAAGCCAGATGAGGTTATATCATGATCATCGAGTCCTGCCTCCTGCATAGCCGGGGCCAAAGGATGTCACTCAGCAACCCTTTCATCAGGCTCGATGCTTTGTGCTTGAACCGGAGCGCTTCTTTTGGAAATACATTCAGGCTTCTGTGAACTGATGGCGAATCCAGCCTGCCCTGCTTATCAAAAATAAAAATAAGGGAGGAAAACAACCTGCTTTTTCTCCCAAATGGGACCCCTAGTGTGACATGTGATGGTGAAATGCTGTATCGGAAGGGACCTGTATCAGTGTTATTCAGAGCATGTGAACTTTGGTCCCTGCGCAGAGACCAATCATTGCTTGCTTTTAACTGTTGAGGTATTTTATAAGATCATTCATCACAACTGCTTAAGAACTTGCTCACATTTTAATACATCTACTTGTTATTTCTTTTTCTCTTCCAGCTCCTTCAGGAACTGCTGAGTACTCCTCTTTGTGCAATGCTTCTCTGTTCCTGATGTTTCTGTTCCAATCACCATCTGCTTTGGCATAACCATGTTCTTAAAAGTTCAGGTCCCTTGTGCATACATACAAAGTACGTGAACACTTGTTACGGTATTTTAGGTAGTTAATTAATAATGGCTAAAGAATAGGTATTTCTTCTTTAGATTATTTCAGTTCTGCAGGAGAAGGGTGACTTCTTTTTTCAATTTTTTTGTTTTCTGGTCAAAAATAATAAAATCTCCCAAGAAAAAGCAATTGCTATTGACTCAACCATGTAACAGTGGTAACATGAAGCTTTGGAGGTGGAGACCATACTGATTTAGAAATTTAGTAGGAAAGGGCACAGCAATTTCTGTCGGAGAAAGGCTAAGCCCCAGTGCTGCAATATGGCCTAGGCAACAGGAAGGTGGAATGCTGCTATCTGGAAGGCAGACTTCCGTGAAACACCTTCTTGTCTTGCATGTCTGTGTAGCACAGAATCACCGGGGTTGGGAGAGACCTCTGGAGATCATCTAGTCCAACCCCCCTGCCAGAGCAGGGTCACCTAGAGCAGGTTGCACAGGATGGCGTCCAGGTGGGTTTGGAATGTCTCCAGAGTCGGAGACTCCACCACCTCTCTGGGCAGCCTGTGCCAGTGCTCTGCCACCCTCAAAGGAAAGAAGTTCCTCCTCATGTTTAGATGGAACTTCCTACGTTCAAGTTTGTGCCCATTACCTCTTGTCCTATCACTGGGCACCACTGAAAAAAGACCTGTACCGCCCTGCCGGTACCTCCTTTTAAGTATTTATAAGCATTGATGAGATCCCCTCTGAGTCTTCTCTTTTCCAGACTAACAAGACCCAAGTCGCTCAGCCTTTCCTCATAGGAAAGATGTTCCAGCCCCCTAATCATCTTTGCAGCCCTTTGCTGTACCCTCTCCAGCAGTTCCCTGTCCTTATATAAATGTTTGTCTGTGTAATGAGGGAAAGGTGGTGTGTGTAGGTCTAGTAGAATCACAGTTTACAAACATGAAGGTGATGCTCCAAGAGGATAAGTCCTTTTTGTTTGGGAAAAGGTCCCCAAAGACATTAAGTCCTGATTCAGTGTTTTTAACCACAATTTCTTCCTTCCTTCCTACTGTACATACTATTATAATATCTGTATGACAAATAACAGTCTGCATGTGAATGTTCATTCCTGATGAAGAAGGCTGTATTCTTGAAAATGTGGTTGAAGGTATCAAAGATGAACAGAGCACAGCCAGGAATTAAACAGAAATGCATGTATCAGTTGAATGAGAAATAAGAATAGTGATAGTGCAGATATATTTAGTGTTGGGCTGGTTTTGCCACTGGGTATTAGATTTTCATGTTGGGCTTGGCAGAGAGATACATTTGGTTTCATCATTACAACTTAACACCTGGAAATCAATTGTTACACACAGCCTCTTTCAAAATGTTAAATGGAAAATGTTTTCCTGACATCTACAAAAGCCACACTTTCAGCTATTAAGATTGGAAATGTTTACTAGAAATTAAATCAATGGTGGAGTCTAGAAGAGATCTGATTGCAGGTTTGAAATCTGGGATAGGGGCTTTCTTATTCTCCCATTACTAACGATTGCATTAGGAAAGAAAGAAATCGATAGTGTGACCATACTGGGGAAGTGGAATCAAATGATTGAATGATTGGCAAAAAGACTTCATAGTACGAGACCTGCAAAGATCCTTTGCACGAGATGAGCATCTTATAGTAAAGAGCAAATAAAGCGTTTGCCTGACGACTCTGCAGAACTCCCTAGCTAGGGGCTTTCTGCAGATCTAGTTCAGCTTGTCTGTGGGAGCACCAGAAGGTTCCCCTCCGGTGTCAGGCTTAGAAAAAAAACCCCACACACCGCAGATTGAGTCAATAGTGCTGAATTGCATTTAGCTTTATGTTGAAGTGACAATTTTTGCATAGTTTTAATGAGAGGCAGCCCTGGGCCAGAAACTTCAGCTTGGGATACTTCTTGCTTTCTGCCCTAGTTTGTTTTATGTCGGTCTGAGGCTGTTTTCATCCCTGTCACATGAGAGTGCCGTCCTGTAGTGCGTTAAGCAGCGGGACTAGCATCTATCATGTGGTGTTTATTCTGTCATCTCTCCCCAGGAAGAGGAGTGTGAGCAATGGAGTATTTTATTTTAATAGCGTTTTTGTTTGGTTGGGTTTGTTATTGTGGAAATCTTTTCTGAGGCAGGAGAAGGAGTTTCTTTTTGGTTTTTAATGCATCAGTTGCTGTGTACTGAAGTTAAAGCAGGGAGAATCGAGGTTTGCATCCTGCGTTTGGGGTGGATGGGTGTGAATTTGCTCCTAAGCTTTGCAGTTGATTCCACAGCCTTATGCTTGCCTTCACGAACACCTGCCTTCTGCCTGGGTAAGCTTTAACTCAGCGTGCAGAAAGAGTTCCCAAAGGATGGCCCGTGGGCACATGCAGTCTGCAGAGTCGTTCTGTGCAGCTCACAGAAAGGCTTTTTAAAAAAGATATGAGTCGCAGATGAATTTTGGTAGGCAGACACCAGCCTAGCAGTTTGTCTTCAGCCTAGACTTCAGGGTAGTATTTTTAAATACCCTGGGTCGAGATCATGGACTGCTGTGACAGACAGGGACAAAGCTGCCAAAAGATGACAAAACCATGAGTATCTTGGTTCTGGTCATCATTTCATATTAGTGTCCTAAAAAAACAGAGCTGGAGGAAAGCCCTTCCCACAGATGACAACGTGAGAGCCCATGGCTGCGAAAGACCAAGGACTACGTCTTGCATCAGGAGCAGCCGTTGGACACATTGACCATGGCAGGTGGGAATATTTGAATGAAACCTATTTCTCCATGGTGGGTGCTCTCCAGAGGTTGGTCTGGATCCAGTTACGCAACCTCCGTACCTCTGTTTCTCCATCTATAAAATGGATTATTATTTTTTTTTTATACCACTTTTGAAGTATAGACCTTTCTATGCTAGAAAGCCAGGTCAAAGGAGACAGCTTCACAAATCATTGAAAGTGTTGTGGGGCTAAAATGAAACAACTGGAGAGGTACCCAGGCACAAAAATGAGGGAAGGGCAGAGGACAGAAAGAAAAGGGGGGGAGGAACTAAGGTCGTCCTCTTCAGCTGGCTGCCAGTAGTGGAAAGGCTTGGGAATACACAATTTCAAAGTTTATGCTCCTCATCTGGAAAATGAATATATCTGGGATTTATAGTATTAAGCAGTAAAGTTCATTGCAGCTGGATATGAAGTGGAGAGAAGGAATTAATGGGGAGGGGGAGCAGATCACTAAAGATTAATTATTCAGAAATAAAAAAGGTTAGCATGATACTTGATAAGGAAATGACTAGACACTTTCTTATTATTAATCAACCTGTAAAGGTAAAATAAGAAGAACAAACTTCAACATGTCAGAGTAAGAGATATAAGTAAAAAAATGGTTTTTTGCTGTTTGTAGAATGCCTTGAAGATGATGAACACAGTAATAATGCTAAGATTATTGTTGGGCACAAGGTGAACTCTTAGTCCCACACGAAACCTCTAGTCAACCCAAACGACTGGGTCAGTAGAAATTAAATCAGCGCTGAGCCCCAGATAATATCTGATTGTGGGTTTATGTCTGGATGGATGGTTTCTTTCTTGTTTCCTCATTATGACTGATTGCAGTCACTGCAGAAATCAATAGTCTGGGCATGGCTGGGAACTGAAACGGTATTAGGCAGAAAGGCAGCATCCCGCAAGAGCTTTCCTGGAGGCTTTACAAATCCTGATAACAATCCTTCCAGGTGCACAGTACCTTCCAGCAGGGACTGAAGACAGAAGACTTAAAAGCTCTTAGTCTTGTTTGGTCCGTCAGTCAGGCAAAATATTTCTTTGTGTATTCTCACGTCGGGTAGCATATGCTTTGTCATAGCACTGGAATTCCTCCCTGGACTTCTTACGAAGCGTGTGCAAGTCCAGCTGGGTGGAGAGAAGCGCTCCTTGGAGAATCTGCGTTAGGGACAGCAACCAAAAACTTGCTGAAAAGTTCTTTTTGGTGCTGTAATAAACAGAGAAAGAACCAATTATGATTTCTACTGGGGAAAAAAAGCTAAAAGCTTTGAATCTGGTCTTCTGAGAGCAATAACTGGAATTAAATGACAGAACTTTGCTATGGCTTTCCAGTAAACTTTTAAAACAGAAATTTAGATATAGATTTTACAAAAGGTTATTTCATTCACTGTATGCTTGGTTTTATTTTACTGTTTCATTGGTCTTACGTCTACTTGGATTTGTATGTGGTATTTGTGAACAGCAGTGAAAATGTGATGTTCCTGTAAAATTAATAAGTAAAATCCACTCTAGATCAGGTGGCTTATCATGTATTAGTTGATCACTAGCATATGCTTTAATGGATTTTTTAAATGAGGCTTTCAGTTTGTAATTCATGGATCGGCATACCCCTGAGTTTTACAGGCAGGGTTCACACAGAAGCTAGGCTGGGTAATTGAGTTTGATTTCTACAGAATCCTGCATGATGCTTGTGTTTTGCGTTAAAACACCTGCGTATGCCCTTGAAATTCCTACTGATCCAAAAGCTTGTAGCGAATGGATTGAGTGAATAGGAATATAGGAAACTGATATAAAAATAAGACTGATCTTCTGATGAGGTAAATCATAACAAAAAGGGGAAAAATATTTAAAAAGCTCTTTCACGGGGATGACAAACCTACCCTCGTAGCACGTGGACTTGCACTGATGAGAGCCAGTGCTCCCTGTGCCCGTGGTGTGCGCTGCGCGTCATCCGCAGCAACGTCCTGGGATCCTCCGCTGCCCTCTCCAGGAGGTGGGGCTGAGGTTGGGCTGGGACCTGCCCAGGTTTGTCTCCCAAGACCCTGGGGAGGTTCGGGTCTGTGTTTCCAACTTCCCTGCGTTTCAGTATTCAACAACTTTTGGGGTATGCTGCGTGTGCCTTAGGCCGAGGATAAGCAGAAGCTTAAGTTATTCCAAATGATTTTCCACCCTTTTTCCTATTGTTTATTATTTATTCTGCTTTAATTTATTCACAAGATTAAGTGGGTAAACAACATCACAACTACTTATTGCTACACAGTCCAGTAAACATAATGATGCCAGTTTTAAATGCCAAACAGTGCTGATTAGAGCTGTTATGCTAATATTCATTTGTTTGTTTTACCTTTACCGCTTTGCTCACATACTTCACAAATTAGGGTATTATCCTTCTTTTTCCTCTTACTGTTTTTATCATCAAATGAAGGTAATTTACCATTTTTCCATTTGAATTGTAAAGCTAATTGAACTTAATGGCTTTAGAAAAATCAATAATTTCCTACTGTTATTGATATAATGAAGCATATGTAAGAGATTATCCAATAAAGACACAAACCACTTAAATGAAGAATTCAACTCCACGTTGAACTATTTAAATTCTCTACGTGGACAATTAAGGGGAGATCCTTGTACGTGGGGAAACAGCAACAATAATTTTAGTACATTAAATTTATGACACAAACTGTGCAAGTCACAGAGGAGTGCGCCACTCCGTTCGAAAGCCATCCCATTATACCTAGAAAATGTGTTTCGGGTTCACTCCTGCCTTCCTTTGGATGTCCTGTCTCCCATGGTTTGCAAGCTGCGTCCCCTCCCATGCCGCTAACTGAAGTTAATATTCTTCTTGTAGGACAGTCGTGAACCTCCAATGGGTTCGAGCTTGTCCCATGCAGCTGAAGTAGGTGAGGCTTTAACCAGGGGGCTCGTACATTGTCTTTCCATTGTCTGTAAGAAATCCTGCAGTATTTTCTGTGTAATGGTTTGAACTGGTACAGTGGGAAAGGCAAGTATCACCAGCCTGCCTTCCAGGTGTTCACCCATCGCTGCCCGACAGTGTCGCAAGAGAAGCAGCCCATGTTCTGCCAAAGGGCTGGAGTCCAAGAAACTAATAAGGATCACAGTGGTCATAACAAGCCAGCTTTAACATCTCGTTTGCAGCAGCTGGGCCTTTCTGATTGAACGTACTCGTATTTTTCGTGGCTGGTTTTAGAAAGTACCAACAATCCCATATTGAAATGTGTTTGGGGTCAGAAATCATCCCATGAGAAGACTCAGCTGCACTGCTTTGCCATTGAAAGGGAGAATTAGGAGCTGGTTGGTTAGAAAAGGAAAATGTTGAGGTTTCTTCCCCAGTTTAAAAACACCGATTTATTTGGAAACTACCATTAGCTTGAACCCTGGTTCTGGCAGAGGTTTAATGGCTCCTAGCAGAATATATGAGAAACTCCAAACAAAACACTTCTAAACCTTTAAATCTGGATCAAAACCATTAAATCCCTAAATGACATAGGAGACATTAAGGTCGTTAATTTAGGGATCAGTGTAGTAAAAAGGGAATGGCAAATATGAAATTAATGACATTTAAATTACTGTTTCATTAGAAAACAATTTTGCCACAGTATTTTACTGAATCTAGGATACCCAGAGATCAATAGCAATTCCCTTTATTTAAGGCACTTGTGACTTTTACTGTGTGATTTTTGGTTTTTTTTGGAAAGTAGTTGCTATTTGTGAAAATGTTCTTTGTGAAATATTAGTGGAATTAAATGCATTTTTAATTGCACTCTAAAGCTGTATTAGTTTGGCACTTGAAACTTCCGCATTAATTCGTATGATGAATGGATGTTGAGAATACAAGATAGACGATTTCTGCTGGATTTGCAAAATGGGAAAGGTAGACCAGAGTCGGTTCAACACCACGTGTTAGGGGATGAAGAAGAGAGGGGATGTAGTGGGCTGCTTTAGCTCAAAAAATAAGAAAAAAAAAAAATAAAAACAAGAAATGCTAAATACTAAAACCTTAAAATTCTTTAATTCTGCTCCCCCCAAATGTTGTTAGTGCCTTGATGATGCTTCCTGAGCACCACCAGGATGTCCACATTACCTCCATTTCATTCCGTGGGCCAGGACTGCTCTCCCACGGGACACTGGAGTCCCCCATCAGCCTGATGAGAGAAGGTACATCCCAATATATTTAGGTCTAGACTGTACTGGAAAATAATCTCCGTAAAGTAATCCAATTAAACCTCTCCCAGAGGCACTAAGGGAGTATGGCTGAGTGGAAACACTTTAATTTAGGAGGCACCGGCTTTTGTTGCAAATACCTGAAAGATTCCAAGGAGAATGAATACCTTTACGGAAATTGCCAGTCCACAAATCTGCATTTACAGAAGAAAATGTGTAAATGAGCTGTTGACAGTCGGCAATAATTGCCTGAATGCTGTGTGCATCCACCATTTGATGTCTGATACGTTTACCTCCGTGGTGTAAAGAGAAGGACAGCGAGTCCTACCACGCACCGCACCATGCCTGGACTTGCGTACGCTCCGGGAGTGTTTTCTCAGATCGTAGTTGAGGTACTTCTCCTCTGGTGCTCCCCATAACATTTTCATGGTGACACGGCTGTGAAAAAAATGACAAAGAACGGTAGGAACAAACCACTCCTTTTTAACACTATACAAATCGTGGCTATTACCTTCCCAGCATCCTCTCAGCTAATGGCCTGAAACAGGACCAATATTTGATTTCTACTTGCTGTATTTACTTTATAAATAGATACTTCATGGGTTTCATTCTTTACTGAGATTGAATTAGTGGGTTAAATAGACAGAAATATTTCTTACCATGGCATACTGATCTCTTAGCATCTTGCACTGACCTGATAACAGGCTAGCAGGAGAGTAAACTTAATTATTTTTTAAGCTAGAGACTGACAATAGAGGACACTGAATATTTCTGAAACCGAGATCTTCTTTTCTGTCATTAAAAAGCCGGGAAAATCTGAAAGGAGTGTGAATTCAAGGCATATATCACTGCGATTATTGAAGGGTTTTCAGAGAGTGGCTTATCACCTCTGGGCTTATTTACCTGATAAACCGAAGCCTTATGCTTCAAAAGCCCCAGCTCCTCAGCCCTCGCGTGGTAGCCACCTCTTAGTGAAGATGAATAAAGTACGATGGCGTCGGCAACCAGGACATTACTGAGGCCTTTTGTTGCGATTTGCACTTCAAAAAATCCCCCCCCAAAACATCCCATTATAAGCAATAACTGCATAAAATGAGCTTGAGAAGATGTCTGAGGGGGCTTTGCCTCCCTTGTTTTGCTCTTTGAACTTGACGTCTTCATGAGTAAAGGTGATGAAGAAGCTGAAGGGTGAAGGTCTGTGGTTTTGGGGACGTTTGAGAGGATGCACGACACATCCTTGTGAGCTGCTGAGCCCAAGCGTGAGCTCTGCCAGCCACTGGGGCATGAGATTAAGATCTAATTTCAGATGGCCTTTACCAAGCTCGGTGTGAACAACAGTAATCTGCAAAAAGCCATAAATACCCTTTGTATCGGTGTTCACCAGCCGGCAGGGTACTGGAAAGCCACTTCTGTCCCCGGGGAGGTTTTGTGAAGGGTTCCCATTTCCCTAGGCATCCTTCGTTGCCGCTCCCCGGCTGCGGAGCCGGCTCGCCCTGCCTGTCATCGTGGCCCCCCTCCTTCAACGTGCATATTAATCTTGATTCTAAAACATCCTACGGACGCCGCATGCAAATGGACCGAGTGATTCAAATTGGTTTTCTCTGTTTGTAAATGTAGCGTTCTGTGACTGCTCAGGGGCACTTTGAACATATGCTCCTTGATATCTGACATTTTTCAAAATTTCAAGCAAGGAGGATATTTGCAGCATAGGCACGTGTGGGCCTGTTGTGCTGCCCTGCCTCTCCTCCCGCCCCGTGGCACGCACCCGGAGCCTGCCTTGGGCGAGAGGTGGTTCAAATCCTTAAATGAAAGGTTTTTCTTTTTGGATGTGTGTATATGGGGGTGGTGGCCGGGCTGGGGGGCGGGGGGAGGAAACAAGTGGCAGAATGCAAATTCTCTGTGAATTAAGCAGAAAAGCCCGTTCCCAGAATTTCAGTTACGGCAAAGTCTATTATTCAGGAGGTTTGTGTGAAAATAGCATTACTTATATCTTCCTGCCTTAAATTGTCTCTGCAGAGACCTGCTGTCCACGGGCCGGTGATCTGGGAGGGGAGAGGCTGGCTGCTGCTCTCAGCCCCAGGCTGGGGCCACCAGCCCTGGGTAAGGGGAGCGGGGGAGGCACGGGAGAGCCTTTTCCTGCCCCTTTCCATACCAAACTCCACATTTTCATGACCTCCACATGTTCCTTGTTGCTCGCAGTGAGACTTCTCAGTCCCTCTGCTCTCCTTGGGCAGTGTGATCTAGTGGGTGGCACCTAAAGGTTGTTTAATGGCTCAGGTCACTGGTCCTGAAGTGCGGATGAATGAAAGTGAAGTGACTGTAACTGCTGCTGCTCTCGCCTGGTTGTCCTGCTGATCTGCAAGAGGTTCCTGCTCTCATATGAGGCACCCCTATGAGGCTGATGCTGAGCATGGTGTTGTGTTTTCACATCAGTCCTAATGGACCTAGCTGCAACCTGGGAGCGATGACACGCAGGCTGGCGTGCTGTTTGGCCACTTCACTGCAGGGATGATGCCCCGTGGAAAGACAGCCTTCAGTCATCTGCGCCTAGGGAGGAATAACCCCATGCACCAGTACAGGTTAGGGGTTGACCTGCTGGAAAGCAGCTCTGCAGAGAGGGACCTGGGAGTCTGGTGGACAACAAGTTGACCGTGAGCCAGCAATGTGCCCTTGTGGCCAAGAAGGCCAATGGTATTCTGGGGTGCATTGAAAAGAGTGTGGCCAGCAGGTCAGGAGAGGTCATCCTCCCCCTCTACTCTGCCCTGGTGAGGCCACATCTGGAGTACTGTGTCCAGTTCTGGACTCTTCTTTCCTCTTCAGGAAAGACAAGGAACTGCTGGAGAGAGTCCAGCGGAGGGCTAGGAAGATGTTCAAGGGACTGGAGCAGGTGCAAAGGCTTATGGGCAAAGGCTGAGAGACCTGGGTCTGTTTAGCCTGGAGAAGAGAAGACTGAGAGGGGATCTCATCAATGCTTATCGATATCTAAAGGGCAGGTGTCAAGAGGATGGGGCCAGCCTCTTTTCAGTGGTGCCCAGTGACAGGAAAAGGAGCAACGGGCACAAACTGAAACACAGGAAGTTCCATCTCAATATCAATAAAAACTTCTTTACTTGAGGCTGCCCAGAGAGGCTGTGGAGTCGTCTTCTCTGGAGATCTTCCAAACCCACCTAGATGTGTTCCTATCCAACTCTTGCTGTATGTGAACCTGCTGTGGCAGGGGGTCGGACTAGATGGTCTCCAGAGGTCCCTTCCAGCCCCTGTGATACTGTGAGCCCACCTGCATTAGCAAGCCAGCACCGCTTGATTTCTCTGGATGAGGAAGCTTCTTGGGTTCCCAGGTACAGTCTGTACCTTGAGTGGGAGGTTTGCACGTGGCAGCCCAGAAATCGCCGTGGTGCATCCAGGGAGAGGCTGCAGCGGTCATGGTACTGCCAGGACGGAGCTGCACTCCCCGGGCTCCAGAAACACAGAGCCGTGTTCCTCGAATGCCTGGCTGCACCGCAAGACTTTAGGTACACATTTTAACACTAATTCCTTCCACTGAAGGGGAATAAGTACTCTAACAGTTAGTTCACTACAATAATTAAAATTCATGTTATCTTTCTTTAAGCTCAGAAGACTCTCTGTTGTCAGCACCTCCAGAGGTCCTAGTTTAGCTTCTTCTGGTTCATTTAATGATGTAACAGTGAGAAGTAGAGATATTCCTTTTAATGTTGATGTGCAAGGTTTAGAATTAAATGTCTCTGCTGGTTGCTGGGTACTTTCTGCTACTGCCAACCCCATGAACTCTTTAAACATATGCTAATGAGCCCGCCTTGCTCCCATTCCTTCTGTATAATCCATGAAGGAAGAAAAGTCAATCTTAGTCTTACTGCCTAATGGCCTCTGTATGTTGTAGTTAGCACAAAAACATTGTGAAGTGATGGAGATCAAGAGTTAAATGCATGAATTAAGCGGAGTCCCTCTGACCACACGCCATTAGAAGAGAAACTGTCTCTAGGGAGACAAAACAAGATTTCTCTTTATATATGCATTATGAGAGTCGCCCACTGATCCTCCAGGCATTTTGAAACATTACTGGCACCCTAGTGATGTGGACAGAATATAATTTATCAATATCACTACAACTTCCTACCTGAAATGTTGCTGGAATACAGATGTGCTACAGCATAATAAAGTTTAAAGGAGTATGTATATGATACGTGGCATCGCTTTCTATCATGCACCTGACCTCTCGGCCCTGATAAAAGTCTAAAAGGTTTATTAATTGGAATCGCATGTATTTTAGCAGTCCATACTGCTTTTTATTTTTAACATTGCTTTTGAACACCTGCACGCGGTTTTCTGGCTTGGCCAGCACCTCTTTGTGTGTGATTTGCTCAGAAAATAGAGGGGGAAAGTTATCCAGCAAAGCTCCTGTGATGGAAGACTGCAACAGAATTCCAGCGGTAAAACTCCTACAATGGCAGCAGATTGGTGAGGTTCAGCCACGGGACAGGAGACTCTTCCACAGTTCTTGCAAGCAAAATCTTTTCATCTGTAGCAGCTGAGGAAAAAGCAGTCACCATAAAAGACTGCCTCCGCTCCAGCTCTGTGGTGCTGTTCTTAGCGTTGTTATGATTGATTACGGCATCTTACACGGTCATTGGGTAAAAATAAGAGACTAGCAGACCTCATCCCCTGCCTCGTGTTCCTGCAGCCCCATTCGAAATGCTGCTGCCATAATCAGCTTCTTACCTGGAGTGTTTGATGAGGATATGGGCCAGTCTTCTCTGCCACATCGAACGTGATCATCTGATCTCAACTTTTAAAGCTATTGACGGTTTATTTCTCTGCATTGATCTTGCTGCAATCCCCCTGCTCCTCTTTTTGCTTCAGGCCTTTCTCCCGTAGCACCTTCCCCCTCACCGCTCCAGCCCAAGACCTTGCCGTGGTTCTGCAGCCGTGTGGCTTTTGCCTCCTGGTGCCTTTCCAAACCCCGTGCAGGCTGTGAGCTGCTGGCTGTCCTTCAGGGGAAGCCTCGAATGCCCTTAACCTGTGCCAGCAGCGTTCCCCACTTCTCTGCCTACCACATCCACAGGAACTGCGCTTCTACACCCATCTCCTGACTCCTCTCCCTATGTGGGAACATAAGAAGTATCTTTTACCATATGTTTTATATGTTGTTGCGTGTAAGCACGTTATCTTAACTGGGATCTCTGGACACTGCTGTAGCACAAACAGTGACATTCCCAGCAGCAGTGATGACCACTGCATTAACTTCTCCAGGATGCTCGAGTAGTTGGCCCCAACGTTTGTGCTCCTCCAATTCTAGTGTGGACAAAGAGATACCAGATAAGAATCTGGAACAGAGGGAAACCTGCTATTTGCATGTAGAAATTGTGTATTATGGAATGGGGTTGTACAAATCTTAGGAGCTATTTGGATAATGTCTTATTAGCATCCCTCAGTAGATATTACATGGCCTTTCAAGAAAGGGTCTGCCATCACCTGTGCTCTTTAGTAGGGTTTGGTACCAGTAGCAAAAACTCCTCTGGCTACTTTGGAACGAAAAACTTCAAAGAGTAAAAATATGGAGAGTTTTATTTTTCAAAGAAATCCATTAATATGAATTAGCTCTGTCACAGTGATTTGGGCAGACAGGTTTCTTTCTGTCACTCTTTCAAATTCCCCAGAAGCGTTCTCAGAGGGGCCTCCAGTCTTCCATAGAACGCTTTAGGACATTGTGCCCCTTCCAAAAAGTTATTTAGAAGAAATCTCTTAATCTATAGTGAGAATCCCACCTGACATTGTTTGTCTTCCTTTAGGTACCTAAACATGAGAAGAGTTCTGCAGAAGTTGGGTGTGGGTGTTTACGGCGGAGTGTGCTAAATTGTTTTCAAGAACTATATGCTGCACTGGCTCATGATGGCTTTCAAAACAGAAAAAAAAAAATTATCTTTCTTCAAGTGCTGTTTTTATCAGTAATTCCTTAGCCAGAGGATCTAAGTGCAATTATTAAAACGGAGTAAAAGAATAGAAAGAGCTAAATTCAGTGCACATACTTCTTTTTTGCCAGATGTAGTGTGTAGGCTTGAGTCCATCTGGTTTCAGTGTGAACTTTGTAAAGCTGTAGTCTACAGTAGGACGACACGTTGAGCCTCAAGTGCAGCGTGGGGCTGTACAGTGTTTTCTTTCCTCTCTGGTTGTCAACAGCTGCCTTTTAGAGAAACCAGCTGAAAGAGCGCTCCAGTAATCCTTTTAGAGCTGGCTGGATTCATGTTTAAGTACTCCTTTTGCTGCTTCTCTCTTGAAGACAATTCCTTACGGTATGAGCAGTGTGATCAGATGCATTATTGCTGAGGTTTTGTATAGGGTGTGCAGCCTTTCTTCCAGCACTGACATGCCATGTGTATAAAGCCGTCACCCCAGGAGATAAGCTTCTAGATCGCCGTTGCCTGAACTTGAAGATGCTCACACAGGAAGGTTTTTTTATGGTGCTTCACTTCTGGTGCTCGCTCACATCACACCATGAATGTGTTTGGTCTATAAAGACACGGGCTTTGGTTTAGTTTTGTAATATTGCCACATTTCTGGGTTTCGCTCTGGTATTTATTCTTCGTGTTCTGCTCTCCCCCATTGTGTTTTGGTTTGACGCGAGCTTCTTAATGGAAAAGGAATTGCTTAGGGAAATACGGTGCCTATCAACTGTCTGATCACGGCTATGAGTTTATGGAATTAAACTGAGACTGTATCAGTGTAGAGGCTCCATGAAGAAAATTTGCTTCATAAAATTCATCTTGCATATTGAGACTCTCTTTGTCCGTAGTGTTCAGAAGCTCACTGTTCTTTTCCCATAATCTACTGAATAATAACAGTTAGCACTTGTATCTGCAAGTCAATACACAGGCTTTAGCTCCTGACCGTAGTGAAAGTTGTGTTATTGTATTAAACAGTAACCACTACCTTTCATGCCTATAACTGGTCGTTGCATTCTATATTTCTGTCAAATTTGACAACAATCACCTCCTGAAGCTTTAACAAAAGACAAATTCCCCTGGTGCTTCTGGCAATTACACATTAGTCTACGTGGAGACAGAAGATTACTTGCTGATTCCTGTTTGCTGATGCCATTATGTATGCTCCAGTACATAATGGTTTGTTAATCCTTTAAAACAGCATAGCTAGAAATACTCTTTTGAAATTATACTGTTTTGATTCTATTAAAAAAAAAAAAAAACCAACATCAAAAATAATGAATTCCATAGAGTCTCTTATAACCACTGGGGTTTTTAAGATGATCGCTATCAGGAAACTTACCGTTATGGTAGCTGGACTGTGTGCTATGTGGTGAACTGTTTCCTTTTGAAGATATTCATTTTCCTTCCGTCGATTTGATGCGATATGCTTGCAGTCTAGCTGGGCAAGAGTAATAGTGGTGAGAAAGACAGCTTGGTGTTTTATTGTGCTCTAAAATAATTCCATTAAGATCTAGTCTCTTTCCTGAGATGAATTCCTGTTTTCTCTTTGCTGCGTTTGCGATCACTCAGCTGCAAGCTTCGCCCACAGCCCTGTCCCCACAGAGAGCCACGGGCTATTTTGGCCCTATTAAAGTCAGGTTGATACACTCTCATGAGGTGGTACTGTTGTCCCAAATCTGGGTTCTTTACCCGGTGTGCAAAAACCAGCCGACACACGGAGTCGAGATACTTGTTTTATTCCAGTTCTGCGCAGAAAAGGGTGCTAGGACATAACTTGCAAAGCTAGTTTTGAGAAATAAGCTGGGTCTTATACACCAAATAACAACAAAGAAGAAACTACAGTAAAGTAAATGGTTGGTCAGTCATTCTTCACTCCTAATTTTACATAGGAAGGCAGAAATTTACCATTCTCGTATGTTGAAACTCCTACTGTCTTTGTTTGAGATCAGTTTGGCATCACCAAGGCCTCTTCCCATCCCCTGTTCACCAACTGCACAAACCCACCTGGTTGCGAAACCTGCAATTTTTGTGACTGTTAACCCTTTTCTTTTGACAACAGTACCTCAGCCTTACTTGCAAAAAATGCAGTGCTGTGTAATCCCGTGCTCTGTGAAATGGGCTAAGGATGGGGAAAACAGAATGTGATTAAAAAGTTTGTCCTTGTCTTGCTTTGTGCTTCAGTGCAAACCTCCTCCTGCCACGCTCAGCCCTGCACCACTGGGCATGGCTCACATGTCTGAGCTTTGGGATTAGCTTTGCAAGCAAAGCATGTTCCTTATGGGAAAATGACCATAAGACTCACTGAGAAGCCCTGCATCACTTTCCTTCGAACCTGTTTTACATCCCTTGGGTATATGTGTGGCTGACGTGAGGACGGTGGTGATGCCATCCTACAGAAGGTCATGGTTTGTGAGTTTGAAGGGGCAGAGCAGCAGCAGGTCCTGCTCTGATCCCGTCCCCGTCGTAACGGGTATTGTCCGTACAAGCTGTAATAGATAGTCCCTTCCCTGCAGAGCTCGCCATCTAATAGACGAGACGGAGACGGTGAGAGTGATATCCGTCTTCCGCAGACGGGGAGAAGGAGGCACAAAGAGATTAAGCCCAAGGTCGCAGAGGAAGTCTGTGGCAGGACCAGGAATTGAATTCAGCTCTCCCGGGTCTTCGTCCACTGCCTTAATCACAAAACCCGCCCTCGCCTCTATGCTTTTCTATTATTTAATCAGCTGAAGAAAAAAATGCAAATTGATTTAATTAAAGGAGAGAGCAAATTTCTAATTTCAGCCTGGATTCGTTCTATGGTTATGGAAATTTTGAAGAATGGCGAATAAACATCTGTAATTTCTTTTCTCGACAGATGTGTTTTTATTTACACAGCTGTGCAAAAATTGTATTTATACATTTTGTGACGTATAATTTGAGCCTAGAAACAGATCTGATGTTGGACTACCAAGAGGTGTCATTTTCTGGCTTGCAGAATAATCCTCTTTCTGGCAAAAAGTCGGTCATGTTTCTTCCCGCAGACATGGTTTCTTCCTTTAAAGTGTCTCTCAAAATTATTTTATACTCGATGAAGCAAATCCTCCAAAGGCTTCATTATTCTGATGGTAGCATCATCTGATTGAATATTTCAATCATAATGTCCTTTGGAGAGTTTTAGCAGCTTCCACTCGGGATTTTGGAGGCTTGGATTCATGTGTGCTCCCAAGGTTTTGAGGAACTGGTGTAGGAAATTCAGATAATTTCAGATGCACAGAGGTCACCGGGGAGGTAGATGTTAATGTTTACTCGAGCCGTTGATTAGAATACATTAGATTGCCTCTTTCCAACGTGAAGAACACAAACGCCTCTTCTTTGGGCCCCGCTTAGCAAAGCATTTAAGCCTGTGCTTGTTTTTAAGCACGCGAGTGTTGTCTGAGCGTGTTCCTGCCACGCGTTATTAGGAAATCGCAAAGGTTAATGCAATAAAGTGTCACTCGTCAGATCTGACTGCTGGGGATATCGGCAAGAAAGTGCAAGCTTCCCAATGTCAGGAAAACATTTAGTATTTGTGGTGCGTGCCGCCCGAGGCTCTCCCTGTGAGTGCTCTCCATCGAGCTCCTCCTCTTACTTTGGTGTCGTTCCCCTTTGTGTTGCTGCCTTGTTCGGAAGCCGTGAGCCCCACCGCTGCGGGCGCTTGGGGACACCCTTCGTTTCTACGCAGGGCAGCTGCCTCGTCGGACCGAGCGGGGCCATGCCTGTGCTTTTATGCAAGTGTCGGTGAGATCAGGGCATCTGTGAAGGGCAGAAGGGGAAGAAAGAAACCTTTCTGCCTTCACCCTTGATGTTTCTTCCTCAGTCACTGAAAAAATATCTTTAGATAATTCTGAAGAAAATTCTGTGTTTGTTTTGGTGAGTTCCTACACGGATGCCAGTTTTAAAGTTTTCTAGAGAACCACGACAGCCGTTGGTACCCTGTTGCCTCATTTCCCCCCTTGCATCCCCTGAAGGAGGTATGAAAGACTTTGGCATCCACCTTCGAAAAAGGAGCTCCTCAGGCTTCTGTTGTCGCCTCTGAATCGCCTTATAGCTGAGGACTACTTGTTAAGGTTGTTCTGCTTGTTTCAGGCTCACATTAGGTTTTATGAACTTTAATGAACAGTAAGTAATAAATTTGCTGAAGAAATTGGGTTAGCCTGTGATTAACATTCAGAGTGATGCAGATGAGTGTACCAATGATGGGAACATGTGCTCACATCGCGATGAAATGCAGATGAGAGGCCCTGGAGCAAGCCCAAGGATGTGGGCCAGCGCAGTTTCATCTCTGTCAGCTTTAATCTGATCTAAAGTGCGAGTGCTACCGGCCTGCAGAAGGAATCTCAAACCCTGGGAAGACCTAAATGCAACTTTTGTTTTCTATTAGAGGCTATTAAAACGTTTTCTTTACAATCAAAGCTCCACAACATAAAAGCACAAGACGTTCTATCTAAAAAACAATATTTCTAGCAGTAGGGAAGAGAGGGGAAAATGGTTGGAAGATGCCTCTTGATTTGGTTTAGCTTTTATAACACGCTGCTTTACTGAGCAGTCATTTTAGTCAATTGAAACCCAGCTGAGCCTCATCGTCTTACGACAGCGCCGTTGTACAGAACAGAGAAAAAAACCCACCACCGCTCCCCCCCTTTTAAATGAAGTGCAAAGTAATGCTAGAAAGGGAAAGAATAAATCAATTTTAAGTGGTAATCTATGAAGTTGGACAGAAAATGATGAGAAATGAAGCAACTGGTCATAGGAAATTGACCTTGAAAATGGTGTTTATCTTGCGGACGCAGTGGCAGGGCCCCGCTGCTGCTGCAGGCCGGCGGTTGAGAAGGGGGGAATTTAAATCAGAGTTTCTTTGCTTTGAATCTCAGTTGGGTTTTGGGGGAGTTTCTTTTAAGGCTGTGTTCTCTGACAATTACGCCAGTGGTGCTGCTCGACAGCATCTGGCAGGCAGGATTTATTCCTTTGTGGCAGTCTCATCTTTTACTCGGTTGCTTGAAAGGCTGCGGCTGTTTGGGAGCGGTTATTGCCCAGGGTCAGAAGAATAGCCGTGATTGGGTAATAGGTACATATGCTAGCAAAAGAGATGGTATTTTTACCTGACTTTAATTTCCATACAAATAAACACATTAAAGCAAGTAAAAGGACAAATGAGTAATACAAGTCACCTCAGCTATTTTAAACTATAACACCTACTTATGCCAGAAGGGTGGCTATTGCAGTGTTATATACATGTTTATTTACAGTAAAGGTACAGAAGGGTGTGGGAGGTGGAATATATTGAGTTTTCACTGAAAGTCCTCCAGCAGAAAACAATTGACAGTGTATTTCCATGATTTGTGTCTTCCTAGGGCGGGTAGTCAGGACTCCAGATTAACTAAATACTTTTTGGTTCAGTTGATGACGATCTTGTTCCGTGTCCGTAAGTGAGCCATATGCAACTCATCGTGGTGGGTCATCTCCTGTTCTCGGGCACCTACTTATGGTGTGTCTCTGTTATCCCCAACTAAGACATGAAGGTGCAAGTAGACACGTGCCACGCCATGGAGACTTTGTGGTTTTGGTGGTCAGAAAAATAACCTGATATTAACACATTAACTTTACTGCAACGTTAGAACTCTTTGCATCAGTTCTAATCTGAACCGTACAAGCGGGCTATCTGGTTTACTCAGTTGGTTAATACAATCGCTGATCTCCTTTGCCAGCACAGATTCTCTTTCAGCCTAAGTCAGATAGCAAACACGGGCAGGAAGGTCACCGGGGCTGCTCAGGCATAAGTGAGACCAGGTCAAAGCCCGTAAGTGGCCTGTATTGTTTCTGGTGACATGTTGTAGACTTTGACTTATACCTGAGCTTCTAAGAAGCCTGAGGAATTGCTCATATTGGCCACTAAAAGATGCGGTCCAGGCAGTATCTGCAAGTAGCAGTTGCTTCTGCTTGTATGGCCAGCATCCGCCTGTGTACATAAGGGCTTATTTTCCTGGATGGGACTGTGCGGGGTTTGGAAATGCTCCAGCTCAGAGCTGAAGGCGTTTCTCTTGGTTGGGAGCGTTTCCTGATCCGTTCGATCCTTCTGTATCTACCAGGATAGGGTCTGGGACGAGCATCCGGAGCAAGTGAAGGGAACAAAAGGGAGCGAGGTGGGAAGCGGTGCTCGCAGTGAAGCTCCGGCAGGAGAGGAGAGGAGGGAAGCCCTGCTCGCAGCAGCTTTCCGTGCAAAACTCGTGTTGATGAAGTGCTGGTGACATTCGGGTTGGTTGTGTTGTTATAGCGCTTGGGCTCTGATGAAAAACTAACAAATAATAAATCTAAGCAGTGTTTTCAGACTGTGCAAAAATTAAGAATTTTGAAGCAAGCCTTCTCCAGATATTTAAAATTCAGCGAGCTTTTTTTGTCCTAGGTCTTGAGATGTTAATGACTTTGACTAATTGTCAACACCACCAATTACTATGACTGATACCTTATCATTTCCCACAATGAGCAATGCTAATTAAAATTGATTGTGCTGCTGTTCTGGCACAGCAGCAAGTTTCCTTTTCATTTTTTGTTTAACATGAGCTTATTGTGCCGATTTGGTGAATTAAATAAGGAAAGCTCATTATTCTGATGTTTATTTTTGAGCAGGGGTTTTAAGGCACATTGGAAGCCTGTTACAAGTGTCAAAGAAATAGAAGAGCTTGAATGAATTGTGTTTTTGGAGTACCAAAACACACACCTAATAATAATACTTAGCACTTTTATACCACAGTGCTTTTTATATGATCACATTTCTGTACAAACGTAACTACTCCTATTATCTCTGTGAGGTGGGTAAACACTATTACTGCTGTTTCACAGATATTGAAGCTGAGACACAGGAGCTTTGGTTCTCTAATAGCAGCGCACTTCAAGCTCTTCAATTAGATTACAGATCTCTGTTTTACAGCAGCGTGAGCTGGCTAAGTCAGGATTTGAAAAACTGGCTTGCTTTAATTTTATACAAACTTGGCCTTTTATTTCTCACTTACTTGTTTTAAAGTGTGATTATTTATTTCTCCCAAAGATGGGATTCCATACATGCAGGGCACAGCCATACAGGAGGGCTGGAGTTGTGTCCTCCTGTTTGCGGTCTTTGCTTCGTCGGCTGAATCTCCTCGTGGCAGGAAGGGTTGTTCTTTACTGGGGAGAAGCTGCTTGTGGGTTGGAGAAAGGACTGGGTTATAGCGCGGGACAGTACCCTGAAGCTCATGTGTTATGTATGTCCTGCGCAGCACCACGGTTGTATTCTGAATTCAGCTGTGGTTTTATGTGAACTCTTCCATGGGGAACGTTTACGGGATAAGCTGTCAATGGAAGATGTACCTGGTTTTTTAACTATTCTGCTGGTATCCTCTTCTTAAGTGGCTGATCGCAGTTAATAGCACAAGTCTATGACCTTATCCTGTTGGAGATTTATTTAATCTGAGCGATTGATTCTTTCCATGATCAATATGTAATGAGTTAATATGTAATGGATATAAATGCATGGAATTGCCTGAAATACTCCTTTCATCCTCCTACTCAGTCCATAAAATCAGTCAACTACTTCATGGTAGTTATTAAAAAAAAAAAAAAATTTAAAGAATTCTACATGTTGCACTTCTTTGTAAACAAGATCTCTCTTAGGGCTTGACAGAAAGGGAACCCATGTTTGCCTGCATGGTGTCTTGCGTGAGCAGTGAAAGAGGAGTATGTCAATCAAAAAATGTTTTACATTTATTGGGAAAAAAAACTTTTAAATGTCTCGCGTTTGAAAGGAAGATAAAAATACTTACATTACAGAAATACCAATAGCAAAAATCATATCTGAAAAGTAAATATTTCATCCCTGAACACTATTTCTTGATTATTTACAGCTACACGAATTTCCCTTGAGCATTGATTTCTCTTCTGAGCCTGATGTGAGCTGGGAGCAACCTTATAAATCTGTAGAGCTCTTTACGCCATCGTGCCATGACTGACTCCAGTGCAAATCCTCCTTGCTGCAAAAAAGGGGAGGTCCTGCCCTCCCCACGCCGCTTGGTTTGGCTCTCCTGCTCCACCAGTAGTGTACATAGGGACCTAGACCAAGTTAAAATCTGGCTGAAAAGGCATTTAAAAAATAATAGTATGTGCTGCTTTTGGCTGGGATAGAGTTAATTTTCTTCACAGGAGCTGGTAGAGGGTGATGGTTTGGATTTGTGCGGCAAACAGTGTTGATAATTCAGGGATGTTTCAGTTATTTAGTTATTAGTTATCGCTGAGTTATTTAGTTATTGCTGAGCAGTGCTTACACAGAGTCAAAGCCTTTTCTGCTCCTCACGCCACCCCACCGGCCTGTAAGCTGGGGGTGCACAAGAAGTTTGGAGGGGACATAGCTGGGACAGCTCACCCCAGCTGACCAAAGGGATATTCCATACCATATGACATCATGCTCAGCATATAAAGCTGGGGGAAGAAGAAGAAAGGGGGGGACGTTTGGAGTGATGGCATTTCTCTTCCCAAGTAACTGTTACATGGGATGGACCCCTGCTTTCCCGGAGATGGCTGAGCACCTGCCTGCTGATGGGAAGCAGTGCATGAACTCCTTGTCTTGCTTTGCTTGCATCCACAGCTTTTGCTTTACTTATTAAACTGTCTTTATCTCAACCCATGAGTTTTCTCACTTTTACCCTCCTGAGTCTCTCTCCCATCCCACCGGGGGCGAGTGAGTGAGCGGCTGCGTGGTGCTTAGTTGTCGGCTGGGGTTAAACCATGACATAATAAAAAGAAATGTTTTCAGTGGTGACCAGTTGTTTGATGTGGGGTTTCTGCATGGTTATATGAAAGCCAAGGTGGCACCAGGCAGTGGGGGGTTTGGGTGTGGGGTCTTGGAGCAAGCCCACCTCCACTGTCGCACCACATTTGATGCCTAATTGGGCTGACCCTGCAAGCAAGGCCTCATGCTGTCTCTCTAGTGGTGCTCTCCTGAGCATTTCACCTAGGTTAACTTGTTTATGTTGGGAAAGAGCTAGGAAACGGTGCTGGAGAAGTGCAAAGTGTTCTGACTGGACATAAGCACTCCCCTTTTTTTAGCAGTAAAAGAGCTGAAAAGAGCGGTGGTATGTGTTCGGCTGACAGGCACTGATGGCACCATTATCAGAAGGTAATGTGTTGCCATTAGCACATGAAACTGTGAAATAACATGCCATGTGTGTCTTCTTGAAGCACATTGGACCTAATTCTCCTCTCATCTGTACTGATGTCTCTCCATGGACTGGGATGAAGTTGCTCATGATTTACACCGTAGAAAATCAGAGAGGAATCATGGATGACTGACTCCCTCAGTGTAACACGCTGTACGTCGGGGCAGAAGTTTTTACTTTCTCCTCTATTTCCAAATGTCCCCTGGAGTTTTGTTGTGAAAAGTCAGTTACGAAAATTGAGAGTGTGAGGGGGGAGAATATGTCATTTGGGTTGTGATTTGCTGTTAATTAAACTTTAGTGTGACACATCCTTTATGTCAGGGGATTCCTGATTCTCATCTCAGTGGCCTGTAGAACGGAGGAGCATCTCCATTGAGATACATGCTCATTATGATTTTCCTCATTATCATCATGATCCTCATCAGTATTTGTTCTACAACACTGGCTGTGGAACAGAAGCATAGGCAGAGATGACCCTCGCCTGTTCCTGTTCAAAACCTTTCATTTTTAACAGATAAGAGACACAAAGGCTGGGGAGGGGAAAGTGACAGTGAACTCATAACAGAGAATTAGATCCAACTACTTGGAAGTCAAAATCAGCCTTTCTTTCCACTGCAAATGACATGATGAGATAATCAGTTTTCATTATTTTCATCAGAGTACAAGCACTCACACACAGGTTGAAACCCACGGCACGCAAGATGGTGATGGATGTTACCAGACAGGTTTTAACTGCATGAAGTTCACGCATCTGTGCAAGAGAGGGACTCAGTGGCAGATGGGAATGGAGTCTGCCCAAATAACAGGCAAGGCAGAGCAGGAGGATGGTCAGATTTAATAAATGTTCACTAGAGAGAGAAGACCTGGCATGGAAGGTGAGGTCCACAGCCTTGGCCTGTTCATATTTGGTACCCTAAATGGGATTTTGAGAACTGTTCTTCTTTCTCCTCAGTTGCAAGAGTGTTGTTGTGGGGAAAATGCTCATTTTACAGTCTCAGGCCTGAACCATGCATGGCTTTAGGGTTGCGCTGTAGGTGGCAGGGAGCCCAGTACGATTTTCTTGCTTAGCAATAGCTCGTCCTTGAGATGTGTGTGGGCTGACGTCAGGACAGGGTAGCTCAGCCTCAGAGGAGAACCAACGGAAGCAAGGTTCAACTCCTGCTCAGCACCCCTTGAAATAACCTCCTCAGACCCTGTTACGCTCACCATGGCGATGCGCCTGGCATGAAACGCTGAGAAAGGGCAGACACTGCCAGAAGCATCTGGGAAACAAATTCAGAAAGATTGTCCAGATGTGGAATGATACCTGGCAGCAAATCCAGAGGCAGAAGACCTGACCAACATTGTGTCTGAATGATAACAACATTGTCCTATTTGTGTCTGAAGGATAATGAATGTAGGGCTGGAGAGAAGCTGGGCTCAGACCGTGATTGCGGATATACCCTGGGAAGTCAGCCTGTTTCTGGACCTGTTTTGTGCTATATGCGGGACAGCAAGAGAAGCATCTGCACTGACGTATACCTGTGGGAGACCTCAAACACAGCAAGCATTTGATGATCTGACCACCTTGTTTTGCTGGGTGACCTCTTGTAAAATCTGCAAAAAGGACCACAGAAAAAGAGGTGTCCCTTCGACTTAGGGACCTGGATCTTTCTGCTTAAAATGTTTAAAATCAGTTCTTTTGGACGCTCTGGAACAGAAAAGACCTTTGCCAACCTGACAGATCATTTCTTCTGGCTTGAGATGTAGGAGGAGGGGTGCGATTTCTGTGACTCATGTTCTGACAACCGACTGGTAATCCCACAACCATCCCCTCCGTGCCGATAGTTTCTGCTCATGGAAAGTCACCTGGGGGTTGGGAATTGGATGGAGTTGTTAAGACTCTCACATAGGAAAAATGGGATACAAACATGTTCAAGTTGTCATAGACTGTACCACAGGAAGAAAAGCTGCAGCTATCTCTTTGGGGAAAACCACAGCTCAGAACATAACTATTGAAAGCTTTGGGGTTCCTGGAACAGATCAAAACTAGTCAGGATCAGCCTTACTTCCAGCCTGATGAAAGAGGTGTTAATCTTGCTGCTCATAAAGAATTTAAGAATATAAATGTATGAGCTGCAGCCTGGAAGATTAGAAGGACACTTAAATAAATGATAGAGGCTGGATTGACAGAAAGGCGGTCGTGCTGGGATCAACTTTTCTCTCTTCCTGGCTAGCCAGTTCCCAGCCCCTATAGAGCTTCCAGTTATGGAAAAGCACTGTTGTGATAGTGATTATCAGGATCCTTGCCTATGGCCAATGTCCAGGGGTCCCTGTCATGCCATTCAAACATCATCTGCCGGTCCTGTACAACGCACTTAACTCTCTGTGGGATTCTGGTTTGACAACAAGCTCTTCCAAATAAACTCTTAGAAAGAAAGACATACTTGCCACGGAATGGACAAGTGTGGTGGGTTGACCTTGGATGGCTGCCAGATGGCCACCCAGCTGCTCTTACTCCCCCTTCTCAACAGGATGGGGGGAGAAAATCTGGTGGAGAAGCTCATGGGTTGAGATCACTTATGAATTACTTTCATGGGCAAATCAGGCTCCACTTGGGGAAAAGTAATTTAATTTATTGCTAAAAATAGAGTAGTATGGTGAGAAACAAAGACAAACACTAAAATTTCTCCTCCCTGCTGCTTTCCAGGCTCAACTCCACTCCATTCCCAACTCTTCTACCTCCTCCCCACCCCCACAGCACAGGGTGGGTGGAAAGGGGGTGTTACAGTCAGTCCGTAACAATGCCTCTCNGCCAGATGGCCACCCAGCTGCTCTTACTCCCCCTTCTCAACAGGATGGGGGGAGAAAATCTGGTGGAGAAGCTCATGGGTTGAGATCACTTATGAATTACTTTCATGGGCAAATCAGGCTCCACTTGGGGAAAAGTAATTTAATTATCTACCATAAAAATAGAGTAGTATGGTGAGAAACAAAGACAAACACTAAAATTTCTCCTCCCTGCTGCTTTCCAGGCTCAACTCCACTCCATTCCCAACTCTTCTACCTCCTCCCCACCCCCACAGCACAGGGTGGGTGGAAAGGGGGAGTTACAGTCAGTCCGTAACAATGCCTCTCTGACACTCCTCCCTCCTCACACTTTCCCCCCCCCCGTCCCAGCATGGGTCCTTCAGGATGAAGCAGCTGCAGTGTGGGCTCTCCATGGGCCATAGTTCCTTCAGGAAATATCCTGCTTCTCCAGGGGCTGCAGTGTGGATATCTGCTCTGGTGTGGTCCTCTCCATGAGCTCCAGGGAAATACCTGCTCCGCTGTGTTGTAGGAAATTTGCCCCCATGACCAGGGGCACCAGAGCTCCCCTGTCCAGGAGGTTGCTTCTGCTTGCCGGGGGAGGGGGGGGTTGTGGCTGGCAGCAGTGGGGACCTGCGCTGGGTTCATGGATCCATGAGGCAAAGTGGTGGTTCTGATGGATCTTCCTGATGATTTCCTAACACCAGTTGTGTTTTGTGTCTGTCACGTGGTAGCTGTGGTCTCCTCTTCTGGGATTCGTGTTAAGTTGCAGGCGTTTTGTAGGTCATCTTTTTTTGTTTAAATGCTTACGATTACCTATATTTCAGAATATCTAAATATAGATAGCCTTGGTTTATAAAATGGGGAACAATGCTAATTTATTGCAGAAAGCAAACAGAATACTTTTTTTTTTTTTTGAAAAAGAAGAAGATAGCACTGCAAGGAATAGAATTATTGCATCACTAAAAAAACCCCAAAACCCACCAAATTTCTTCCTCCCCTTCCTCTCCAAGACAGCGGCAGTGTTGAGGATCTGCTGAGGTTCACCCTCTTGCTCTTCTGCACTGCATGAGCGAGCACTCTCCTCTCCACCTCAAGCCCTGTGTGCTCTCAAGTTTGCTACAGTGTCCTGGTTTGAGCGACACNGAACCTGGTTTGGGGAGGTGTTTTGGTTGCACCAACATGTTTTGCAGGTCGGCCTCAGGAGGTGAACTCATGTCATATTAAAATGTTGGCTGCATGTAAGAAGAGTTTTGGGGCTGTTACGGACCCAGAGAGGGTGGCAAAAGGCTCCCTCTCGTGTCAGCGTTAGAAGCCGGTGCATTTGCACAGCACATGGGTTAATGGGCCGCGGCTCAGACTTACTGGAAATTGCCCGTGACCATAGCACTGCGGTGACGTTTGACTTCTCCTGGCCTCGAACCAGAGCAGTGTCCCCTTTGGGTGACATCTCTGCTGCTCTTCGCAGCAAGCTACAAGTCTACAGCTTTGTATGCACTTAAAATGTCTGCTAGGGAGAGGACGGACAAAATACTTTCCTCTTGTGAAAACCCCTTTTACAGCGAGAGGTATATTTTAACATTATGGATTTTCCTAACGTGTTTTGTTGAAAGGCAGCGAGATTGCCAACGTGCATCTGTATGTGCTGAGCAGCTGCTGGCACAGAGAGCTGGGCGTTGGGCTGGCTGCGAGGTTCGTGTATGATAATTTGCCCCTCTAGAGCATGGCACAGCTAATGAACACAGTCCCTCCAGTCAACAGGAAGCACACAGACGCTCATCAGAACAGATCGGAAACAGCTGACCGGACTCATCAAAAAGGTGTATTTTCTACATGGCAAATAGCAGGATGTTGCATATTTTTCATTATTAACTCTGAATCCATACAATTAGGGGTAAAAACGAAAATAACATATTTTTATCCATTAAGCCTAATGATAAAATAATACCCAAGGAAAATACTGATCCTTACATTGACCTCTCTCCCTTATAAAATAGGACTTTTCATTGTTTCACTAGTTTGTCAGTGCATTGCATGTGCTGGAGTTGGCAGTACATCTTGTATGAACATCAGCTCCGCTGTCCTGCTCCCTTCCCTTCCTTCCACCAAGACCTGCCTCTCTTTCCCTTCCCGTGGGTGCATCTGCTCGATGGACAAAATGCCTTCTTGTGACACCAGGAAGAAAATGATCCAGGGAGTTACAGGCCGCTAAGCCTTCCGTTTGTACCTGGTAAACTGGTTCAAATGATAAGAAAAAAAAAGAAAACATTTGGGAGATGCTGATAAGATCAGGCTTATCCAGTAGAAAGGTGCTGTAGGATATGGCTGGAAGTGATAGGAAAAGCCTATGCTTGATGACCCAGCAGGTCACTTACAGTCTTTCACTCTTAATCTCTTGGAAGTCTTTGAACTTGTCAATAAGAAACGAAGAGAGAGGAACTGGCTTACCTCATTTATTTACGATATTGAAAGGTCTTTAGCAAGGTCTCTTGTAGAAAGCAGTCAAAAAGACAAGGTAGGTGGGTGAAAGGGAAAAGTATAGTCATGAATCAAAACCTGAAGCGAAGATTAGGTATAACTGGGCAATTTTCACCATTGCAGAGGGTTAAATCAGGCATTCCTTGGGTCTTCCTAAGTCCTGTAGCAGGTCTTTGATCTGGGATGGAGAAGAGGTGGAAGGGTAGCCGGGTTTGTGTGTAGCAAAAAGCCACTGAGGTCAGTCAAGTCCAGGGAAGGCAGCGAGGGAGGTCAGAACAACCTAAACAAGCCAATACAGGACACGATATCCAAAAAATGTTCAGTGTAAATGTTTGGCTTTTGCCCACCCTGGAGTCTCCGTTTGAATTTGGTATGGTCAAACAGAAAAAGTCTTCAGTTCTGCA
This sequence comes from Burhinus bistriatus, assembly GCA_013397275.1. Taxonomy (NCBI): domain Eukaryota; kingdom Metazoa; phylum Chordata; class Aves; order Charadriiformes; family Burhinidae; genus Burhinus; species Burhinus bistriatus. The sequence goes on from VYXH01007982.1 coordinate 770,446, forward strand.
ATCCATGTAGGAGGAGATCTCGTTGGGGCTGCTAACAGGAGAAGCGATGACCTCTCCCTGATAACCTCCCCAGGAAGGTCTGCATTTCAGGAAAAATTGTACCAGTGACTTCAGACCCCGATTAATGATCCTTTTTCCGAAGTACGGAAGGGTTAGACAAACCCGTACATGGTATTATCTAAAAAACCTGCAATGGCACTTGGCATCAGAGTAGTCCCATTAGTGAAGGAACCCAAATTAATAGGCTTCACGTATCAGTATGAACGATTTCCCACATTACTACTGGGATTTAAGTTAGATTTTCTCCCTCCCTTTAGGCCCTGCATCTTGTTTCTTTTAAATAGGCATGCCTGTCTCTATCCGAAACAGAAATTTTGAGTAAGAGTTAAAAAAAATACCATGTGTTTGCTTTGCCTGCTGGTGTGACTGTCACAGCTGAGCGTGTTCCCTGCACCACCGATTTAAATGACCGCCGCACCCCTGGATTGATGGAGCCTCCTGCCTGCCTTCCCTGCCCAGCTCTCTGCCTTTCCCCACTACCTTTTAAGCCAGAGAAGAGCTGCTAGATGTCCCTTTCAAAGCCGGGGACTGAAGTCCTGAATGTTGCTAATTAGCAGCGAGAGCCTTTTAAGGAATTAAAACGTTGCATTGTTATGATTTGGGAAACAAAAGCTGAATAAGAACTGTAACACTTCACTATGGAATTCCACTTTATTTTTTCTCTAATGCAGGCTAAGCTGCCTTACAGCAATCTTTTAAATGTAATGATTGAGACTATTATAGGAAATACTATACAAAGCAACATTTTTTTTTGCAGCCTAAATAATAAGTAGGGCAAGGTTTTAAATGAGGCTAGAGTAATGAATGCTGTACAATAATTTTGATGATAAATTTCCCCGGAGGATAAAGTGGAAGAACAGAAGCAGGCTGTATTTAATCATGCAAAGTTAAAGCAATGCAGACCAACAAATATTTATAGAGATGTACAGTATTTCTAACCTGTTCTGAGATATTCTTGCCCCTTTTCACCTGAGAAACTTAGCAGAAATTTGGGTCTTTCGGTGTGCAATAATTAGGAGGAGGAATTGATCACATAGGGTCAAGTGTTTCTTTGATGTAGTGCACAGAAATTCCTGCTTCCTTGCAGGCTGGAGGACTCAAAACAATAAGACATTTGTTTCTCACAGCTATTTCATTCATCAGTGAGTCTGAAAAGCTTGCTTTGAGCAGATATACAGCATGTGATGACATATCCTGCAGCTGCTCTTCACCTAGTATTGACCCAAGGAGATATGTCCCCACCATAGAGCAAAGCACTACGTGGAGATCCTAACTTTGCTCCCAAAAGCAATATAGTTGCCTTCGTGCAGTGCTACCTGCAGAATAATAAGAAGGCCTGTGCATTGCATTACAGAGATGAGATCCGGGCTTCCACGTACTGAGCAAGCTCAAAATCTGTACCCTGCGCTCCATCACCAGGTGCAGATCTACCCTTCCCCTGCCCCTACCAAAGGCGGTGCTCCTCAAAGATAGTGCTCCTCGGCTGTGGTTTCTTCTGGTCTTTGCTGTTTGTCTTGAGGAGGCAAGCACAACTTCAAAAACTGAGAGACAGTAAAAAAGTCGCTACTGACATCTGGCGTAGCGTGTTCCTGGTTGTTCTGTACAGATGCACATGCTTGTGGTAGAATTAGGCAGTCATTCTGTAAAACATAGGGTTGTGTAGCTTTGTGGATTTTTTTTTAAATAACTGTTAAAAGTAGGGTGTTTCAGTGGACTTTAGCTCAACCGATAGCAGTATTGACTCGGCAGAGGCAAAAACCTGAAGATTTCTGTTCTGCTGATCAATGCTTAAAGCATATATTGATTTCCAATTTAGGTGTTAACTTTTTAGCTCTTCGGAATGCTCTTGATATCAGTTATCACCTTGCCTGATGTTCATTATATGCTGTGCATTATGACAGCGAACACGCTAGGATCTCATCTGGCGAGACGATTAGTTCTAGCGACTTCAAGACTGCAACGTGCAAAGATTTACTTGTCTTGTGTAAGCATCACGGTAGCATGAAATACCTGTGTTTAAGGCAGTGACCTGAGAAATGCTTTTATTCTGGCCTGGCACAGGCTTCCTCTAGTGTTTCTTAGTCTGCGTAGTGCATCCCTGAAATGATATACTAAACTAATTAATCGTGCTGTTTATTACATTCGTGTTGTTTTCTCATAATAATTCATAGAAAATGAGCCTGAGGTCCACCGCTCGGGTTGCTGGGTGGCTGGACTTTATTTAAGCAGTAAGACACACATGATAAGCGGTGCGTTCCTATGTGATTATGCCTCCAGTAGTGTTAGGAGGCACAAGGTCAAAAGGCTCAGTGACTTTAGAAGTGCCATGTAATCCCCTGCAAATGGGCTGTCTACAGTGTCTTATTGCTGTATCAGAGAGGGAATTATTTCTTTTTAAAGGCAGGGACATGAATTACCTCTGTAATTGGCACAGGTATGACATCACTGACTGCCAATCAGCAATCCTCTTTGTCTTGGATTTTAACACCTGAATTTCAGGTTCAGGTCACCTGAACAAACTGAGTTTGTTAAAATGGTATTTTTGTCCTCTTTGTGCTCTGAGTCCCGTCTGCTTGCGTTGGTGAGGAAAGCCCCATTTGTGCTGTGCGTGTGCGGTGGATCGCTCGTTAGTAGCTTTTGTATCACTAACTGGGGACCGCGAAGTCTTTGCAGAGCTGGTGACACGCAAGCCACGGCCTGACTTGTAGTGCCTAGAACGTTATTTAGACTCAGAAACTGGAGCAGTCAAGGAAGCGAGGGGAGGGCAGACAACAAGGGAAGCACTTCAGGATCCAGGCAGCATGGCCGGGATTTGAAAATCAATGTGTAGCCATCAAATTCGTTCAGCCTAGCACTGCCTTTTCCTTTTTATTGGCAAACGTAACCCCCAAGTAATAAAATCGTCCCTATTTACAGTTATTGTTGATAAATAAGTACACATAGGTTGCAGCTTTACTAGCCTGAGCAGATGAGGAGCAGCCCACGAGAAGCATGATTTTTGTCTTGGTGGTATTGAAGGACCGTAGGTGATTGCTACCATTTTTGAAGGGGCGGGGATGAGAGACCCCAGAGAGGGAGATTTCCCCTTTTTTCTCCCCACTTTAAGCCCCAGCAGAAGAGAAGGTAAAGGCACAGCCCCTACGAAGCTCTCTGCAGCCCCCTGGGGCTCGTTTCGCTGGCTGCCAGCCAGTGGTCGCTCCTTCGGCAGGGGAGAGAAAAGCCTGCATGAAGTCCCATGGTCAGTCCCAGAGGACGTTTTTTTTTTTTTCCTTTGGGAAAATGGGAAGGGATGCCACAGGTCACGGCTCGCCTGCGTCTCGTGTCTGCCGGCAGCTGGGATGCGAGCATCTGCGCATGGGAAGGTGCGAAACACAGTGGTCGAGGGCATGCTGTGAAAGTTGCTGTGAAAGTTGCAGAGGGTTTTGGGGGCAAATCATCCTCTTGGAGGGCAAAAATCTAACACGTAGTTTTAAAGGCTTAAAATAAATCTATCTTCATAACCCGACTGCAGTGCTTTTTTCCTTAGATATGTTATAGAGGTAATGATACCTCTACAGTGAACTCAATTAACCTTCTGCAGCCTTCCGTGTGACAGGGAATCCTAAATCTTCTTTTTTATGAGTGTATGCGCAAGATTTGAAGCTATTCGGAACTTAACATTAATAAATGCCATTTCCTAATTGGTGCCCATTTGTTTGTTTGGGTTTTTTTACAGGGAGAAAGACATGGTGGCTGTGAGTGGGATCTAGCGTTCATGGTTGTAAAGAGCTTTCCACACAGGAGTGAGGTAATATTATTATCATTATTATTGTTATTAGTGCAAAGCTGTTGCTTCTGTGGGTGCCTTTTGCGGTTTCTGTCGTTCAGTGATGTTATAAGGTGATGTTAAAGAAATTAGCTTTGTCTCATGTTGGTCTTTTGTATAAACGGACATTCATTGCCAATAAGAACTGTGGGACTCTCCTCTGTCTGAGACCTGGTGCATCTTGAGTGTCCTTTGGAAGTGCTACAGGAAAAAGGATAGGAAGAAAAACCTGTGTATTCAGGCTTTCGCAGCTCAGTTAGTTTTCCTACAAGCCTTCCTTCTGCTCTGTGATACAGCCTAGTAGGTGCGCATGGCATCGGGAGACTCAGGAGTGTTCGCTCCTGCCTTGCTTCTGAGATCTTCACAGGAACACATGCTGTACCGAGCAAAATGTTTCATCTAGGAGGGAGGACGTCGGCGATAAATGAGAAAACAAGAGAAATGGATGATCCCCCCTAATGCATACCCTATAATATAATCATTGTTTGATAAAAGAGACACTTCTAGCAACTCTCAGTGCCCTGCTAGGTATGTCTGGATTTATTATTCAAAAAGGCACAATCAAATCTCTTCATTCAGTTGACAAATGGGAGCTATTCAATTCAGTATCTGCCTCTTATTTATAGCATATAGTGGGGTGATTTATATGCTAGCTGCAGATCTTCCAAAACAGTTTTAATTAGCAGCATTGGCTTTTAGAATGAGAGTCCTGCAGCATCCCTGTCATACACATCCCCTTAAAATTGAATAGAAATCTTACTCTATGCCAGGCAATGCTTCTCTATTTTTCTGCAATGCCGGCAGGAAAATGTACTTGTGCTTTAGTAGCTCAGAGGATTGCATTCGTGTTTGAAGCTCCAAGGGGGCAAGCAGGGGGAGGTTGAGGAAGGTAATGCCATTTATTGCTGTGCCTTGAGGAAACAGGGCAATCCTTGGGGCATTAGCACTGACATCACACAGGAGTTTGCAAATGTTGTAAGCGAATTTGGGTTTGAGAACAAAGTAAGTGCCGGAGACGCCAAGGCCAGCTGCTCAGGCTGCCGGCACCAGTATTTCTGGATTCTGCTCTGGATTTTTGTGCTTGGAGGATGATGGATCTGAGAAGGCAGGAGCCCTCATCTCAGCGTGTCCTGTAGTTGGAGCGTTCACAACATTATTTTTCTTGTGTGCATTGTCTGATGATATAAGTAAGAATTTCCCCAGCTGTTCCCTTATCCGCAGAGCTGCTCTGGCTTGTGGTCTAATTGGTACCCCTGAGGTACAGACCAGAGCAAGGCACGGCGCGGAGGTGAGTTCAGTAAAGGCACTAGTTTGAGTCTCTATTATTTTCACGCATCTAGTAGGAATGTAATCCCTTTGAGACCTCTGCCTATCTGTCAAACCTGCGATCAGCCAACAGGTTCAAAAGTTATTTGGGGAAGCGATGACTGACAGAACAATTGCACATCTCTTGTTTTTGTTTTTTTTTTTTTTTTTTTTTTTCTGGGAAACCAGGCTAAAAAAGTGCAGGAAACATAAAGAGTATTTTTTGTGTTTTATGCCGTGTGTGTAGCATGCAGAATGGTTTGTTGTTACGTTTCCACTGATCTTTTTTTGACATGAACAATGCAGTCATTCTGTCTTCGCATCAAATGAGCCTTTGTGCTACTTGTCACCAGCACGCAGTGTCTCTGTGTACGTGTAAACTCAATGTTTGCTACATCCCCTGGTTGAAATTCTGCCGCTGCCAGCAGGTGGGCAGTTCTGCTCAATCTCTGGGTGTTTTACAGCAGCACGCTGTCAGTGACGTTTACTCTGGAGAGCAAGAAAGCCTTAGAAAACCTTAAGTTTGAGGTTGACAATAATATGAAAAGAGAGGATGTGAGCACTGGACGTGGTCGCAGATGCTTGGTGTCTCTGCGTGTCCATCCCTTGGAGGAGGTCAAGGACACAAGGCACAACTGAGAAAAAAAGCTGAATAAAGTTCACCGCTGCCCTGCCAACGCTGTGCATGTGTGGTGTTTAGGAGACGGATGGGAAAATGAGGGAACAGGAGGTGAGGACGTTAAAAAATCCTGCTACAAACAAGCCTGAAATAAATGTGGTCAGAAAGAAGGGTAAATAGGGGTGGAAATGGTTCCTGCGGTTTGCAAGTGGGAGATGGTGGACTCTGCAGCCAGCGCAGCATCACAGCCACAGGTAAATCACAAATCAGTGCCTACACTCTGAGAAAGTCAAAGTCCTCTGGCTGAACACAAGTCAGATTTTTTTTTTTATTTTTAATCTACGAAAATTCTGTTTAGGTGTTTTTATTTCCTTTTCTGAGCAGATTGATAAAGCACATTGTTTAAGGAAGCTTTCAAATTATTAACATATTTGGGCTTGTCTTTGAGCCAAATGAATAGTATTTGGTAAGCTGTCTGTCGATATTACACTAAGTGCTTTTCTACTGCAATTCTAGTAGCGTGTAGGACTGAATTTGATAGTGTTACCTATTAGTGATTAGAAAGTGAAGAGCTTTCAGTGTGTCTGTACTGCAGAATTGGCTTTGATTGATAGATCAGGCAATACGCATTTCATCATTTTTAAATTTGGCCTTAAAGTAATGAGATTTCCTCTTAAAAATCCTCTTTTCCCCAACATTTTGAAAACATTTTGAAGGCATGAATTGGGGAGGAGGAGAAAGAGGAGAGAGAACAGTTTAATTCGTAAACACTTAAGTATTAAATTGTGCATTAGTCAGTGGTACAGACTGAACTCTGCTGGAGAAAGGTACTTTTAAATTACCAAAATATTAACATTGTAATTATTGAGCATGGATAATAGTTATGAATTATGGATCAGTCAGGTTAGCAAAATCACAGCTGCCTAACAGAGAAAGGTATGATGGGAACGTGAGGGAAGATGATTGAGGATTCACTCTTAATATTTTCATATGCTCCTCTCCGCAAAGGAAGTTGCTGCTCCTTCTGCCAGTCCCTGGGAGCTGTGAAAGCCCACTGGGGGCTGGAGCATCCCTGCCTGAGGAGCGCCTGCTCTGCGGGAGGACAGTCTCTGTGCCACCAGGGCTTTTTGGTGTGCCAGCCCAGCTGGACGGCCCTAGGTGCTGAGCTTTATTTGACGCTGTCACCGTTTGTCACCACTGAAAAGTCCTGGCGTGCTGCGAGGCACAGCACCTACAACAGGAATCGCTGCCGCTTTTAAACCTGGTCTTCCCTGAGGAGGCTGGGGAGGGTGGCAGCGATGATGGAGTGGTTAAGGACCATGGCTCTAACTTTGCTGATGACCCACTTTCTCATCTTGAGAAAATAACTTCCCGTCACCACCTCTCAGTTCCCCTGTCTGTAAAATGAAGATAATGTCATGTCATACCTCTGCAAAGTGTTTCGACGTCTATGAAGGGAAAGTGCAACCTCAACACACGCAGAGAATATCCTACTACCAAGCGATTCCAACAGGAGCTCTTGGCAGCGCTCACTGTTAGGATATATGTTTTTGGTTGGTTTTTTTTTCCCTCTGTGATTGGGGAGCCCTTGGGTTTGCTGTGGCAAGAGGTCCTGCCCTGTCCCTCTTCATTTTGTAAGAGCAAGTTGCTGTTGTTGTTAACATACAGCTGCTCTTCCATTGGTTATTCAGTTTATGTCTGGCCAGCTTCTTGCCTTTTCTTCATCCACATCTATTTTCTCCAAACAAAACCGGTTTTGCTCTTACTTCATTTTTTTAGAGGAGGGCTGTAATGTGTTTGAATTGTTTGCAATAAACTTTTGAGATTCAGTGACCTTTGGTAATCAGGAAGGGTTTGGGTGGCTTGGTTTTTTTTTTTGAGATCTACAGGAAGAATGAATCATATGTAAACTGTTTGCTTTAAAAAGTCTCTTAGTGAATTTGGGATTTCCCAGGTAGCCATTGAAAGGTCAGAGGCTGGAGGCAGAAGCTGCGAGCAGCTGGGAAGAGGGGAGCTGGAGAGCACTGCAGGAAGACAAACCGTCTCAGAGCAGCTTCAGAAGTAGGGAGAGACCTGTGGTAACACATGGCATTGGGGAGAGCCCAATGTGTTTGAGAGACTGGTCTCAAGCCAGAAATGTGGAGTATCTAAGGAAACAATATACAGACTGGAAGCATGATGTTGTACTATGCTCATACTTGCTTGCAATATTCTGCTGTTTCAAAGGCAAGTTTTTGTGCTTTCAACAAAATGTTCCTTGGCCCTACAAGACTCTCAAGTCTTACGTGGCTCAAAGAAACCATGAGAATTTTGAAGAAGTTTGCAGTCAACTGCTGACGTCTCAGCTGGTGGTACAGTCCCTTCTCCCAGGCACACTGGGTACAGGAGTCTCTGAAGGAGAAGGTTTGCCTCGGAGACCCTGCCACTGTCAGCTGTTGGTGAGGGCTGTGTGTCGCAGAATCATAGAGTCATCTAGGTTGGAAGGGACCTTTAAGATCATCGAGTCCAACCATTAACCTAACACTGCCAAAACCATCACTAAACCATGTGTCCCTCCAAGTGTCCACCTAAACCTTCCCAGCATTGCAGTGCTGTAGCGAGGACCATCCAGACTCCAGTCCCCTCCTGCTGCTGAGAGTACCAGGGCTGTGCTGAGGAAGGACATCCTGAGTCTCTGCAGGAACCAGAAGAGGCACTGCTGCCTGCACGTGTTGCTTGATGTACTGGGGGAGAGGAGGTTAGACGCAGTTCATCCTTGCAATTGCATAAATGGGTGAACTGCATCAAAAGTTACCATCAGCATCCTGAAGTAGCAATGGCCGTAGAAGCAGAGGAATGGTAGGGACTTTCTTGGTTATCCAGTAGTATGTCCTATACCTTCGTGTCACACTTTGGAAGTAGATTCCCTAAAGAGTCTCTTTCCCAGAAGCTCCCTGGGATGAAGCAGAGCTGTCGATCACGTTAGGTAGTTCATGGCCAGAGTGGTAGAAGGTGGCTCCAAAGCTGCCAGTGCAGACCCCCTGAAGCAAGAGGCAGCTTTCCCCTGCAGGTGTACTTTGTCTCATTGCTAAATATGTTTGGTGAAGTTTAGCTTGGGGGAATTTCATCGTACAGCAAACCCGTGTGGGCTGCTTCTCTCCTACCAGCCTCTATAGCAATGATTATGGGGACCTTGTAGCTCTGGGTTAAACCCACAGAGGAAAAAGAGTTCATGGAGAAAAGGGCAATTTTCAAAAGAGAGGGACAGTCAATGTCATCAATACCCTAAAGGATGCAATGTCTTGGTGTACAGGGTCCTTAGTAAGGGAGGTCTTTCTCTGAATTTTACAGAACTCTGCATGTTTAAGCCAAACCCCTTAATGTTTTAATGTGCTTTGCTGTATTCAGTAGTGGTTTTCACCTGGGAGCCCTTGGCATGCTGTTTCTCAATGAAGAGAATGTTGGGAGTTGTCTCACAAATCAGTTGCAGTGGAGTGGAGGCTTTGGTCTCCTGCTGTGCAGCTCTGTTGTTCACCCCATGTAGCTTCTTCAGATGATGCAGTGAGGCCTGTTCTCAGAATTGTTTTCACATTTTTATCAATTTTTGGAGAATAATTGCATTACGTGTTACAGGGAAGCACATTTGGAGAGTTTCATTCACAGAAGTACATCACGTGACAGTCGGGAGAGTTTGCCTAACTTCTTTGTCCATATAGGGGGAGGACATCTTGAGTACCGTTAACTCTTCTTCCCTCGCAAGCAAGCGGGGGAATGGAGATGGCACCTCACCAGGCATCCGTTTGCAGTGTCTGCTCTTCACTAGGGATGTATTTAGGGCCTGATTTCTGCCAGTGTTCAGAAGGACCTCACTCCAAGGTGGCTTGGAGCCCAGTGGCTTCTCAGGGCTCATCCTGCAGCAGTGAAGCATGGGCATTGCTCTTTGTCCTGATGATTAAAGAACAGAGCTCTCTCTTTAAAGAGTTCATTCCTCAAAAACATTAATCAAAAAGTTATGGGCTAGAAACATTTCCATCCCATCCAGAACACACAGAAAGTCTGGATATGAATGATTTAAAGACTATGGGAAAGCATAAAGATGTTGAGGTGAATTTACTACTTTGTTCAGTGCCACAGATTGTGTGAGGGCTCTTCAGCATGAATTAAAGAAAGGTTCCAGTCATGAGATATTAGAGTTTAATTCAGACATTAGTACAGTCAGGAAGAAGACAGTAATGTATTTGCACAGCCAAATAGGATTTCTCACACTGGATCGCACCTTGGATATATCTGGTCCTGTTTCTATATAGACTGTGGTATGTGTGTCAGGAAAAATAATGTTATATGGGATAATAGGCAGCTGTGGAAGTCTACTAAGAGTTGGCTCATATCCCAATGCTAACCATGAGAATTTATTGTTGAAAAGCCCTGTTGGATGTGAGTGAGGATGTTCTCCTGACCTTCACCCACCTCAGTGCATTAATGAATCACCTACATCTGCAATTTGTTCACGTCGAATAGCAGCAAATTCTGTGGGACAATGTGTTTAAAAACATACACAACAGTTTTTAAAGGTAGCTTTGAATGTGGTGTTTGTCGGAGTCATCTGTTGCCACATTTTTGTACTGAGATGATGGTAAACTAGAGACCCTGCTTTATCTTCGTTAAACCACTCGCCACTCAAGTATATCACACCCCCGTCGCTTTTTGTTCATCCCTTCTCCAAATTGAAGAAGGTACCAGTTTTTCTTGCTTCTAAAAATATTTGTAGATGGTATCTAAGCTTTTTAACTGTTTTTGTCTCTTCTTTTTGAGGTCAGGTGTGCCAGAATTTCAGTTGAGGTTGGTGACACTTCCTGGCTCGGTATTTTAAGTGTCATTTCTTGTTGTAGTCTCTTTAGATCTTTGCTTTGACTTTTTGACCACTTCTGTTTACAGACCTGTGACTTTCCTGGAGCTTTTATTTCTCCTAGAAAAAGTGGAGGAGATAGAGATGGCCAAGGAAGAGCACTGTGCCTTGTGCGACTTCTGTGCTAGAAGATTTGTTTTACCTTTCTGGAGGTTTTCTTCCCCCCTGATTTTTTTCCAGTTTAAGAGTTTCCAGCAATGGCTCTGAAGTAATCCCAGTGCTCTGCCTCTTTCCATTTTTCAGCTGAGAAAGCTTTGCAGTGTGCGTTACAGAGGCCATCAAACCAGGGTCTATTGCACATCAGCGGTCCGCCGGGTGTTTGCTGCTCTCTTCAGAAACAGCATTCCCGGAGCCATGCCGTGAGGAGCTCAGCGAACAGATGGGCCAGGAAAGTACCTTGCTCTCGGTGGGTCTGGAGAATGAACTCATTATCCAGCCAGTGGTCTGTCACACGAGCCTCATTTACCAGCGGCTGCTGGAAAAAATAAAACCCTGGAAAGTGGTACCTTGCAGGGTGTGAGTGCTGCGGCGCCAGCCACGTCGGTGTCATTCAGCGAGCAGGCTTGTTGGGTATGAGGAATAGGGAGGAAGCCTGGAGAGGCAGAGAGTTTACAGACTGGCATCAAAAAGCTTCATAAGAAATGACAGAAAGTCCACCTTTTGGGAATCAAAAAACGTCATGTGGAGAGGAGCCACTTTCCAAGGCTGGCTCTGCAATTTGGACACACCTGAGGTGAAGGTCCTGTTTCCTAAAAAGGCCATAAAGTGTAAACAAAACATGTTTAAAAAGCCCTATGTTCAAACAAAGAAAAAGGACCAAAAGTACCCAGGTTATGTTAGACTGGATAGGTAACGGGACAGCTTTCCATCTTTCTCCTCTGCAGATGCCAACTGAGAAACATCTCTGTGCCCCATGTGGCTCAGCCTCCTGCGTCGGCAGCTGGGGAGCATCCACGGGGCTGCTGGGCTCAAAGCGCCAGAGAAGTGTAATGTCTTCCTCCTTGTTTCTTGCCCGTTCACCAGTGGGGAGCACGCTTTGCTAAAAACACGGTGCAGTTTTGAAAAGCCAGGAGAGATGAGACTCTGGGATTTAGCCAAAGGAGTTGTTTGAAAGTTTTGGGGTTTGGCTCGGTCGTTGCGGTGATGGGTTGAGAATTACAGGAGTCCTCAGTAGCTGCTGCTTCAGTTGCTGTTAAAGATAGGGAAATTTTGGCACTGGTTTACTCAGAGGAATATAAAAAATGTCAGAGTCGGCAGCAGTCTTGGAAAGGGAAAGTGCAGGGTGGGAATGCTTTTGTTTATTTATAGTAAAATCCATTAGGAACGTGGGGGAAATTGTTGTCTCTGAGTTGCTCTGTGGGTTTGTAAGTGAATGATTGACAACATGTTAATAGTTTTAAGCTCCCTGCTTCAATAATATCACTGGCAAATCTGGCTGAAAAATATTTGGCTGCCTGTATAATCCCAAGTTTTACGCAGGCAAAGCACACAGTATCCACCGCTATCATGTGGAGTGGGGTCCTGCCACCCACTCGGGAGAGTCTCATCGAGTAAGCACATACCTGATCGGCACCGGTAAGATCTCCTGCGTGGGGAGAAGCGGGAGGATACTTTAGCTTTGAATTAAGCAGAATTTGATATTTTTAAAATGTATAAAGACGCCAAAAACATGTCCCTACAGGCTACTGCTGGGTATTTTTGTGGGTTTTTTGTGTTTTTTTTTTTTTTTTTAAAAAAAACACCCAACAGTACCTGACACAGCTGGCAGCGTGACAGTACATAACCTTTACCATAGGTGAAGAGGCTGGAGGCAGACAGATGTTGCAGCGTTGTTGGCTGCAGATTCTGCATTCTGTGCCCGCACGTCGTGCCCAGATGGTCCTTTGTAGTATCGCGGCAGCCTCTACCTCCTAACGCCCCGTCCCACCTGTTGACACGTGCAGTATGTCTCAAAAGAATAGCTGACTTGCTGGGGAGAGGAAGACAAAAAGATACAGCAGCACTTCTGGCTGTGAAACAAGGCAAGCTGTGTTGTAGCGCATAGCAAGGAAGCCAACAATTACGGATCTCTCCAAAGCAGGAGGCTTTATATAAATAATACATTCTGGTAATTCACCAGATTGCGGCATGTAGGGAAATACAGAGCATTTATTTTATTTTTTTTTTAGTGAAAGGGAGCTTCTGTCCTGAAAAAAAATGAGTCAATGCTGAATTGGATTGGGTTTTCCTCCTGCATGCTCAGCTTTATACAGAGAATAAAAAAGGGCAGGGAAGAACAAATTGAGTCTGAAAACCACCGCTTACAAGCCTGGCTTCAGTCCTGCCAACCCTTCCTATAGAAATGAGCCCCCCGCCCACAGAGAGCCCTTGAAGTGGACAAGCCCCTTTGCAGAGACAGCTACAGTGTTCTTAGAGCAGGTTTCAGCAGACTGCGCCCGCGCTGCCTCCCAAGGGGCCGTCTGCCTCCTGGTTGGCTGGGACGGGACATTTCTCCTCTGTGCCCCATCTCTCACCCCTGGCCTCGCAGCGGGAGCAGGAACAGGACTGCTGCCTGATCCCTTCCAGCGTCGGCACAGGTCGGGTTGGCTTCAGCCCTTCATCTGAGAGCTGGAAATAAACCCAGAATAAGCTCAGACCTCGGCGTCATTCGTGTTACCCCACTCTGCAGGTGAAAGAAGGGTCTTCAGAAGTAAGATGTAACGCTGTAGGACCATCACTCAGAACATAGAGCTTCACGGCTTTCCTCAATGGTCTGTGGGGCATTTACCAGACTGGCCAGTGAGCTGGTGCAAGTTGGCCCGGCATTACTAACCGCACAAGGACTACACTGACTCGAGGCAGTAGAAAAAGGAAGTATTAGTTACTGTTTTCTAATACGTTATAACTTGCAGTTATAAAATTGAGCACTGACTCAAGCTGACGTTTGAGTTGGCTTGGTGTGTTCAGGTGCCGAGCAGCAGAGCTGTACAGCAGGGAGTGTGTTAGCTGATGCACCATGCAGACCTTCGCAGCTGTTTAAGGCATACGACCGTATCGTGCGAAATATTTTGCAGGTAGACACTTTGCAAACCCCAGAAAGTGTTCTAAAAACTCTTCTGCAGAGGAAGTTGCCATTCAGTAGCATGGTTTATTTATTTTGTTTGGTTTATTTGGGTTATTAAACATGTTTTATTTATAGAGTGTGTTTTCTTGAGAACCATCTGCATATATGTTCTGAAATAAGACACGTGGGACTCTGCGATTGCAGATGCTGGGTTGCTGTTTATGTGTGTTGGGCCATGTTGGGTACCAACAGCAGCTCTGTGGGGTTTGTAGGAGTGGGTAAGCTGTGCCTGGGATTACTCAGCACTCACCTGGAGAGAAGAGCCAGCGTCTCCATGCTCCTGAAGAGAGCGTATGTGTGGCTCACTCTGTGCTTGACCCATGGCTGCAGAGCTCTGCCGAGCCCTTGTTTCACCACACAGCTCCTCACCTCCTGGAGTCCTTTCACAGCTCAATTTTAGTGACCAATCCAGAATTACAGAATTGTAGGGGTTGGAAGGGACCTCTGGAGATCACCTAGTCCAACCCCCCTGCTAAAGCAGGTTCACCTAGACCAGGTTGGGCAGGAACACATCCAGGTGGGTTTGGAAGGTCTCCAGAGAAGCAGACTCCACAGCCTCTCTGGGCAGCCTGTTCCAGTGCTCTGGCACCCTCAAAGGAAAGAAGTTTTTCCTCATGTTGAGGTGGAATTTCCTGTGTTCCAGTTTGTGCCCGTTGCTCCTTGTCCTGTCACTGGGCACCACTGAAAAGAGGCTGGCCCCATCCTCTTGACACCCGCCCTTTAGATATCGATAAGCATTGATGAGATCCCCTCTCAGTCTTCTCCAGGCTAAACAGACCCAGGTCTCTCAGCCTTTGCCCATAAGAGAGGTGCTCCAGTCCCTTGAACATCTTCCTGGCCCTCCGCTGGACTCTCTCCAGTAGTTCCTTGTCTTTCTTAAGAATGACTGATTCTAGCTGGAATCCTTTGAAGCATAAGCATGGAAGGATCTTGTTAGTAACCTTGTGTCATAAAAAAGTGTGAATTTGTGTGTGTATGAATTTTTGCACCATCTGTTCCCTTTCCTGCAGCACAGTGAGATTTTTGTCTCCTTTGCTCAGTTCCAAACAGGTACATGTGATACTGATGTCCGCTACGACGTAGTACAGATTGCACAGGTGTATCAGTGCAATGCAGGTAGAAATCTATTATGATAATAAACACCCTCCTGCCTTTATCTTCTCTTGTCATCCTCTTAATTAAATTGAAATTCCTAAGATGTATTCAATTTGAGATTTGGTTTTTGTCCTACAGAGAGCCTACTGAGAAACCCAAGTAGAAGGAATTACATGCATAATGGTGTGGCCAGCTGGCAGAGCTGTACAGAAATATGATTTCTGTATTTCTGGGTAGGTTTTGTCCTAGCAATCTACAGAGCGGCCAGTGGGCAAGAAAACCATGCTCATAGGAGCAATTTCACTTAATTATTAATGACCTGGAAGCTGAAATCAAATATTGCCAATCTCTGCCCCTCACAGTGCTTTGACACCGAGCCATCGCAAGGAAAGAGAAGTGTAGTTAAAGTTATACTTTGATTATAATGGGGTTTGAGAAAACTAAGATTATCATCTAGAACGAAAGCCTCCAATTAGTATTGGAGAATGAATTTAAAACTCTTCCGCTCTCCATCTAAACACTTGGCCATGTAGGACTGCTCCTCTTCACATACCAGCTAATTTCTGCACAGCAGATTGTCTGCGGAAACCTTCCAGCCAAGTTTTAGGGGTGGTTCAGGGCATCAGAAGCCGTCTGCAGCGTGACACCCTTTCGGCTTCTTCTGCAAGCTGCTTCTGGGGCAAAGGGTTTCATCTGTTTGGCAGTCTAGGATATTCTGGGGGGAAAAAGACTTACACCTGGATTGCGGTCCTTGCAAAAAATGTGGCAAAATGCCGGTTTGATCCCCCGCAGGGTGAGGCAGTGATGTGCTTTCAAGGACGCTGGGCTCTTTGGAAAAGCCACCCTTTGGGGGAAATTCTGGCGTGCTGTGCTGCGGCCTTGCGGGGCACTGTTCCTCTCGGCTAAACTGAGGAGGCCTTAAGGACTCAGGAGTTAAATGGACTGATACATCGATACCTTGCGAGCTGTGTTTCAAAATTTCACGTCTTCCAATTGCATCACGTTTCTCAGTCATTGCAGCTCCCAACAGAAGCCCAACTGTTGTTTTATGCAGCCATTGATCAAATCAGGATGCAAATGAGGTCCTAAAAGTACATGTATAACGTGGGAAAAAATTTACAAGTATGGATGGAAACCTTTCAAATGACAAAATTTTGTAGCCGAGGCCATTGTAATTTATTAAGATGAGCTGTAGATTTTGTATGGCAGCATAATTCAGAGTTTTCACATCTTCACATTTCAAATAATTTTAATTAAGCAATAGATTTACAATTTGTTCCACAAGTAATACAGTCTGCTCAGATTACGCACATTTTCTGTAGTTTTAATTTTACTACTGTATTCATTTAGCTCAGCAAATTTATAAAACTAATTAAAACAGAAGTACTTTTTTGATTCAAATTGTAAATGAAAAACAACGATCTAATGTAAAATGGCGCTTGCTGAGAAAGTAAGTCCAATTGCAGCTCTATAGGTATTTTATGTTATTTTTTTAAACTAAAAGCAATTATTTTTATAGCAGATTCTTGGCATGGTCTTACTTGTTTTCATGTTTTGAGATGCCAAGAGAGTGAGAGATTAGGATCTGATTCAGCAACATACTCAAACATGTCTAACGTTACCCGTGTAATTAGTCCTCATTTAATTCCTTGGATCCCTTGTTTGCTGAAGCGCTTTGCTGACCTGAGAGGGTATTTCAGAGCCAGCACTGACCCCCAGGTTACCGCTTTGGGTACCAATGCATGTCGTGCTGCTCCCCAGTTCTTGGTAAGTCTCGTGTCACAGAGGGAGTGAAAAGAAGCTGCAGTTCCCGCGCTATCAGCATCCTGGGGCAGCATCTTCACGCCGGGATTTTTCCTCCTCTTTGGAGTCCTCCTGTCCCCACGTTAGTGCTGACAGCTGAGCTTCGTTACGATACGGAGAGCAAAGAACATGTAACGTTGTTTGAACTCATTTGATGACATGCCATTGCAGGTTTAAACACCAATTACCACGTTTCAAGTGACAAATCTGGAGGGAAAAAAAGATGATCATTTAATAAATTTATTATGAAGGCAAATGACTCATACATAAATCAAACTGCTTCATTAAGGGAGAGACTCAGTCAGCCAAATACAGAGGTGACGAAGGTTAACTCCACAGTCGTGACACCAACTCTTGTGTCATTTCTCCTGAGCTCTCGCGATGAGTCAGTATTGCAGCAGTGCCTGGTCTTGCTGGCCCCAAGTCCTCTGGCAGCAACGGCATTTCTTGTGTCACCTTTCGCACCATCAGAAGCAGTCTAAGTGTTAGGAGGATTTTGTAATCCTGCTTTGACAGAGGTGGAATTAAAGACTTTTTTTTCTTTTTTCCTGTGCACGTCTTGTCCAAGCCCCAGCGTTCCCAGCACCTCTGTGATGTGTCTTCCCCATAACCCTCCTGGAGCAGGGTCTTGCTCCTGCTGGCATCCAGATCTCCTGCATTAGTAATATTTCTATCTCAGGTGATGTCCTTGCAGTGCTGTGAACCTGTGCCTTTATCTGAACTGCTATCCCATGCCATTCCCGTGTTTTGTCCTACTGCTCCAAGGCTAATCTTTGCCCACCGGACTCATGGGGCAGCTGTGGCTGCTGCAGGGCAGCCCACGTGATAAGTGTTTTGCAGGACCCGTCTCCCACATCTGGGCACCCGTGGGCCACCCCGCGCAGGCCAGGGTGTCTGGCTGACGCTGCGGGGCTGTTCCCTGGGACAGCAAGGCGTGTTTTGGCCTATTTCACAAGCCGGTGTGTACCTCTCTGTGTCGTAGTTAATACACAGAAAGAGGTTGCGGGGTGCTCTTGGGGATGGGTGAGCCGTCTCGATTTTTGTCAGCTTGTTTGCAAATTCCATGTAATTCTTTTATGCCCTGTGCTCTGTGCTTTGGGAGCTTGTGAACAGCGATGGGGATGACAGGGCGTATCAGCTGCATTGAGAACAGGAAAAAAGCGCAGGGAGGTTTTGGCCACACAAAGCCAGAACGGGATAATTTTTTTGGTGCCTTTGGAGCTTTTAGAATTGATGAAGATGTGGCGAAGATTTTAAATAACCCTGATGAAGAATTTATGCATCTTTCTGACCTCATGCGGTTCTGCTCTCTGTGATGCTCTGCTGACGTGTGCAGCCTGACTCTCTCTTTATTTACTTATACCTTGAGCAGAAACAGGGCAGGCAGAGAAAGGCAGCACGAACACCAACCCACCATATGTTGTTTCTAATGATTGAGAACAGTGGATGCGCGCGTCGGTCTCCCAGCATATTCCTCAGGCCAGGGGCCTGTGGCACTACAGCTGTTGTGCTTTTATTTCCCGCTATATTCTCCCCTCCCCTGCTGAAATCTCCAGCCGGGAAGTTGAGGATGCTGTTGCTGTGATATGCCTTTGGAAGACGGCTCTTCTGCGAGGTTGTAATTGCCACCACCTATTCCCCCCCTGCCCGAGTTACACAGCCCAGTACCAGTGCCAAGTGGCAGGGAACACAGTTATAGTTTGGGAATTTCAGGTTTTTCCAAGCCTCCGGCATTAAATACTTTTGTTCTCATTGGCGTGGCGGAATCCATTGCGTTTTCCGGATTTGGTGTCAGTCCCAGTGCCCTGCTGCTTTTGCTCATCGATGTAGTACAAGGTAGTGCCTGAAATCTGCAATTGGAAGAGATGGTAGAACTGTATCATCGCACTATTAGTTCATATTTTTATAAAACAGCAAGAATTCAGAATATAGCTCTTTTAATGTCTCATTCAAGCAGACAGTAACATTGAAATGTATTTTATTTGATGCCCAAGAGACGCGCACTAGCATTTATAGTGACAATAGAAATCTACTTGTATTCCAAAGTCTTCAGGAGAAACTTTGATAGCTTTATTCAAAATAATGGCATTCAGAATTGCTGAGTCGCGTTCCCAGAGCGTCTATCCTGGAGGAAAGTCAGCGGCATCATTCTAGTCATAGTTCCAATAATTAAATAACGTCTAAGTGAGGCATATGTTTCTGCTGGTCCGTACCGCAGGGAGGGGATAACCCATGAATACAGAGAGGGGAAATGCATCAGGATGCCCCCAGCTCTGCTGTGATCCTTCTTCTCTTCTCTGCCGTTTTTGGGGAGAGAAGTTTTCACCCACTATGAGTCACTGAATTTTGTGAGTTAGGCTGGCAAGGATGCTTAATCACAAACAATAAGGATAGTTACACATTAAATACACTTTATTAATCTGACAGACAGTGTTTATTTGTTATATTTTTTGATACACTGATGAATTATCCAACAGTAGTGAAGCCTCAGGCGTAGGTGACCTTGTGGTGAATCTTGGCTGTTTCATTTTGCTAAAAGTTAAAGGGAGGCTCGTTTAATTTTTATAGAAGAACTCTGAGGTCTCTATATGAGCTCCACAAGAAGTGGCAAGATTCTGCTATTACATTAAATATAAGACCTGCTATGCGTTAAAATAAAGTGGAAGTCTGTGTTAAACTGGCACAAGGCAGAAATTACCCTCATACTCTGAAAGAGGCACTGATACCACGCAGAAAATAGTCTATTTGGAGATCATTCTGCTGATATTTTTCTCCGCTGTATCTTTTTGGGGAGGAAAACAAGCTCTCAGCAGCTGAGGAGTTCATTTTCTCCCGCTGCTGCTTTTTCCATTGAAGTCATCATAATCCTCCATTTGTGACATCAGAGTTACTGGCTAGCGAGATAATTATGATTTCACAAACTGAAGATTATGACCTTCAAATGAGGAAGGCACAGCGGGGAGGACAGATTCCTAAGCAACAGCCATCAGATATTTGTGAAATATTTGCGAAAATGTCCTTGCAGTTTAAAAAAAAATGAGGGAGAGAGGGCAGGAGGGAAACATCCAAAAAATATTATCAGCAGAATGAGTTGCCAGCCAGCATTTTTTTCCCCGAGTTTTCCATTTGGTGCCCATGATTCTCTAACCTGTCTCATTTAGCCTTAATGAACACGAGACATTTTTTTAGCATGCCATATGTGCTGTGGTCCTTAGGAAAAAAAATGCATCCAAATAACTTATTTTTTATGTTCTGACTCTACCCAATCATAATTTACATTTTGCACAGTTTGATACCCATCTGCAACGTGTTTACTATCAGAAAAGGTAATAAGAAAGGGAGGAAAAAAAAACATAGGAACATGTTGAACGACTGACACAAGAAAACCTGGTTGGAAGAAAATAGTTTTTGTCCCTATGTGAATAAACAACTCAGAAAATGGGTTGAAATCCTGTCTCCATTGGTGGGACCAGGTCCTATATCAGCAATGTCTCAAGACGAAGAGCCCCAGCAGTCGTCCGGGAGTCTCTGGGAAGTCTCTTGCTGTGTAAGAGGGTGAGCGAGTGGTTCCCCACGGCTGGGGAGGCTGAGGAGCAGCCATGCGTCTTCAAAAGGAGCCCTGCCTCTTGGCATGAAGTTCAGAAATGAGTTCTCTGTACAGAGGGGTTGTGCCTCAGCTGGATCCTTATTTGCAATTATGGGACAAGCTATTTAGGGACCATAAACTCTCCCCTGTCCCAAGCTCCTTGCAAACATTTCATCCTGCAAAGATGAAAGGCCTTGAAAGGTGATCTGTTCCTCTTCAGTCTTCCCTGTACTTAAAAACACTGGAATCCCCTATTTTTACTTTGGAGTTTGGCAGGAGGAGGAGAAAAGGAAGGAAATGCCAAGGTGAGGTCCCAGATAGCTCCAGGAGCACATTTCCACCGCATGACTTTCTGCTTGATGGGATCTAAGACGGTTCCCAAGATGGCACTGGTGGACTGTGAGCTTCTCTGCATCCTCACGTTCTGCTGAGCCTTACGTGGGGCCTCGTTCTCAGCAACTGCAACAAATTATGACAATTAATTACATTTAGAAAACAATCAGTGTTTTCCAAACAAAGCTCCAACCGTAGCAATCCAAATTAGTCACATCAAACCATTGGAGAGCCCTGATACGACCAGGCCAGAGGTCTGTCATCTCTGCAGCCCTACCTTGGCTTCCCTGTGCAGGGGACAGCAGCAGGGGCTCTGGTAGTGTCCCCATTCCCATTTTTCTTCCTAATCACCTCTGAGGTCTATTTTTTCCTTTAGTAGCCTGAGTCAGAAAATGTCATGTATCCCTTGCCTGGAATAGTACCGGTTCAGAAATGTTTCATTTTGGTAACGTGAGCTGACGGGAGCTGTTACAGCCCGACAAGACCTTCAGTTGCTTCATCCCACATTTTACAAACTCAGAACTTAAAACTTGGTTGCAGTAGTCAGAGCGGTGCTTTTAGCATTTTCCAGCCTTTGTGGAAAGCTAGCTATGGTTTTACAACTTACAGGCTCCTTAAATTCAGCAGGTGATTTAAATGACCAAAAAGGCAACATTTCCTACTTATATGACACATAGGTGAGAAATTCCGGGCATTAACTTTAACTCCTGGTGCTCCATTTGGATGCGAGGAGGGGCGGGAGGCCGAGGACTGCACTGCAGGGACACGTGAGGGACCGTGCAGTGGGTGATGCACAGTCTGGCACCCAGGCCAGGCTCTTTTGTCAAGGCGAAGAGGAAAGGTTTCTTGACATTGGGTATAAAAGTCAGTATTTCTCCATAGGTCAAGACTTCCTCTACGCAGCCAAAGTCATGTTTGACTCTGTTTTCGCTTTCACCCCTCTAAAATTTGTCACAACAGCCCCAGGCAATGCTACAGGCTTGGGGAGGAGTGGCTGGAGAGCTGCCTGGCAGAAAAGGACCTGGGGGTCCTGGTGGACAGCCGGCTGAACATGAGCCAGCAGTGCGCCCAGGTAGCCAAGAAGGCCAATGGCATCTTGGCCTATATCAAGAATAGTGTGGCCAGCAGGAGCAGGGCAGTGATGGTGCCCCTGTACTCAGCGCTGGTGAGGCCGCAGCTTGAGTACTGTGTTCAGTTTTGGGTACCACAGTCTAGGAGGGACATTGAGGTGCTGGAGCGTGTCCAGAGAAGGGCAACAAAGCTGGTGAGGGGTCTGGAGAACATGTCTTATGAGGAGCAGCTGAAGGAATTGGGATTGTTTAGTCTGGAGAAGAGAAGGTTGAGGGGAGACCTTATCACTAGAGTTGTAAAGCAACTACCTGAAAGGAGGCTGTAGCGAGGTGGGTGCTGGTCTCTTCTCCCAAGTAACTAGCGATAGGACAAGAGGAAACAGGTTCAAGTTGCACCAGGGGAGGTTTAGGCTGGACATTAGGAAAAAATTTTTCACTGGAAGAGTTATCAAACATTGGAACAGGCTGCCCAGGGAGGGGGGGGAGTCACCATCCCTAGATGTGTTTAAAAGACCTGTAGACGTGGTGCTTAGAGACGTGGTTTAGTGGCAGACCTGGTAGAGTAGGGTCAATGGTTGGACTAGATGATCTTAAAGGTCTTTTCCAACCTAAACAATTCTATGATTCTATGAAAATAGGGATGTGGTATTTGTACGTAGCTCTGAGGCTCGGGAGGTACTCAGTATAGATGGTGTACTGGGGGTATTCGAGAGCGATCACAGCTAGTGTAAGTTTGGCAATCTGAATGCTGGAGCCTGAAATACCCCAGCTGTTGTCAGGAGGGCTGCTTTGAGAAGCAGAGAAAGCAAGCTGTCTCCGGGAGCTAGATGTGCCCAATTTACCATCAGAAGTACAAATCCAGTCCAAGTCCTCCCATCCCACTTGAATCCACAGCAAACTGCTTGTGATCAAGATACAGGCTAATAACTATTTGTATAAAATATTTAGTGACTAATTTCTCATTACAGATACTTTGGGGAACACTGTAAGCTGCTTGCAGACAATTGAAAAATTGAAAAAAAAAAAAAAGGGAAAATTATTGACTACATTATTCACTGCATCTGATTTGACCAGCTTTAGGAACTGCAGTGTTAAACCACAAGACAGGACCCTGCAGAGCATCCGGAGTGTCTTTACCCGCTAGTAGAGATTAAAGTAGCAGCAGTACCATGCCAGGTGCCACAGGAACGCGTATAGGTATTACAAACCAGAATTCATATAAAGTTATAGCTTGAAAACGTTGTGGTTGGAGTGAGAACCGAGTGTAGGACTGAGCCATTAACCTCCCTGAGCCTTCCTCCTGTGTTTGGCGTTACTCAGAGCAATGGAGTTTGTTTTTTTTTTTTTTGTTAATAAATAAAAAACTCAGTTCACTTCTTCAATTTCACTTTTGCTAAATGTGCATCCGTGGCAATGACCTGAAAAAACCAGCAGAATAAATAAGTGCAGACAAATACATGGAGGAGTTCAATTATCATTTTCCCCCATTGAAACTGCCTTTTAACAACTACATCTTCTGACTGACAGCTTATTAATACTAATTACATTAGATATATGCAACATAACTAATGCACTAGTACTTTCAATTATCTTCCCTTGTCTTCATTCCTTCCCTGCTCTCCCAGCCTCCCTTTTCATGCCCTGTAACCGCTACCTTGGGCTGCAGCTCAGAGCGAATGGATCTGTCTGTCCATGAGCAAAAGCCTTTTATTTCTTACAGGGTAAGAAATGTTGGAAACGGGTGCCTGTTTACGAGGCTGCGTGGATGCTCACTGAGGCATGGTGGGAGGGTGGCAGTGGTGGGAAATGCTTTGGACGTTGGGGGGAATTTCCTGTGGAGGTCCTCTGAAGTTCCTATGGAGGTCCTCTGAAGTTCCTGTGGAGGTCTTCTGAAGTTCCTATGGAGGTCCTCTGAAGTTCCTGTGGAGGTCCTCTGAAGTTCCTGTGGAGGTCCCACACTGTCTCAGGCTGTTGTGACCTCCAGCTCTGATCTGTACATCAGTTTTCACAGCTTTTCCAGAGCGCAGTGCAAACCCAGTGCTAATCCTGGTGAATCTGCAATAGATGTTTTGGTGATCTGAGATTGAAGCAGCGCTGATTGACCCGCTCCTAATTATGAGCTCTGCAGAAGGACTCTGCACTGGCCTTTTTCTTTTACAAAGTCACAGTCTCTCCCCCCAGGTCCTTCTGTAGACCAAAGCCCCCAGTATTGTCTCGACTTTAGGTTTTGCCTGTTTTTCCTCTCATATCTAATGAACTGTCAATCGCTTATGCAAATCAGGGTAGAAGAGACATTTAAAGGTTATTTATAATGCCTGAAAACATTATGAAATCAATCATTCCTGCTTTTACAGCTCCCTCTATTCAAGTGTTATTTAGATCTCTTAATTTTTTACATTATATTGCTATAATAGCTTATGTAAGAAGACAAATACGTTTTGATTTTTTTGATATAAGCTTGCTGATTGCTAAAACATCTGTGACAGTTGACTTGGAAATCGGGGTGGTTTTGAGTAGGCTTTTCTGATATGTAAATGTTTGTAAATGAATTATATATATTATTGTTTTTTAAGTTCGATTTAAAAAACAGGCAGTAGTATCCCATAGCAATTACACTTTAAAGAAAGAGCCTGAGATGAACGTTCGTGTGAGTACCATGTGAGCAAATGTTGACTGCTCTATGCAGAAAGTTAGTGGAGAGACCCTTCAGTATTCACCAAGTATTTACACTGGGCTCTTACACAGTCAGTGTGCCTTGGCTGTAATATTTCATAATTGCTAAAGGTTAGACTGGAACCATGGTCAGACCCAAAATTAAATGGTTGTCCGGTAAAAAACTCAATTAAAATCGGACTACTACCATGAACTTGCAAGGGATTTCCTATACCAGGTCCTTACACAATGATTGTTGGTGCTTGCTCCTTGCACTGTTGATGACAAGCGGAGAGTATGTCTCTGTACAGCAGGTTTTATGCCTACTGTCTTTGAGATGTCCTGAATGGTGCTGGAAGGCAGCGTAGTGGGAAATAAGATCACCATATCCCTCGAGATTTCTTTTAAGAATATTTTTCTATGGAGTAAATTGGTATGTTTTACCTGGTGCCCATAAGAAAGCACCACTGGGGTCGTGGGGAGCTTGAGATGGTGCAGGTGGTGGAAAGTACCCCTGCGTGTGGTCCTGCTGCAGCACCGCGGGGCTTTGAGCACCCTGCGTGCGCAGGTACGGTGAGTGCTGATTCCAGCTGATGACAAATCTAACATCCGT
This sequence comes from Burhinus bistriatus, assembly GCA_013397275.1. Taxonomy (NCBI): domain Eukaryota; kingdom Metazoa; phylum Chordata; class Aves; order Charadriiformes; family Burhinidae; genus Burhinus; species Burhinus bistriatus. The sequence continues at coordinate 795,375 of VYXH01007982.1, forward strand.
CCTCTGCAGAAAAGACAAATAAATGGTTAAACTCAACAGAAGTTGTGCCCCAGAGAAGAAGGGTTAAAATTGATATTTTGAACTGGATGCTAATTACAGCTGAATCTTTCCTAGTCTTGGTGTTTGGAGCCCATTAAGCTTTTCAAGTGGTTTCCAGAGCGGGAGTGCTAGACTGAAACGAGGAATACTGTTCAGTGTTGGGGTCCTTGTTAGCTCTCCTTTCACTTTCAGCCTCAAAAGAGCCAACCTGATGTTTTCAAATAACAAGTTTGCTCTTGTGGAGCATCTGCCGTCTTCTGGAAATCTCACAGCTCTGGATCAAAGGACAAATGAAAAGCTGGGATGGAGGAGGTTGAATCCAAACCTCCCCCGAAACGGGGAGGTGTGGCAGGAGGTTCTCGTTGCTGGTCCATCTGCAGCCTTGGCTCTCGCTTTTGTATTGTGCCCGGCTGGCATTCCTGTTCAGTTTGGTGGAGTTCGAGGCTCTGTTAATTCACCTGCTTTCTTTCATCTTTCCAAGTGAATTAACAGCTATTTTAGCAGTATCATGGTAAATCTGTAACATTTATTTTGAAAAGGAAAAAGAGCTCAAAAGATTACCTAGGTGTCCAGCTGTGGTAATATTACCTGCCTTGTAAAATGCTGTAGGTGACTTTGAAGATATAAAGCAAATTGAGGATTAAATTAACTTCCTTCTGATTTGCTAAAATTATTAATTCAGTGTCACAACTATCAAATAGTGTAGGGTTATTATTTTTTTAAGTGTAAATGCATAAATTTTTGATATGCGTGGCGAAGTACTGCCTTCAAGTCAATAAAACCTGTTTTGATTATATCTGTAGTGGAGGTTGATATGTCCTTTTTGGTTTTTACTGGTGTTTTCTTTATAATACAAGATTATAGTAGCCTGCATTCACATTCAGCCTAAATTGTCAGAAGAATGAGTATTGCACAGCAATACAGTTTTGTAATATAATAGGTTTACCTTGGAGATTCTCGAATTTTTTTCAATCTCTTTGCCTCACTGCATCACAGAGTGGTGTACACGTAACTCAGGGAGCAAAGACCATGTTCACATCCAAAGCAAGTCAGTGGCTGAACTGGAAACGTCCCTCTTTCCAAAACTTTCTAGTCTAAAACTTCACTAGCAATTTTGGAAATCTAATTCTTTTTTCCAAATATGTAATTTTAGTGTTTATCAATTCTATTAGTGGTTTCAGTAGTTTTGTTTCTGCCACTTGAGTGCTGGCTTCTGACTCTTCCCAGAAGTCTGCATTCCCAGGGGCTGTTGGAAGAATTGCCGGGCTTGTTATCGGAGGACATTGCAATTACAATGATTCAGAAGAGGATGGCTGACTCACAGCTCAGATTCACAAAGCTGGAGTGGACAACACAAAACTGTATTTAAATCTTTTTCAGCTCTCGTGTGTTCACGCTGGAACATTTAATTTCTCTGGTGGAGACATGGGCTCCTTGTTTATTCATTGTTCTTTAATCTCAATGCACTAGAGCAGGGAGTAGAAATAAAACATGGGAATGGCTGGGAGCAACTATTATCCAGCACAATGTAGTGATGGTTGTTTGGGATGGCAAGCCTCACCAGATACCTGAGCTCCTGTACTAACAGTGAGGCAGAAAAGGGAATGAAACATTCGCCCAACAGATTAAGGAAATACAATTATCTGCTGGGGCAGAATCTTAAAGTGTCTTAACCCCAGGATTAATACAGAAATATATTTTCCGGTTCAGGTTCCCTATTTAGCCAGGCTTGGCTAGTCCACTTTTCCAGGGCAAGATGTAAGAGAGTAGTCAATGCTCTAGTCACCTCCCTGCCCGTGCTCTTCTCCTGGTGCTCTGCTTCCAAGACAATGAGATCATTGTTTACATTTCATTGCCTCTTCCATTAATCAGGAACAATTTGAAATCGTAAGAGCACTGTAGCATTTCTGTTAATCAATAACTAACTGAGCTATTAATTTCCTGCTAATATATTGTTCTTTAGTGTGCAGAGAGTGAAAACTTGTCGATTACCTGTACTGATCCTACCCAGTGCCCACGAGGGTTGGTGGAGAGATTTCCCTGGACTTCAGTGAGTACCTAGGGATGCCTTGAGATGCCCCATTGGAGATGCTAAGGGTTGCAAGAAAAGCAGGAACTCTGAAGCCCCTCACATCGCTGCTGTTTTATCACTTCAAGGTTTTAAAAACAGCCCTAACCCCAATTAATATTGGCAGGCTTGGGTTGTTTAAGTCTTAGGCTTTTTTGAAGATGTCTTCTGACTTACTTTTTCTTCAGAGGCATTTGTTGGTAAATTTGATTCAAAACTACCTTTTCAACGAGGAAAGAAAATAACTTTGACACTAAAATACTTGAAGTTAGGGTATGATGTGTATTGTAAGTTTGGGCAGACACTGCTGCCCCTTGTTTGGACCGGCAATATACGTTCTTCCTCTGCCAGCTTTTATCATTTCTACAGCAGGAGGAAGAAGGAGGAAGCGTCCCCATTTTCATGCTCCTTGCAGTTCTGTGTGACACATCAGTATGTACTCACCTTTAACATCTGCAACTGCCCCAGTCAGATCTAGCAGAAGACCGCTGCTAGAGTCCTTACCAAATGTCCTGCAGCAGGATGTCAGCTGGAAAAGTCAATAGCTATATAATTTTACAGTAGCAGAGCTCTGAAAATGAGTTTAACAAATAATTAGCTGCAGTACCGCTTTGTTTTATAAAAGTGCAGTAGTTGATGAACCTGCTATGCCACAATTAGGAGCTCATTAGCAAACAAAATTCAAGGGTAACAAATACCTTAAGGAGATGTTTTTAGGAGTATTTGATGAAATCCTAAAATCAGAAGAAGAAGACTGAAGAAATGTAAATTTTCTTCCCAGACATGCTACACACCTCCTGCAGGACTGGGGAGAAGGTGGGATCTGGAAGTCAGGACTGAAGCTGACCTTATTTGCCAGGGTTTGCATTCACTTACAAATTCTAGGCCTTTCCATGTCATTAGAAATGGTGCTGTATCTCCATTTTGTTTTGCCCAGCTAGTAAAATCCATATTTTTCTACTCTATTGTTTAGTTTGATGGTTTTAGGAAAAAAAAAGACATTTCTTTTGCTATTGCAAGTATCTCAGGAAAGAGTTTTTGGTTTTGATCTTTATTTTTCAGTCTCATTGAGGAAATAGTAATCCTAACAGAGCTGGCCAAAAGTATTTCCTGAGCTGCTCACAAAACAACAGGAGATACCTTGCATGAAGCACATGCTCCATCGAAGAGTGTTTCCAGGAAATTTTTATTATCGTTTGTGTGCTTATTTGGAGCTGTCATTTTCTGTGGTTAACTCCGCCTTGTCTCCAAAAATCAGTCCCTCATTCTCTCTGTAATGGATAAAGCAATAGGACAGAGAGAGCTGGTTTTACCCTTGTCCTGAGAAAAACCTTTTAGAAAATGGTAATGGGCTTCTAACAAATGAGAAAGCTGGCTATCATTGGAGAGAAGTCATCTTTGACTTGATTGAGAATACCTATGCCAAATTACAAGCTACGATATCCATCTGCTTGCTGTTACCCAGCAATATAGATTTATTGTGACATTTTGGAGAAGGAGTAAGAAAACATATGAACAACTGTTTTGGTTCGTTAGCCCTTTATTGGTAAAGCATGGTGCTCAGTGATGTTAGAGGTGTACGAAAAGACAATCCCTTGGCTGAAATCGGTACAATCGTTGCATTTACAAGGCTGTGTAGAGCATCCCCAAGGACAAGCTTACAAATTAGCTGCTGCTTTATGTTACTTGGCTGTGAGGTCGTTCTTTTGCTTGATACTGGAATGATTCAGCCAGTAGCTCGAGGAGATGGGAGAAAATGTTGGGGTATATCCAGAGCCCTCTGGATAGCAGCTGCTTAGGACACCAGACTCACTCATCCCAGTGTCAGGCGGGTAAAACAACCTTATCTTTCCTACAGCTCCTCTGCCACCACGGCTCGAGAGGGCTGCTGGCGTGGGCGCAGGGCAGCCAGGGTCTGCTGCTCTTTCAGAGCCAACCTGTCAAACCCGGGGCAGCTGAAGGAAGCACCACCAGGATAGCATCTCCCCAGATATTTCCAGTTTAGTCTCTTAGCGCTCGTTATCATCATCAAAAGCTCTTCATTTGTGGCAGGTTTCTGTGCTGGAAAATCCATCTGTGTTGTCGCTTTCTTTTCTCACAAGTATTTACTTTTAACCCACTGTCGTGGGCTATTCCATGGGTACAACCTCACAGGCTGTTGATTTATTTGCAGTTAAGGATCTCAGAGTCAGGATCTGAAAGCCTCCTAAGCCAACTCCCTTTTCATGGGGGAGAACCTCTGGAAATGCACTTTACGTTTATGACACTGGCGTGGCTTAATTTCATTTACTGTTCACTTAACCGATTATTGAAAATACCAGATGTGACAGACAACAGATTCAGCTGAAATATTACCTCACAGGCATGTTCAACATATAGAATATGCTCTCCGTACGTAAAGGCACTGAATGTCCCCCATCTACCTCCAGGAGCATTCAGATTGGTTTTGAAAGGATAGTGAGGCTGAGTGGGAGACGAGGTCCCTCATTTCTTCTGCAACCTTTTAACAGCTGGTGTGAGAGCCCTACCAAAGCTCTGTTGCGTGAGATACGATGTGAACGTCTACAAAGGCTGTCGGCAAAGGATTTGTCATGTGTAAAACATCTGTTGCTAAGTATTTACTGATGTTAGGCTAAGTAATTCTGCTAGCAACTTTAATAAGTACAGTAAAAGACAATACAATGGTGGCAGAAACGTGGGGATGTGTGTGTCTTCTGATGGCTGGGACGGTCTTTCTGAAATGAGAGGTCAGGCAGAATAGTGTTGGTAAAAGCATGTGTAGGTCACAAATACTTGCTGACTTTATGGTCATTGGTGCACTAAATCCTTGAGCTGGGGTAAGGTGCAGGTGCTTCGAGAGCTGGTCCTTAGAGGTGGCATTGGCCATCAGGTAGGAACAGAAGAGTTGTGGCAGTCTGGTAAGGCCTCCCTCCTTTTCTCTCACCACTGCATTTATCGTTTGGAGCAGGATGATATGTTTGGTCAAAACAGGAGCCACGGAGACGTGATTAATTCTGAGAGTACCTCTAGCTCAGCAGGCAAGAGACTTTGCTTCTTTTGGAGAAGCAAACATCAGATGCCCATCATCAATGCTTTTGAAGTTTATGGTCTGAGGTTCCTTCATGTTGGGGCAGGACCTCTCTAGGGTACTCATCTAGACCTGTACTATTAAAGAGAGATTAAAAATTAAACTTTCAGTAATGCAAGAACCTGAACTTTGAACTCCCATGTGCCCGTGGAATGTTAATCTGATCTCAGCAGTACCCAGTAAAGTCAATCTGTCTTCCTTGTCTAGTTAATTTTTAATCATTTCTATGGATAGAAGAGCTGTGGTAGGTGAGACTAAGAGAAGGCTGCCTTAGCACAGCCCCGAGATCCCAGTATGGAATGGGGAACAATATGAACTAAACTTCTATCATTATTTGTATTCTGTGTTATACCCCTGTGTTTATTTATCCAAGACTTGGTGTGTAGTCATGTTCTCTGAACTGACGTTCAAGGGTAATAGTACACACAAAAAATCTGCTTGTGTGTACATGTTCACGCTGTCACGCTGTTAATGGGAACAGTATTTCCTAGGTCTACAGTAAATGTTTTCAGCAGTGCTAACTGGGAAAGAGGGTTAATGTGACCAAAACTACTTGTAGCTCAAATTTTGGGGTGATTCAGGAGTCTATCCTGGGGTATTTCTCCCAGACTTTATAGAAATATTTAAAATTAACTTTTAAAGCATTCTTTTTAAGATAATATTTTATTTTGCTATAGGTGATTTTTGCAATATTTCTGTCGTTCTGCATCAACACTTACAAAGCACGCGAGGATGTAAAGATTAATGCCCTGTATCAGCACAGCACTTACCGTGCTGAATTTTATCATCATTGTGAAGGGAGGGAACTCAGAGATTTTAAAGCCCGTCTCCATTACATGGACAGCCCCAAAATTACAGTCCTGAGATAACGGCAGGCCCGGGCTCAGGCTCTTGTTGAACCAGGGCCACCTTAGCCAAAAGCACTCTAGACCTTCCTGTGCTTGCTCTGCCACTATCTTGCTGCTAGTAGGGAACAGGGCAACGCTATTAGTGCCACTGATTTTTTTTGTGGGTCTAGGAAGCTCCCATGAAGAGACCAGCCAAGGTCACCAAGACCTAGAGGTTTGAGTGGCTGCCAGGGGAAGTGTGTTAATGGTGGCCATAGGACCTCAGCGGAGAAAAGTGGGAGTTAGAGGGTCCCCAGGTGGCTGCGGAAGGGGAAATGTCTTCCCTGTTTCCTTAACCATGGACTTCTCAGAAGCATTTGTGGGCCTAACTTGTGCTGAAGTCCGAGCTGTCAGGCAACTAAAGGACTTCCAAAACCTAACCCCAATTAGTTACCTGTTTGTAGAAAAAAGCTGGATCAGCAAGAAAATGTAGGAAAGATGATGCTCTAGATGCAATATAGAGAGCTGAATCATGCACTTCTATCACTGGATTACCCCAACATGTGCAGAACTCATTCAGGCAACTGTAACCTGGAATAACATTGAATTCCCATTTTTTTTCCCAAGGTAGGACAATTCTGTTTGCCTGCTCTGCGATCCGACCCCACCATGCCTGTCTGTCCAGTGTCCTTCAGGAGAGCTAATTCTGCCTGGCAATGTTGGAGGTGACAGCTCTGTGCAAACAATTAGCAGAAATGCAAATCAACATAAGTACGTTTTTTAATACTTCCTGCCTGGAGCTGTGCTAAACTTAGCAGCTATGAATAAAGAGCATCAGCGTTCCCCTCCTTGAAAGGACGAAGAGCCTCCTGGTATTTGGGATGTCTCTGCTACATTTGCTGTCTCAGTGTAGCCGACCCCAAACATTTAATAATGTGAGCGGGCCCTCAAAAATTACTGAGATTCATAAATGTTGAATGTTTTCATTTCTGAGCCTTGAAGGTGTACTTAGCTAACATCTTTAAGCTTTTCTTTGCAACTGAAAGGCTGGGAAATTACTCCTGGTTAATGACAGTAAGATTCTCATGTAATCACCTTATTTCAGGAGCAAGACTTTTAAATAAGTTCCAAGAGACTCCGGATAAAATAGCAGGAACTGGCAATGTTGAAATATGATCCTCTATCATTAAACCATTCGCTCTTAATTAGTTTTTATTTGCAATATTGACAGCTAATCTCCTCTCTCTATTATACATGTGCGACTTCCAGTGATTGGCATAGCAGAGTATATATGTAGCTGAAGACATAGTTCGGTCCTCCCCACATAAGATTTCCAAACCACCCAGGATTTTTTAGTAAAATTAAGGTGTATAAGACATGTGGGAAAAGTCAGTAATTCCAGACCTGACCTTGATTTCCCCTGGTTTAGCGCTAATGAGAGACTTATGGGACCAGTGGCTAGATGCAGCCCAGTGACCTGGCTGAAAAAAGTGGTTGATGGTGGAATAATTGTGTCTGTCTTTCAACATCAGCCAATTTTTGAAAAATAAATAAATAAATTTTAGTTTCAACAAGGTGACATTTGATGATGTTCACTAATTTAAGAGAGACTGATTTATGCATGTTTAATCTTCACTAATGATGACTCCAGGGCAAGAAATGAAAATAAGTTCAGTTAATAATATGTGTATATATTATTAACACCTTTACTGATGGAGATGCTTCTCTTCCTGGTAGACACATGTCCACGCGATTTGTGGAAGATCCAAATGACTCTGGGCTGTCAGAACCCCTGTCTAGCTTACCAAAATGTAAAGAGCAGGAATATTTGGACAGTAAAAATTCTCAGCTGATCAACTGTCATTCAAAATTTGTTTGAAAACTGTAAGTAAATACAACAAGCAGCTCAATCCCTTCTGTTTTGGAGTGCTGTATTAAAATGAAATTATGTGTATTGCTGTTATTATTATACCCTGATCATGGCTGGCTTCTCCTCCTGCCATACAAATATTAAGAAGGATGCAATCCTTGAATTCAGTCTACGTGCTGACAGACAAAACTTATTGCGAATATTAATGTGCTTAGTCTAATCGTCCTGCTAGTTTTTGTGTAATTTGCTCGGTCAGGGAGTTGGAATTCCCTCCTAGCTGTTACAGATTCAAGCACTTATGCAAAATCCTCCAGTCTTGAGGTTTACCGTGGATTATCTACAAATATTTGAATACATTAGTGCAGTCCTTTAAATGCTTTCCCTTTATTTACATATAGAACAAATAACAAGCAACTTGAATGACAGCACTGTAATTCCGCCAAGGAGCTCGTGTCCTGAGAAACCACAGAAATAAAGCACTAAGGCACCCGTCCGTGCATTTTGTGGAGCTCCGCCCTGGAATTACAGCTCCGTAACCTGGATTTCATTCCTTTTTCATGTTTTTAAAAAAATCCACAATTTCATAAATTGTGGCGCTGATGTCATGTTTGGAAGAAGGAAGAGCCAGAGAAGGGTGGGGGTGGCACTCTCTTCTCTCATCTACCTCTACCACAATCCAGGAAAAAATCAGTTATTCCCTTGGTCTCACCACGTCCATCGTTATAACGGCAGATCAGAGAGTAAACACTGGATTCAGGTTATCGATGGGGTGAGGGAAGGTTTTCTGCGATTGATGGTGGGGTTTGAAGAGCTCCTTTCAAACTGACCCACCTGGGCTAAGGACGGGTTATCCTGTATCCGTGGCTGTTTTAGAAGCTTATGCTCCTTGCACTGATTTATGAGGCTGCTGCACTCGCGCTCAATTGCAGATTATCGCAGTACATCGGTGGGTGGATTGATGCGAGAAGACCAGCCTGGGCTTGGTTTCTGTTCCGAATGTTCCCCCTCGAAGGAAGGGAGAATAAAATCAAACCCGAAGACTTGCAGGCTTACCTCTGTAGTGAGAGAGATGGGTTCCTGCCAATCCCAGAGGTAAAGCCCGAACAGTTTCCATGGAATAGTCAATTATCTGTTTCATTGCACAAGCCAATATCTTTTCTCAAAAAGATGTATTAGAGTGTTTAGCCATTCAAGTGATCCATCTGGCTGAGCATTCTGAGATGCTCTTTAACTTGATTTATCAGGCCCAGAAGCGGTGTCCTTGATAGCTTCTGGGACTGTGTGGGGACTGTCCATGCATCCGCTTGGTAGTCACAGGGGCTCGTGACCTTCAGTTCCTCGCAGAGACAGGGCTTGTGCCAGCATGCTTCTCAATCAGGCCAGCCTTATTGCACATTAGCCTGAGGCTGCAGTGTAATGGTGGGATTTAAAAATTGCCGTTGCGGATGAGGGCTGAGGGTCCACCAGATGATTCCAAGGAAAATGCAAGAAAGCCCCCAGGCAGCAGATCCCTGATAAGACACTGTCTTTTTCTGCAGCAGAATCTGCACCTAAATCCTAATGGAGTCTGGCTAAACCCCTGCGGCATGAGAATGTATATTCCCTTGAAATCTCCTCTATTTATAAAATAGACATTATAGCTCCAGTATTCACGTTATCCCCATTTCCATCGGGTATCACCTCCAGCGCAGTTAAAATGTGGCGCAGTGCAGTTTTTGGGTAAGTAAGTCACTTTTCTTGTGTTCTCATCTCGTTGCGGCGGGGGCTGCGCCGATCTGCAGCCCCGGAGGGTTGGGCACAGCTACAAGATGCCCCTGGGAGAAGGCGGCTAAGCTCCCCCTGTAAAACAGGGAGTCGGGATTGCAGCGTGTCTGGGTCAGGCGTCGTCAGGGATTGCTGCCGAGCACATGGTGGGATGCAGTCCCGGAGCCTTGGACTGCAGAGGCGGGGAGGGAGACCCATCCCAGGGAGGTGCTGGAGCCGTGTTTAGGACCAGAGGGATGCTCAGCATTGAAGGTAGGACCCAACTACACAGGGCACCAGGGAACTGCTGTAACATAGGAGCAGCTAGAAAGAGGCCATATGTAATGTTTACATCCTCAAAGTGCATTTCAAGGCAAAAACATTTACTGTAACACAAGTAAATTAAATCAATGGTGTAATATTTTAATTACTGAAAACTTCAGGCGAAATCCTCTGTATTTTCTTCTGGGCTATCATCCAGCTTTACAGCATAAATTCTTTAAAGGTAAATTATTAAATTGAACAAAGCTTTGGTTCCCACTTGCTGCTTTTTAAAATTGAAGATTACCGCTTGGCAATGATTTATTCTTTCTCCGCTCCCCGCCCTCTTTTTTTTTAAGCGAGGATTGCAGCAAAGTTTAAGTATGAATGCATTTTGGAGCAAGTGGAGTTATATGTTTAATATAATCCAAACCAGATTGTCTACTCAAACACTGTTCATTAAATGAACTGTCTGCAAGTGTGATTTACAGTCCAACGTGGTCATGTGAATGTCTGTGTGTATTTAATAACTGCACAGTAATAGCTTATTGGCAGGAGTGGTAATTCGATTTTGGAGTTTTATCTTATTTTTGAATTTCTGGACCGTGAAATCCTGCTGTCTGACACACTTTTCCATTGCTTAATCTCCTGAGATTTGTGTAAAGAACAACAACTTCCCTCCTCACTGAAGATCCAGTGCCCTGCTGTATATTTTTTCACTGCTAACCCCCCAGTGCAGCTATTCACATAAACCCATCTCAAATTTATGGGCTCGGTACCACAGTACAAACTGGAGTAACAGACAGAAATATTGACATTTAATGAGCTAAGACCTCCAGTCTTGGAGAAGATAAAATCTTCTAACCAGTATTGCATAAATGCAATAATTTTCAAGGATCATTTTCTGCATCATCTGTTGTTTTCTATATTTACCTTTCTCAGTTTTTCTATTGATTTAAAGTCTAAACTCTCTTATTTAATGTATTTAAGGAACTAAATCAGTAATTCTTATTCCACACAGACTTGTAAGTGTGCTTTCCTCCTTACAAGTTTGGCAGGTCAGCACCTGAATCAACCTGCGTGATACCATACTCGTATTTTCTGAAGGCCTTGAGAAACAGTTGTAGAACCAAGTGTTGACATTTTTCCTTTGGAGCAATATCCAGTGTCCATACGTTGCAGCTGCGCTTCCCAGAGAGGTTAGTGGCCTGAGGGGCTCTCCCGTGCCTACGGAGAGCTGCCTCGAAGCTGCTCCATGGAGTAGGATGAGGTCACAACACTTGGGATGGCAAGGAGGACACAAGGTTGGCGGGGGCAGGATTCATTAAGGAGAAGGGGGTCTTTGCCGTGGCCCCAGGCGTGCCGTGGGGCTGGCATGGTTATGGGGTAGGGAGGCTACATGCAGTCAACCAGTATTGTCTGATTGGGAATTATTATTAATACGTGGGGTTTTGTAATCATCTGCCTTTGCCATAGCTGTGGAGGATGATGTCTCACAGCTCCCGCCTGCCCTCCCTTTCTTTCCTTTCTCGTGAGGAATGCACTGCATGATTGAACAAAATATTTTGAGTACCCACAATCAACTATAATTCCACCTTCTGAATCAGTCAGCAGTGTAAAGGCTTCATGAAGGGTTCCAGGGGCTCAAATAATAGCAAACCCACCCTCTTACGTGACAACACAGGCATCAGCTGTCATCTCCTCACGTCGGTAACGCGGGTTCTTTAATTCACTTGCCATTATTTTAGTGTCTTCCTGCCTAGTGGAACACTATTGTCCCCATAAATACACGTCTGAACCAGCTAATTACTCATCCAGGATTAGAAGTGAAATCCTTGCTTTAAGGCTAGCTCTACTCCTGAAACAGTATTATTTAAGATTTTAATTATTTTAAATCATACATAAGTTGTTTCCTTTGAGTGTTGGAGCCAGTCAGTTGTCAACTATGGTTGAGGAGTGCAGATCTCATGCAAAGAGTATTTTTCTATTTTTTTTCTTTTTAAAAAAATAATACACTAGGTAATTCCTGAACCTGTAATCAGCTTGACAGTCCAGAGGGAAGGTCACAAAGCAACTACTAATGGGAAAGTAAGATGATGCAGAAAGTTAACTAAAACAAGATTCATTTATGGGGAATTACAGGTGGGAAAGAAAGTTTTATAGCGTGGAGGTTTCCTCTACCTCTGCAACAGGGACAACCAAGCATAAGGGCCTGATACAAAGCCTTTGGAAACCAACAAGATCACTTTCAGTTTGTAGTGCATAATTCTGAAGTTTTATTTCTATTTAATATTTGTTGTGAGGAAACAAACAGAAAAGTGAAGAAAACAAAACGGAGGAGGTTTGTGTTAGGTTTTTAAGCAACAACGCATATGGAGGGCCAGGACTGAGAGGGTCACTGGAAACGTTTCAGTTAAAGAATTGTGAAGGAATTGTTGCGCCTGAAAAGTTTGAAAACTTTCTGAATAGGAAATCATGCCAAATAAGTGTGATTTTGTTGTTGTGTTTTCGTACTGTAAAATATTTTCATGTTGCTGTTTTGTTCAGATGTATTTTAATGCTTCGGATTGTACTTAAACGTTAACCCTCGTTATATGTATTCATAGCGCATACATAAGTGCTCTTGGTTTATGATCCAAAATTATCTTTCATTGTCTCAAGCTGAAGCATTTTAGCATTATTACGGCAAATCTTTTGATTGTTTAAAGTAAATTATTTCCCCATTTTTATTTTACCAGAAAGGTTGAAATGGGAGAAGGGTTTGGTATTCAGCATGGCAGCATCTCCTGCGGGAGGCTCCGACTTGGTATTTTGTGAAAACAACTGCAAAGCAGTGGTAGAAGATATTTCAGAAATGTGTTTTAAAGTGGCTTTTGCTGGCCAGCCCTTCTTTCCTTAAAATCAGTGATGGGACCCCCCTGTGACTAGAGGGAGGCCAGCGCCAAAGAAAAAACCTATTTGAAAACCCCATTTTAAAACCAAAAATGTTTATCAGAAGAGACAAGGTGCTTTTCAGAGCCAATATAACTCATAATCATCACTGAAACGCACAATTTTCTTTCTTTCTTTCTTTCTTCCCCTCAAAAGGAGCTTCATTAACACTGGTATGTGGTTTAAGAGACATTAATATTCGTCTTCCATTCTCGTGACAAAGTGTCTGGCTACGATGTGGAGGACCATATGCCATTAGTGTAAACCCAGGCACAATGCAGATCGCCTCCTGTATACACTATTCTTTTGATAACTGGAAAATTAGGTAAGAAAGGGAAGAAAATCTTAACTGGTGAGACTGGAGCAAAAGCAAGCTTGTGTGGAAAACTGCAAGAACTGCATGAGACGCTGGTGGCTTGGGTAGAATTTGGTGATCTCGCTGTAACTGTTCAAGAATTTTAAAGATTTCCTCTGAGTTTTGTGGGTTTTTTAGTTAAAAGAGCTGGTAGCAAGAGCCTAAGAGGTTGGTGAGTCTTAAGCTGCTCTCTGTGCTCGTGGAGTTTTATCAATCTTAGCTTTTTTCCTTTATATGTGTGTATGTTTGTATCTTACCTCCATACAATAATGGTATCTAGCAGGCTAGATAACTATTTGGTGCCTGTAAGTGTGTTATCTGTACGCTCAGAAGTTTTCTGTCAGGTAAGAGCATGCAAACTGCAGAAGCTTTGCAGAATTGATGCGTACATTAGGGGCAGGAGCAACCTGCCTGCATTTCTACTGCCTACGCTGTTACCACACACTGACTCTGTCTTTGAAGAGTTCTTGTCCTGTTAACTCTGGCTTTTACTGTTCTAATTGATAGGCCATAGGGTTCAAAAGCATTAAGACTATATGACAGCACCCAAGACAGTGGTCAAAATCCCCCAGAGCCACCACCGTAGCAGTGAACCCCGATTTGCCAAGTGTGCGATCTACAAAGCACGCAGTGTTACGTTGATACCTTCTGCCATCAAATCAAAATGCTTCGATTTACCAGCTCCTGACAGTACGAAGCCCAGCAGTGGTTCAGAGTTAAAAATGGGAAATAAAAGTGAAAATTCAGAAATCTGGTTTCCTGAGTGCCAGGAGAAGTGCTGGCGTGCTTTGCCTTTTTAGGCTGTGGGCTAGTGCAGACATGACATGGCAGAGGATATCAATACTGCAGGAGCTTCGAATGCATGCAGCAAACACTGTCACAAAAAATCGTGTCCTGGTACCCCTTCCCTTCCCTTCCCTTCCCTTCCCTTCCCTTCCCTTCCNCTCTTCCTTCCCCTTCCTTCCCCTTCCCCCTTCCTTTGCCCCTCTTTTCAAAGCCACATGCATCAGAAAACATCTGGTAAAAGCAGCAACAGCTGCTCTTTGGGCTTGGAGAGGACCGGCTGCCCACAGAAAAAGGTGTGCTGTGGAGGGGACCGGGTGGCACTCAGGACTCCACTGTGCCTCTCCAAAATGAGTTTTGGCATCCAAGGAGGCGGGGAAGGCCATCTGCACGAGGCTTAATCATACTAGTGTATGCTCAGCCGTGTCGGCTGGTTTATCTTGCCATCGCACTCTGCCTTCGTTTCTTCCCGCTGCGTCATCCAGTCCTTCAGGAACTGCTGGAATCATTCATTCAGTCCTCATCTTTGGGCTTTGTCCTGCCTTTGTTGACACTGCTGCGAAGCCTGGACCTGCTTCTGCACACACTGAGCATACGAGGTACCCGGTCCCAGCTAATACTCCGTGTTTGTTAGCGAGCGCCTCTGAATCCCTCCCGCAGCCATCCATCCTGCTGCTGTTCTCTATTGATCATGGTGAACAGCACTTCCCTCTTCTTCTGGGATCCGGGCATAGACCTGGTTTGCTTTTTAACCAAAATGAAACAAACAAAAAAACCCACCAAAAAAAGCAAAGCAAAGCAAAATAAAAACAAACCTGACATTTTTTGCTCTTGTGGTATTGGTAAATGTGCTCTCTACTCACCCCTACAAGGCTGTTGTACATACTTCCACTGCTGGTGCCGTGCCGTAACAAAACCCAAATCATTCCTCCCCACTTCGCCATATCTTATCTGTTTAGGCCTCTCAAATGTTCTTATCTTAATGGAATTTTGCCTTACAATCCAGAAATTGTACCAGGGGGCTCTTGCATATCCCAGGCAATGCTTTAGTATGCATATTATAGCGCTGCATTGTCATGTGTTACTATAAATAGCTCTCACAAAGAGTCCATATTTCTGCAGAGATTTGCCTGTCAGCTCTTAACAATGGTAGTCGTTCACAATGGGAAAATAGAATACCAGCTCCATCAACCTTTGACAGACTAATAGGGGTTATTTGACTTTCAATTTTTCATTATCGGGTTTGGCAGCCACAATCGTCATGTTGAAAAATACAAACTGATCCGCACTCCAACAGGAGAAAACGCTCCCGGTCCTCCTTCAGCGGGTACACGACTGCCTTCAGCACTCCGGTGTGTGGCCACTGACAATACAGGACATAAAACCAGTGGGTAATGTAGCACAAGTTCGGAGATCCCGGTGTTGGCCTTTTTTCCCCCCTTTTGATAGATGGAGAAGAGTGGAATGATCTTGTGTTGCTGCGAAAACCTCACACCTGAGTCTGACCAAAGGATGCTACCTCTGTTACGAGGGCTATAAACCACCCGTTGCGGACCACTGAACTCAGGCTCGTCACTGTCCTTTTGGCCTTTGCAGCTCCTCGGTTTGTCCCCTGTACTCGTACTGCTGCGATGTGCTGCATGCTCTTGTAGAAATGGCTTTTTTGGGGGGAAGTGACATTGTCACGAGGCAGCTGTTCTGGGCTGTGCAAAAGGTGAATCACTCGACAAACATTTCAAATTTAGCTCAGATTTGCCACTGGCAAAAAAATGCCACATGAGGGTTGGAAACACAAAGGCCTTTACTTTATGATGTGAAAAGGCATCTTTTCACACCGGGATAACTGTCTTGGTATAAAATCTGGCAGCAATAAAGGACAAGGATGTACTCGAGGTCACTGCTTTTACCACAAAGTAATTAGTCAAGACCAGCTTTATAGGCCCTTTACAGGACCCAAACTGGCTATTTAGGAGAAATAAAACACTGACCTTTTTCCTGGAGAAGGTGTAGACTGCGTGTCACACATTTCAGTAAGGTCCCCTGTGTGCACGGGTCAGCTCTGTAGGTGCCCAGGCCCTGTCAAGCAGTTGGTTGTCAAAGCTGAGTCAGAGTTTGGACAAGGAAATATATCATAAATAAGAGGTATCTTGCAGGTTTCAGTCATACAGATGAAAGGGGTTAAGCTGGAATCGAACAACATACATAGCTGTCCCTGCAGAAGATGTGAAGTCTGATGTGCTTTGGTGGTACCCAGAGCATGGGTGCTCAGCGGCTTTTGAATCTTGGACTTTCCCCTGGAAAGTTGCTTGCAAGGGCTCTCCAATCTCCTGCTGAGTGTCCTCGGTCACAGAAGACAGCACCTTGGGAAAAAATCTAAAAATGGATTTCCAAGTAGTCAATGTTCCTTTAATTACTTAAGAATAAGTACCAGTAGTAAGTAAGTCTTCTAGCATGAACCTCCATGTAACTCAGCAAGGTTAAGAGGGGGCTGCCCCAAGAACCTTGATCCATTATCCAAACCTAGATCCCAGTGGCTTTATATTTAAGGACCATCCAACACATGTAAATATAAATGACTGCATGACTCTGTTGGTTCAGAACATAGTCTAGCACTGGCTTACCTTGATAAATTACAAGGGATTACTCTTAAAAATGATAAATCACAAGAAAACCTGCTTTAATGGGACCAGCAGCCTAAGGTAGTCCAGGGCAATCCTCCTCTACAGACAGCAGTGGGGTAGCTTAGTCCCAAAGCCTAGAAACGGAAAATTTCTTTGTTTCCTTCTGACTCTGGCACAGCAGCTGCGGGGATTAATTGAACTCATGAAACCTATTGATTTTCTGTAGCTGTTATTAAAAAAAAAAAAAAAAAAGTGCGTTTGCACCCGTGAAAGGTATGACTATCACTAAATTGTGTGCAGTAAACCAACAAGGCTGTGGTCTTTTGAGAAGCCCAGAGTGACATTAGTCTCCCAGTTTTAGTTCAGAGCACAGAGACTTTTATTACATTACTGAAACTTCTGAGATAGTCCTACTGTGCCATCAGCATCATCTCAAGGCAGAAATCCTTCATGGTCCCCACATCTCTCTCGCAGATCAGCAACAGAGCTGCTGGCTTGCTGGAGAAGCCACCCAGCCTTGCCGAAAGGAGGTTCTCGCTTCTGCAACTAAAACCTGTTCAGCATAAATGCTCGTGCATTCTGCACGATCAGGTGTTGGAAGAATAAATGCGACACTCATGTTCTTTATCTCCATGTGAACTCCCCTGAATATATCAGGAAAATGAATTTCATTTTGGAAGGTGTGAAGTATTCCGCTTGAGATAAGACATTAAGTTTTTTATGGCTGACCTCCCTGATGACAGTTTAGTAAAAGGAAAGCTGCTTTCACCCAAGCAACTCAGCAAAGTCCTCTCCACTCAAGCCTCGGATAGTTTCCAAGAGCTGCGTGTGTTTACAACATTGAATAAATTACCTCCACTAATAACAGGAATGAACCCAAATCGCATGGGATGTCTGGGGCTCATTCTTCCTTATCGCTTCAGTTGGTAGATCTATAGCACGGCAAATAGATTGGTACACAAGCGTTCGTTTTTATTTTTAAACACAGTTACATTTATGTAAAAACAAAGTTGTATTTTAAGACCAGACCAAAATCCAAAGATGGCAATGTAATGTTTTACATCTGAGGTTATCTATCTTACAATATTTCGCTAATATATATTGTCATCTTAAGTGGCACGTGGTAGTGGCGGCAGCAATGTGTATATTTTTTAAGGCTCTCTTACTTATTTTAGTGATGAGTTTATGGATTGTGTCATCTCTACTAAACAATGTGGTTAAATAAATCCCATACTCCATTCTCTATAAACTAACAATTTATTGAGTCTTGTATTAGTCATGTGCATGACGATATATTATGAGCAAACTCCTTTCTGCCTTCTGCATTAACTGGAAAGGATTTTAGAGCATACTTGTTAGATTTGATTTCCCAGATCACCATATGCATACCGGTTTTGGTTTTCTGTGTTTTGAGGGAGTTTTTTTGCTAAGTAGTTGTTAAGTAACTTAGCTAATGATTGGAAAGTGCTTTGCAAATGAAGTACAAAATACCTGGTTGGTGGTCATAACATGATTAACACTTTAAAAGCTAATTCTACTATGCATGTCTCGGGCAGCAGGAGGAAAGGAGTCCACAGCCGGTTTGCGTGTCGCATGAAAAAACGGTTCAGTCTTTGGTTTAAAGCTTTCCAGCTTGTATCTCCATTGGCCTAGGTCAAAGAGTGCTATTTTATTTCATTTAATTTCATGTAAAGCTTAGGAAAGGCACATATATTTATTAAGATTAAAGGCATTTCTCTTTCTAGTTCTCTAAAGACCTGAGTACAGGCTCATAGGACTCCTTATACGTCGTGAGAAGCGTGTGAGTATACAAAGAGGAACAACCAGACTTCACTTTATGTTTTAGCACTCCTGATGGAGTTTTGTGTGCGTGCGTCTCCTTCAGAGGAAACATCAGTCTTTCAGGACTGCAGTAATTGGAATCTGTTTTTAAACATTCCCCCTTTGAGCCATTTAAGCATATGGAGCCTTTCCTATTTTTCGCCCGGCTGTTGGCAGCCGTGACTTTGCAGTTTCAGAAGTTGCCCCTTTTCAAGCATGGCAGGTCGTGTCATAGCTGAGAAACATGACAGTGGTGCGCAATTGTCTTGATTAGATGGATACCAGAGAGTCAAAGGCTTAATGAGGTGCTCTGGTGCGTAATCATCATCACTAATGGGTACTTGCTTAGAGTGCATTATTCAGCTGGGATATATTGTGTCCTGCACTTCCTGGCTGTAAATAATATTTGCAACATTGCACAATTTGTTGACCAGCTGAATGAGCTTTCAGTTGAAACCTTTAAAAAGTCATCTTTATTTTAAATAGGAGCCTATATCTTTCCATACAGCACCAATGAGAGCCACTTTTGGAAGCTGTGTGGGCTGAATGTTGGACCTGGTTTATTTTGCCACAACGAAATGACCGTGTGGTGCCTAACTGAGCCTGCATGAGGCTTGAATAGGATCAGACCTGGGGCCAAGGGACAGGAGGAGGAGGACTGGGAAAAACTTTTTCAGGAAGGGGAATGTTGGCCGTATCGTGTCACTGATGAGGGAAATGGATGTAGACAAGGGAAAGGTCTGCGTTACCATGGGACGGGGGCTGAGGGAAGCTTATCTCAATGGCAGAATTGTCTTTTGATGTCAGGACTCAATGAACTCTTTGCGCTGGCTCCCTGTATCTTCGCTCCTTAACTGACACCCTGTGTTTGTGGTTCTGCATGCCAAAAACGGTTTCTAATGACATAGCCCTTTAATTAAATTGCAGGCTGTGACTGTCCTTTGGGGGAAAGGCAGCCGTGCTGTTGTCCCTGTCCCCTCCTGGCACCCTGGTCAGATGTTGGTTCCAGAAGGCTGTGTCTAGCTCTTCCTTTGCAAGAGTGAGTTGGTTACAGAAAACACTGAGGCCGGCTCAGGTTTAATTACCATTAAATTAAGGCAGCAGTTATAGCTTTGAATTGCATATTCTGAACGAAAGGAGAGTGGATGTTAAACTTAATGACCTGAAGGAAACACTCAAGGCCAGAGGTGTAGGAAGGGGGATTGATCTAGACACCCGTGGTTTGTAAAGCCAGAAGGGACCAGTGTAATAATCTCTTCTGACCTCCTGAAGGCTACCCTGAATCAATCCAGCTGAGCTGGGGTGTACCTGTCAGAAAATACCCACTTGTGAAATATGGCTTTACAATGTTGAAGAATGCAGCTTAACCCGCGATAAATCATTTCCCAGTTGTTAATTACTTTCACTGTTAAAAGCCAGCATCTCATTTCAAGTCAGAACTTGCCTAGCTTAATTCCCAGCTGCTGGATCATATTATAGCTCTGTTTATTTCGTAAAGAAGCTTCAATTATTGAACTTCGGCGTCCCGTGTAGGTATTAATAAGCTGTGATCAACTTGTGCCCTCTCCTTTATTCTGATAAACTGAATAGATTGAGTTCCTCACTTTTTGCACTTAACACATATTTACTATTCCTTTAATCATTCTTGTGGCTGTTTCATGCAAGACCCATCATGGGGACAGCAGTGCTACGTTACTGTTGTGGTTGCACCAATTCACATTAACAGTGTGATATAATCTTTCCATTCCCGTATGGCTTTATTCTGCTAACACGGTCATGGAATGCATTACTCCCTTTGCTACAATGGCATTGCCTGGTCATGATTTCCAAGTTTTTCTGGTTTTTAGCCACTGGCTTCCCAAAATCGACTGCTCCAACCTGTAAAAGGGCTGTATGTTCTTTGTTCCTAGGGTTCAGTTTTTCCTAATTCCTAATGAGGATTTAGGACTCATTCAATAGCTGTATTGTGGAGCACATAATGTTTGCTTGTGTTGATCTTATCAGGTTGCTTTGAATCAATACCTTCTCCACTTCATTATTTACCATTCTCCTAATCTTTGTCAGTCATTTGACATTTTTATCAAATAATGTTTTCATATTTTCTTCTAGCTTGTTGATAAAAATGTTGTATAGCTGAGAGTCAATTACACAGGGTCCTCGCAGGATCTCATTAGAAACACCCACCACTCCCTGATTCCTGTGTGGAGTGATTGAAACACAGTAAAATCAAATGAATTGATTAGTGAAGTGATATAGGAAACAGTGATAATTAGGAAATGTCCACATTATACAGTGCTGTGATGGTAGAATTCAATGGCAAACCATTTGGTGGCATTGTCCTTTAAAAGAATTTTTATTATCTCAATAGAGAAAATAACCTCAGGTTATAATACAGTTGTTCCGGACTGGGACTTTCAAAGGCAAAATTTTTATATTGGAGGAAGCTTCAGTATCAGCATGGTTGTGATTTTTAAAAGGTTGTGGTTTGTTTCAGTTTCTTTTCTTTTTGGCCTTCTGTTTCCTTGAGGAGCCAATATGCGTTCACCTGCATAGGCAGAGCCATACCGACAGTAGGAGGGTTACCTAAATAACTGGTGCGTTCTGATACACCTTCTTCTTCTGTAGTAGTTCGTGTTGTTATTTAAGTGTAGTAGGTGAGGATGGTGAGTTACCTTGGTAGAAACTGAGGTTTCTGAGTGCTGCCTTAAACAGCAGCAGGGCAGGCGTTGCAGGGGTAGTTCAGCACATGCTGCTGGGTGGTTGTTAAGTTTGGGGTAACACACAACATTCTTTCTTCAAGTGTTAATGTGGAAACAAGAGACTTCCCTTTCATCTTTTGAGTAACCGAAGATACAGGTTTAAAGCAGACAGTCTTCCTTCCTCTGTCCTTGCACGCCCAGCCAATGCGACCATATTCCTTCTGTAGCCTGTCCATGCTCCCACCCCTGTTCAGGTCCCTTTTGCAGTTGGGCTCCGAGGAGGCCCCTGCTCAGCCACCCTCATCTGCTGTGCCTGCTCCTCTCCTGCATGCCAGGACAGGCTGTACTCGTGCAAGCTGGTTCCCTGCTGTAGCACGGGCATCCACGTCCCTTGGCAAGTCCCTTCATTGCTTTGTGAATCGAGGCTTAGCTCTGTTAGAAAATTCCCCCTGCAATTAGCCTGGTGGGCTGAATCTCCAGTGGAGAAACAGTGAAAGAGATATTCTGCCAGTGCAGCTACTCAAATAAATATAAGTGAAGCTGATGGGCAGGGTTTTGTCAACCTCATTGCATTTACATCAGAAACTTTGCCTATTTTAGTCATGTAGATTATGGGATGTGATTTTTCACGCTCTGTAATATCAAGCCAAACCCTACCAACAAAGCTTTGTTGCCTCAAGACTAATGAGGTTGTAAAACTCTATCCATAAAATCAGAATAATAGTATTCTCTTGCATCACAAGATTGCTGTGAGTACATATGTATATTCTGCACTCATATGGCCTAATGTTGTGCACTACACAGAGAACAAAACTTCATTTATTAATGTGAAGGGCAAGTGTCTATATTTTACAAGGTTACAGTTAAAATCCCAAGGTTTTCCACCTACATCTTGCTATGTAAATGGAGAGGAACACCGATACAGTTAATTTTATACAGTGGATAATATAACGTCAATTATTGCTGAAATCTTTATTTGTCTTTTCATGTAGTTATCGGCTATGGTTTCTTTCATATGTTCTCATTTGTTTAATTAAATTACATTTGGTCTTTTCGGAGTCCTTTCTGTCCCTGCTTGTTGTGGACATTTATTAATAGTGTCACTTGGTTGATAGTCTGTTAATTTTAATCTTGTCTGAATTTGATTATCTATTTACACTTCAGAGACTTTTCCCTGAATTCGGAAGGACCTGCTCTTTCTTCCCACTGTTATGCAAGGCAAGTTGTCATGTGTACTCTGTGTAGGTGCTTTAATGGCACTAATTAATCAAGAAGCAGTGCAACAGAGGAAGGAGAACATTACAAATGAGTGCAGCCAATTTATATTCAGAGTACCATGACTGACCCATACCGGTAGTGTGAAGGGACTGTCCTTACTCTGGCATTACCCAGCAAGCAAAATCAGAGTACTGCAGGAGTACGGCAAGTTAAGATCACTGACAAACGATTAGCGGCTATTCCTTGGCACCCGTCCCTTTTGCTTTAGGTCAGGTGAGGTTTTAAAGCACTAATCTCTAGTGGTTTAGCTTTCTGAAATCCTGTGATAGCGCAGTGTAAGTACTTAAAGAAACCCAGTCACTTCTGGACACGTTCCGTGCAGTTCAGTGTAACAGCATCGTGTCAATGTTCAAATGAGTTTTGTCAGCTCTCAGGTGTCTTGTCTTTTTCCCAGGGCATCAGGTCTCGACCTCTCAGCTTGCTCTGCTTTTAAGTTTCTAGTGCTTACAGTTGATGGAGAAAAACTTTAAAAATGTGAACTTGAAACACTCAGAAACCTCTCTGCAAAACAGGAGATAACTATAAACACTCAAATGCATTTGTTTTTAATTCGCTGATCTTAGATCTTTCTCAGAAGGGCTGAGAAAAGGTTGAAGGGAGCTCGGCAGAGCGCTCCCAGGAGGGCAGCGCTGGGTGGGTGGGCGAGCTGCCCACCTGAAAGCTTACAGGCTCACTTGCAAGGAGAGTTGGCTCTTGAGCTGGACCGTGAGCAGGAAAGGAGACTTCCAGGGACCTGGCTTTTTTTGGAAACTGGTGAGTGCTTCCAGGAGTAACTAGAAATTTGTCAGGGTGAGGAGATAGGGCAGAGAATGTTGACATTTAGTTTATCTGGAATATGCGTGAGGGTAGCCTGCAGTAGGCAGGATCTCTTGCACAAGATGGGGAAGATCCTTTAGGTAGAATTTGGGTTTCTGACACCCTAAGCGCTTTGACCACCAAGGAACACAGAGAGAGCAAGGGACGCTTTCTTTAGCTGGTTTTGAACAGGTACAGTCACCTCTCTTTGTTTATCCATTTTTAATAGAAACGGCGCAGGCAGTGGACTCAAAGCAGGGCATGTCAGATGGGGGCAGAGCCTCTTGGGCAGGAGAGAGATCGGCCACAGGGCACACGTGTCTCTTTGCTGGTTGTGTAGAGTGGCTTTTTGCCCTAGTAAGTTCGATTGTGTTAAAATTCACTATTGGTTCCCCTTGATCTCCATCGGAAAGTGAAATACCTCGTTCTTAGTTCCAGATTCATGTGTAGGGTGTAGCAGTTTAACTAGCTTATATCCCCAAGTATTGTTGTCCAATTAATAAAAATGTCTCTTTACATTGCACCAGCGAAAAGAGTGAGAAGAAAACGGGTCTCTGTACCCCTGTCTATTCAAAGAGGTAATGTGTAATTAACAAGAAACGCTGTTGCCAGTTGTCTCCTTTCTCTCTCACAATGGAAGCATGGGGCAAGGATCACACACAATCACCTTTCCTCATTTTATCTAACGAGGGTGAAATTCTACTGTCAGGCGTATTTTCCAGTTTAAGTCCTGATGTACAGCAGATTGTTATGCATGATTATAAAGCCTAATGAATTTCTCACCATCTCATTTTTCCTGGCTGGTAGAAGTCAGGAGTTAAATGCGGTCCTGATGGGTGGTAAGGTGAGCTGGAAGGCTGCAGTCACAGCTCGCAGCTTGGGGCTGTATCTCCACCTTAAACTCTGCGTCAGGGACATGTCGCTTGTGTCAGGTAACGCGGTGAAGGCAGTCTCTATTTCACAATTTCCCTACCAGTTTGGGAGCTCATAAGCCACGAGCGTGCGAGTGGATGTTCTGAGCCTGGCTGGTGGGCCTGAGCCAGAGAGACTGGGACTTGCTGTGCCACAGGAGTGGGGAAGGAAGAGCTCATGTAATGGTCACTTTGGTGACTTTGGTTTGCTAAACGTAAGATGAGGTTCTTCGGTCACTTTGTTCCATCGTTAATTCTGATTTCACATAGGCAGTTGATAACCTGTTGAATGACGTAATGTCTCTTCGGGTTATCTTGAGTAGGTGGTAGTGCCTTAGGCAGGGCCGTGTTACTCTTTTAAAATTAATATGAAATGAATTGTGAGAGCAAAATGGATGAATTATGATTTGCGAGTGCTCTATTAGCTGGCTTCTCCGTGAGTGGTGTAATCCATACTGCTGTTGGCTTTCATCATACGGAGCAAAAGCTTTTATAGTTTTCGTATTTGTTTTCTTACATCAACAGTCTGTCTGCATTCAGTGCTCCACACTCCCTGTGACTACGTTCTTGCTCATGGGAAGGCACTGCGTGGTAGGTATGGTGAGCCTGGAAATATTAGAGAGACTGTTACATGATAATGAGGTTAGGAAGGGAAAATAGTAAGAAAAAAATATTGTGGTCTTTGTATAGCGTTAACTGTTTCAAAGGTACTGGAGAGTTTTGGGCTCCTTTTAACTTCTTGGAGTTGTGAAAATGTTAATTGAGTATCTCAGAGGGTGACTAATAAGTTTCTGGATTATAACATGTTGTTAAATTGCTTATCTTTGCTAAAGATAGAGATCCATAATGCTAACAAGGGACAGACTACAGCTGGCATTTTTTCTGTACAAAGTTCTCAGCATGGACAAGTGGCTTTCGCAGTACCGATGGGAAGACTGGCTTGGCTTGGCTTGGCTCAGCGCTGTCAGATTGTTTCTCTCAAGGGAACTGTCGGTGAGATAGGCATTTTCCATTATTGCTTTCCTAGTGTTAAATTTGATTTGTTCTCTTACCTAGTTCTTGCTACAGAGACTAATCATGCCCTGATTTATTTCCTTTTTTTTTTTTTGGTTACACAATCTTTTGGAAACAACACTGTGAATGATCTATTCAGCTTCAGACTGGCACAACTCCGCTAAAAGGTTGGAGTCATTTAAACTGCTTTTTTATCTCATTCTTCTCTCTCTCTCTGTCCTACTCCTCAGGTTACTTAAAACATCAGCAAGAAAAGTACTGCTGCACCAGTAATTACTGGAAATAGAGGTTATATTTAAATAAATATATGCATCATGCTAAGCATTGATTTTCAAGAACTGTGTAAAACATAGCCACTGTAGATGGAAAAATGAGGGGGCAAAGTGGGAGAGTGGCAGAACTGGGGTACAGCTGGGTGCAAGGACTGGGTTCTTTGGGTCAACGACTGACCTGAAAATGCAGCTGGAGGGACACTTGTGGGAATGAAATGGAATCTGTGTTGTAATTAAATGTACTATTCAGTACATCAGGAAAACCCCATACCGCTAACAAGTCAAACCACCCATATATATGGCTAATACTGACAAGCAGGAAGTTTCTATTAAAATAATTTGAATGACCTCGGTGGAGTGAGGTCACTCTTCCCATGACTTCCTTGATTCTTTGTAATTGGATGTTACATGTGATTTTCTAAAAAATAATTCCTTATCCCTACATATAAATTCTTAAAATTATCCTCCCTTATCATTTTATGTCTTTATTAGTTCAAATCAGTTTTGTGGTCACTTTAATTTTTTTCTGTACTGACATACTGCTTTCTTGCTGAGACATGTTTTCACCCGAACCACGTATTTATGTCTGAGATTCCAGCTAGTTAAAACCGTGAGCGCTGCTGAAGTTGCTAAAATATAAATTCACAAACATGAATGTCCTAAATGCATTTTGCAGAGCCTTTAACGTGGTCTTATTTGTTCTGAAGGGCGCAGAATGGAATGGAGTAAGGTTTAAGGCAAATCATGCAATGGTAACATCATTAACAAAGGAAGCCTGTTAATTGATAGGTTTGAGAGGGAGTAGCTATTTTGGTTCACTGATCCCTATAGATTTATTGGCAAATGCAATCTAATCATTGCTTGCAGTGCAGTTCCAAAAGGGGAAAAAAAGAAGGAAGCTTTTTAGAGCTCAACTTTATTTTAATAGGTTAGACTGGTGCAAACCTGTGTGATGGCGTTTCAGATGAAAGGACTTAGATCTAACAAGTCTCCTTTCTGTCAAACTAGAAAGGACGTGAACTATTATTTTTGACACAGAGGGGACGTAATCAAATATTTAGGTCTTTTGTTTTCATTAACAAGAACAGGAGGATAAAAAATAGATACCAGAATATTCCTTTTGATTTGCTTCAAGAGTAAGTGAGGCATAGCTATTCATTCTTCTTCATTTTCTTTAAAAGATGAAAATCAAGAGTAGTGCTGTCCTCCCAGAGTGTGCTCTAGTTTGTTGTGGTAGGAGCATTTTCTCTGTCAGCTTAAAGTGTCCATGCAGAGCACTTTGTCTCTCTCTGCCTCTCTTTTATTTATATGAATGGTTTTTCAGCAGAAATAAGTGCTTAAGTGCTAACTTTTTTTCCCTTGAAGATAAGATGAACTGCATGTCAGTGTACACAGACAATGGATGAAAAACAAACAGAATTTGTTTCAGAGGTATTTTCATGTACACATTCTCAAAGCTTGATGTGAAAGTGCCTTTAAAAATGCCATTGACACATCGGCTTTTGTACTCTAAATGAAGACTGAAATTCTTTGCTTTCCAAGAGAGCCATTCGAAAGGGTGAAACGTAACAATTATACATTGATCTCTCTACAGGAGAGTGTTTTATAAAGGTATCCTGATCCCCGTATTAGAGGTGGAGAAACGGAGATACAGGCAAAGAGATTGTTGCAGGGCAACATACCAGAGGGCAATGGCAAATCCAGGAGCATAACGCAGGTCTCCTGAGTCACAAATGAGAGACGGTTAAATTCTTTATACAGCAGAGTCTGGACGGTAATAGAAGAATTTATTCAGGGACTGCTGGGACGTATATTGCAATATGATCATCATTTGAATGGACACTTGTCCCACAAGCTGTCATTGAATGATCCTAAAGTACGGTTTGTCTGCTCAGCAAAGAAACTGTAAATGAACTCTTTTTTTTCCCTTTTGTTTTGAAGACCTTTTTAACTGGAGAAATCATCTTTATGATGTCAGGAGGGAAAGAGTAACCCAGTACATTCTCTCTGAAGGTGAAAAAACATTGAAAACTGCCTTAAGAAAATTACATACTATGTCCTGTTTAAAAGCCATTAATGCCTAAGGCACTGGAAAAAAGGCATTGAAATTTCAAATATATTGGACTGTTTTTTCCCTGGCATTTAAAGGAATGAGTGTATGATAATTATTTTGTTACTCAGATTGACTTTTGTAGGTTTGGTCCAGTATTTCTTCATTGTGTGAGAATTAAGCATTGCAGAAACATACCACTTTTTTCTTTCTGCAAGATATCCTGGACAATTTCTCATGAAGAGAGAATTCAGTAGCTTATAAGTCATGTAATTAGAGGATTAAAATCTAAGTGTAAAAAGAATTCTGAGACTCAGGTAACAGCTGGAATGAGCAGGTTTTCTTTGCAATGTCTGTAGGAGGTTGTCAGAATTAGGATCCATCTCACTAAAGAAAGGTGTAAATCCTGGAGCCAAGGATTTTTCTTTCTGCATGCTCGTGGGGAGGAGCTCTTTGATTTAAATCTTGGTTATGTGAATGTTGTAGGGGAAGAAAGTTTCTAATAGATCCAAAGTGTGTTTCATATATGGCTTCGTGATTCGTATCAACATTCTGACTTGCACTCAGAAGCAAATCGGATTCACAGCATTGAAAGACTGACCAGAATAGCCCATTATATTGGAAAAGCTGGACTATGTAGTAGTGGTTTTAAATTTACTATTCATGGGAAAGGGTGGGAGAAACCTTGGAATAAATGTATTTCAAATGTCTGCCACTGATGTTATTTTCTGATAAACTGACCTTCATGCTAAGAAATGATGCAAGATTGGCAGTCCTTTGCTTTCCCTTGGACTGAAACAAATAGCACCAAGATAGAGGTTGCTGCATTTGAAATGTATTTGACAGCAAAGTTGATGAAGAATTGGTTTTTTTTAGTTCTGTACCCCAGCACCATGAAAACCATGCTTCCCCGTGTGAGGAGAAACAGCCTTCTGATAACTGGTAGCATGTAAGAATGAAGGACCAAATCTGCTGTTCCTCGGACTGGATTGACCAGGTTACATCTTCACTGACCCTATCGACTCTGGAGCAAGAAAACATAACCAGGAGTTCACTTCCATTGCTCTAAAATCTACTGTCTCCACCTGAGATGCATTGACTGATTGTGTGTGTCCCTCTAGTCCTCTGCAAATCCAAGGGAAACAGCTCAGCTTAACCTGCCACTGGGCTGAAGTCTGTTTTACTGCATGTTGTGGTAGATGAGGAGCGTGAGTACCACTGCCTCTTTGATTGCTTCCTCTGGAGGAGGCAGTAACTTAAACTGCTCTAACTGTAGCTCATGCCTTTAGGCAGGTCTCTGTCTAGACCCATAATTGTTATGGACATGATTCTAGTCTTCAAACCCTTCTCTGCATGATCTGCAGTGAAAGAAGACAGCCGAGTATAATCATCTACGTGTGTACATAGCCAAATTGTTCCTTTAATTGTGTTAGTACAACCCATCTTTTGAGTTCAGTAAATGCAGGGTGAGCTCTGCCCCAGCACATTTTGATACGGACTGCTGATTAGCCCACAATACATATTTCACTTTACCGCCAATAGGACCTTAACCTCACTTAAAAAGAATAATGACAAAACAGCCCAATTATCTGTTCCCAAAGAAAAAGTCCATTACCGAGGGGGAACCAAAATTACCCTTTCTGTTCAAACAGCCCAGTTCTCTATTACATTTGCATTAAAAAGGGGTCTGCGATTAGGTTGCCTTTGTGTTAGGCACTGTATGAACATGTAACAAGAAATAGGTCCTGGCCCAAAGAGGTTACAGTGTAAATTAGACAGAAGTGGAGAGAAAGGCAGTGGCTTTTTTTCTTTTCCTAAGGGGAAATGAGGCACAGAATGTGTTACATAGCAGAAGTGCACAGAGTTAACTGTGAATGAGCTAGAAAAGTGCAGATACACATATTACACTGCCAAAAGGTGAGGTATGTAGTGATCTGGTTAGTTTGCTTCTGGAATCAGGACTCGGGGACACGCAAGTGATGTGCAGACATAAGCAGTCGTTTGAAGCTGGCTTGGGTTTCTCCGTGGAGGTAGCATTTTAAAAAACATTAAAACAGATTGTGGGACCTGCAGTGTTTCTTCTATCTCTGTCTCCCTTAGTGGGAAACACAGAGCCTCAGTACCTGGGGTCTCCTGGTCATGAGTTAGGTACCCCTGCATCGTTGTCCCCAGCGCAGAGAGATGTGCCAGGTAGGACTGCCCGAGGCAGTGGACAGTGGAAGTCCTGATTCCAGAGCAAACCAGCAAAAGAGCTATTGGGAAACAAGAGCATTGAAGGGTAAAACATCTCAGTGTCAATAAATCAATATTTTCCCCTGAAAATCTGTTTTGTCAGAAAGTTGCTGATGAACAGTGCTAAAAGCCAAGCTCTGTCTCTGTTCATCAAGGGAAGTTCCTAAGGGGTAGGCAGTAAAGTGAAGGTAGGAAGAAGCCAAGGATGGCTTTGGCCTCCTAGCTGTGTCCTGCTTCCACTGCCAGGGCACTTTCTGGGTCCCCTGGGGTCGAGCAGCAGACCCCAGTGCAAAGCAGAGCTGCCTGCGGCATCTGGTCTTGCCCTCTGCACCCCTGGTTTGCCTTCCACTGAGGGGGTGAAGCTGAGAAATAGCAGTTTGTGCTAAAACAGCAGCACTGATTCTTTCTTTTTTCTCCACTTCCCTCCCCCTTTTCTCTCCCTTTTTCTTCCCTTTCTGCGTTCTGGTTGAATTTCCATGCCTTACACCGGCTTTGTATTGCTGGGAGCGTAATACAGCCCTGAAGTAATCATTCATTTCAACACCTCCATATCTTTGTCTATAGTTCGAGGTCATTTTTCTGACCTGCAAGAATGAATTCTGAATCTTCAGTGGATCTCACTTTTTACTTAAAATACAGTTGTTGGTCATGTCTTTTCTTTTTGACTATCTTCTTTCCCTCAGAAAACCCACGGGTAGAATCCTGAATTGTAGGAATTTATTGGCAAAGAGGCCAACAGCTCACCTTGCGTGTTTGGTAAAAGACCTTTCACAACTGCTACAGGAAGAACTGCCCTTAAACAAGAGCTCTGAAGAGTCTGGAGCACAGCCAAATGGGGAAACAAGGTTGTTATTGGCATGATTTTAATCATGATAGACAATTAGCAAAGCTTAATTATATTGAGAAAGAAAATCAGAGCAAGTGGCAGTAATGAATTTTCCTCGTAAATCTCTTGTGCTTCAAAATAAAACTAGCTGACCTATAAATACAATGAAATTAGAAGAGGTGTTTGCCTGTACAGCTTAGCTCTGTGCTGCTCGCTACTTGTTCTGTGAGTGCGGCTTCTACACGTCCCTTCTTAAATATCTTTCTCTCATGCAGTAATAATCCTAGGAACAGTATTGCTCTTTAGCCATTTAGATGACATCCAGTGTCAATAAGCGGCAAGAGGAGGCTTTTTTTTTTTCCCCTGTAGCTGAACTTGGTAGTATTAGAAGTTAATAGGCTTATAGAACCAAGGATTTTTAAAATACTGCCGTTAGCTAAAATAAATATTATTTAGAACTTAGTAAGTGGGTTATTTTTTAATATTGTGAAAGACTTGAATATTTCCAGAGGAATTTCTAGCTAATATAAAAATACTAAATTGAGTACTATCAGCCTGAAAAGATTTCAGAGAGGATTTCTTGTGTTTGTGTTAGCAGCCTGTAGGTCTGATACTTGGTGGAGAGTGAAGGCATCTGGCTTAAATCAAGAGGGCTATTTAAATCATTAAACCTTTTAACAGTGCCATAATAATGGAGCTTACAAAACAAGGAAGCTTCTGGTGAAAGCAAAGAAACCCGTGTGAGTACTTTTATATTAGATGTCTTTAAATAAAAGCTGTGCTTTATGGAGGTGTGAGCAGTTCTTTCTCGTGTTTTAAAGCTGAGCAGACCAAAATGCATCTCACTGGCCAAAGATAGCCGGGTAGGTCCCACTTCCCATGAGTGGTGCTGTGAGCCTGAAGTGACCTTGAGAAAGTCAAACCTGCTCATTTAGATCTGCATGATGACAGGTGACTGAGGACAGAGCTCATCTCTGCTCGTTGCACTGCGGAACAAAAGCTGGAGGCTTCTGGTCCAGCGATTGATTTGAGTCTGGGTAGCTTGAATGCATCTCATGTAAGGACCCATCTGTTCCATGGGTGGCAGTGCTGTGTTAAAGTTGTAAGCTCTGTCAATTCGTTCCACTTGCACAAATGAGGGTTGCTGTTTGGTAAGTATTTACATATGTGCAGAACTGTGATTTCAGTGGGATTAATCGAACGAGTGAAGTTCAGTGGGGTGCGTTCGCAGCATCTA
The DNA here is from genome assembly GCA_013397275.1 of Burhinus bistriatus. Taxonomy (NCBI): domain Eukaryota; kingdom Metazoa; phylum Chordata; class Aves; order Charadriiformes; family Burhinidae; genus Burhinus; species Burhinus bistriatus. Next base: position 827,096 of record VYXH01007982.1, read on the forward strand.
CGCCCCAAGCTCTCTCTTCTGCTCTCTCATTTGTGAATCGCACTTCTCCTGACTGAAAGATGAGATGAGATGTCTGTCACTGCCATGCTAATTTGCACTGCTCTGCCTGCTCCTCGGCAGTTTGCAACACAGCTGGATGCATAGAAGAGGGGTGTGCTGGTCCCAACTGGAATCCAGCATGAACATGCCTGAACCGGGATCACACTTCCCTGTGTTTTGGGAATTCTCTTCGTGTTGGTGTCCCCAGGGAGGGTACCAAGAGCTCAACTTGGTGGAAACCAGAGAAGAAGCAGGAGAAGTATGTTTGTATTTTTCTGGCAGTCATGAGGATGTGCTGGGTTGTTTTAGTGCTTCAGATTGGCTTTTCTGTTAAACTCAGATATGGATCTCCATGGCAGGTCACCTGAGATAAGGTCAGCACAAATTTAGATTGAACTCAGATATTTGAAACTGAGAAATTTCACATCTGGGGCTTTACTGTGGAACTCTTCTCAATTTGTTTTTTTTCGTCTCATTTCCAGACTATCTAAGCAGATGGGAGTGAAGGTCTGCTCATGCTGCCCGCCCTAACAGAGATCCTAATTTTGACTGGCAAGTCTTATTTCCCCAAACAGAGGAGAAAACCTGAGAGAGCATCTCTTTCCAAACCATTTCTGAAACCCAATCAACTCACTGGAATAATCTCTAACTAGTCTTGTTAGATAACCCAGTGCCTAAGCAAGGATACAGAGCAGGATTCTTGTTTTTGTGGAAAGGCTGCTGTGTGACTAGTGACAAACAAGTTCTTGCCTGTGGAAAAATCTTTTACAACTGAAAGAAAAACGTTTTAGCATTTCAAATAGCTAATGCTCTGAGATCAAGTGAAGTTCTTTGCTTTAGGAAGTGAAATGAATCTGTTTGACGGGATATTTTATTAATCGGTTTTAAGTTTTAGCAGTTTAGTTTTACATTTCCATTAATATTGTAGTATCGTAGGAATTTGAGATAATATTATTGGGATTATTACGTGCAAGTCACTAATAGCAGAGAAGATGTAAAAATTCATTGCCATCATTGAATTTTAAAGCGAAGTTAAGTCCACCTAGTTACGTGTGATTTGTATGTAGAACTATATAAGCTGAAATAGCTCAAAGCCTTTCATCTGCATTTTGTTGTGTTTCTGAGCCAACAGGATTTCAGTTGTGACAGCGTTCGGGCAGCTTCTGCTCACTCTTACACCATGGTAAATCCAGTGGAGCTACCTAAGGTCAAAAATGGACTGGAAGCTAATTTGTCATATGCAGTGTCTTACAAATATTTTCCATCTGCAGTTAAGAACACAGAGAAAATTAACAAAGTCCCATTTTTACTATTTGCTTAAGACAAAATCATGGAATTAGTAGAGGGATAGGCTGATGCGCAAAAAGGGGCTGCTTGTGTTACTATCTTTTTTGCAGTCCCCGTTCAAGGGTCGAAGTTCTGGAACCAGAATTAATGCTGAAGTCATGAGAGAAAGAAGGAAAGAAAGAAGGAAAGAAGGAAAGACAGAAGGAAAAAAGGAAAGACAGAAAAGAAAGAAAGGAAGGAAGGAAAATATGTATACAGCTCTGTATGTCAACCTTAGCTGAACTGTTACAGCTTCATTGACTTCTGTGAAGCTATGCCACTATTTCACCAGCTGAACAATTACCCATCAGGGTGTACTAAAAGCACACAAATATCTGGGTTAGCACCTAATAAAGTCATTATTTGCTCTGGTTGCTGAATTTAGTCCCTCTGAATTAAGTTATTGCATGGGCACCAGGTACCTTTCGTTCTATTAAGTCTCCTTACTGATATAAAGCTGGATTATATGATTGCAAAGAAAACATTTACTCGCTGGGAAGCGTGCGCCCTGGTCCTGCCATTTTGCAATTGGTGAAGTGGATTTTCCCTCCATAGCTCCAATGATACGAGCAGTTGACATCAAGATCTTTGTTTATCCTTCTGTCTTTTAACTGCTAGACTGATATATCTGTGGTGAGTGTCTGCCTCCAGCTGACTTTGGGGAGTGGGAAAAATTTTCATGCAACACGATATAGCTTTTGAAAATGAGGTGAAGGGGGGAGGGGGGGAGTTTTTGTTTGTTTTTGTAATAAATACCCTAAAATACTTGTGACCTTTTCTTTGTGTATTCTAGCCCTTTGTGCTTTGGAATACACTCTTAAGAGCTAGTCACTGATTTTGAATGCCTAAATCAACCTTTTTATTGGCTTCTTGTCTACAAAATGGGATAACATGTTCTCTTCTATGGAGGTTAATAAACACTTGTGGAAAGCTTGTATTCCATAATGCTGAGGGCCTGGAACAGTCTATAAAGAAATGAGCAATCTTTCTCTTCAGAGACGGTTTTGAATGGCGTGCAGTAAATACAGTGTGGGATTACGCAGCGGCCAGGCAGATGAAGTACTCTTGCGTAGCTACTTGCTGCATGAACAGCCCTCATGGCCTCTCCTTGTATAACCAGCCTGCAACCAAGAAATGAAAAGCTGTATGGAGCGGCAGCGTAGAACAGGGCTAAATTGAAATCGTGGGGGAAAGACGTTCCTGAAGGTCTCAGTTCTCATGCAGTGTGAGAGCTGCAGCTCTGGGTCTGGCCTGAACCTGTGTTTCCCTTCTGTCTTTTGGCTTCTCTGTGGACAAGAGAGTATTTCAAGTTTTCACGTGAGGTTTTGTTTCCTTTTCCTAGTTGCTGCGTGGAAGACCAAAGAGCGAGGGAACGCACATAGACTTGTTTACTAACCTAGATTTATGGAAGTGCACATAGGAGGGAAAAAACTGTTCTACTTACATATGCTTAAATTAACCCAGATTCCTGTAGTAGAACCACATGGAAGAAGCGAGTGATCAAATGTGGAGCTGTGCCAGCAGACGGGCATGGGTAGCACCTCTGATGATGGAGAAAGGACTGATGTGGGTGCAGCAATGTAACCTGGCTTCTCTCAGAATCGTGTAGTCTAGGCAAAGGTGGCAGAAGTGTTTCTACAAGTTTATAATAGTAGATTTTGTGCAAAGCATTACTCCAGTCTGTGTTGAGTGGTCTTATTTTCAATAAATCTTTCATTTGGGGGCAGAAGGCAGACTGCTCCTCATATCTATAGTAGTTAAGGAAATTAATGCAAAAGCATCCTTGCATTTAAAGGAAGATCAGTGGTGGGTGAAAGCAATGGAACATTTATTCTTTTATTCTGTTTTTATCAATGGCTAGTAACTCTAATTCAGATGGAAGAAACTTACTGTGAAACGCTATACCTGTAAGTGCCAGACTCCTGTCAGCTTGTGGTTAGCACCTCAGGTTTTCCATTTTTAGGAAAGAACAGAACCATAGCAAACCTAAGAACAGTAGCAAATCCATATTATCCTACTATGCTTTAATGTTTATCAAGGGCTGGGAAAAAGGGATCCATGGGTTAATTATGCATTGCACAAAAAACAAATTTCCTTTTAACAGTTTGGGGTTTTTTTCTAAATTCCACAGAACTTATTAAATAAATGTTTATATGCCTACATTGTACCATTCATTTCCTGCCTTCTCGTTTCCTCTCCAAACAGGCTCAATAATATAAACTCAGCCTTTTGGGAGTGCTCTTTGTGCCACTCACCACAGAAAACAAGTGTATGCTGTCCTGGCAGTCACAGGGCTGATGTGCCACTGAGTATTATCACCTCCTCGGAGCCGTTTTGGGTCAGACCACACCTCTGGATGGCTTGTGGTGGCTCGTGTCAGCGTCTGACCAGGCATCTGGGCACTGTGTCCGTCTGCATGGTGTAGACGTGCCTTTCGTTTGCCTCTATGGATGCGTTTCCCCATCGTGCTCCTTCTGGTCTGTCAAAATAAACCTGAGTTAATACAGACTGTAACGGTGGATGGTGTGGGCATTACTCACGTGGGTCACAGCTCCTGGCACGATGCGCCAGCCAGATTAGTCCTGCAAGCTGTAAAACTGGGCAACTTATTTTTAGAGTATTCCCAGCCTGACTTATCAGTAAAGCACTTTGAGGTAACGACTTCAGCGCGTTTGATGATTGTTCATTTTGAAAGATGTCATTTTAAGAATTTCTGGAAGTTTCAAAACTGCCCCGTGGGAGATCTTTTCCATGCCAAAATGTCATTTCAGATTCTAAACTACATACTCCCTCATACTTTCACTTTATAAATGTTTCACAGCACCTGCATTTTTTATCATTGCACTTTTATGTGACCTATGAGTTCCTCGTAGCTAACCTACAAGGCCTGTCTGAGGAAAGTAACTAATCTATTTTTTTAAATTGGCTTTTTCCTCTGTCAGAAGATAAAACCACCGCCCAATTATTTCTTCCTTGTACATAGATATTTGTATTAATATTTTAACAAATGCAATGTTTATAGTGTCACTCATAGGTCTGTGTTAAAATGAAAACGAATGTGTCCTGGGAAGTCAATGCTTAGTTTCATTTCTAATAGTTGTTAGAATCAGGCCTTACTTCTTCAGTAGCTGATCAATCTCATGATATTTTCTACAAGTCATCAAACTTCATTCTCAGACTGTAATTACATGTGAAATCCTGCCCGATCGCTTTGCCAGCAACACTACCACTCAGTGCGCAAAGCTAACATAAAAATAACCCGAGCTAATATTTGCGTTGCTATCCTGTGTACAGTGAGCACCACTGAAACATTAATGGTGTTTCCCTTCAACGAGCCGTCATTAAGGGGAAGGACAGTTCCTACAAAGGCTGGTAGCATGGGGAGGTGAACGTTGGGTGCAGACATACAGCTCTAAAAATGGAAATGTTTATTACTAACAACACAAAAAGAGATGCATAGCATGCATAATGAAGCTCTTTCCAATTCACAGCCCTGTGAAGGCCTGTGAGATGGTGGTGTGGATGGGGAGAAGCACTCCCAGGGAAGCCTGGTGAGCACGTAACTGGGAGCAGGGGTTCTAACCTGGCCTCCTGCAGCCCATGTGGAGGGGGCTGCAGCCACAAGGCTGCAGATTTGTTCTATTGCTTTTGATCTCTTCTGTTTGAAGCCCTTCCACTTTCTAAGAATAAATATTCATTGAGCTAAAAGGGTGGGGAACGAGAGACTGAATATTCGGACTTGAATTAGGGAGGGCATGAACTTAAACCTGGATTTCTCTTATCTCAGTTCTTTCATGGATTTTGGTCAGAAAATTCATCCTGGATCTATGAAATCTTCGCAAAAAATATTTTAGGTAAACTGATTTCTCTGCAGCCTCCCATAAATGTGTTTTTAATGAACCAGGTTATGCTGGTTAGTGTGCACAGTTAAAAACTAGTAGGGAGGGTGAGCCTGAGGGAAATTTGCTCATTAGTGTGTCAGTCGCACAAAGATCATAAGGATGTACATTTTCCCATTTTCAGTGGAGGTGTCTGTACTGTGCCGCTAAAAAGGTAAAGCTGCTCCTTCCACCACCTGTTTGGGTTTTGTGTTTTGGATTTTTTTTTCTTCCACGAATAACTTCTCTAGGACTTCTTGGTCCCCAGAGTCCTGCATTGGATTTTCCCTTTCTACTGAGTTGTGCATAAGATGGTATAATAGGATCTGATGGTTATATCTTTTCTTACAGCTACAAAGTCATGAACTCCAGGGTAGTATTTCCACCTCACAGCAAGCTTCAATAGAGCAATGTTAATGCCTCTGGCAGCCTTGGGCTGCTGTGTTAGGAGGAACAGTGCTGATTTAAGCTCTACAGTTAACGTTATTTTTAAAGACTCAAGACACAGGAAACCTCTGAGAATAACTGGTCGCTTCTGTGTTCTCCCCACAGAGCCGATACCGAGTATCAGATGTCACAGCAAACCTTTTCAGGCAGTACTGGCTAAAATTGTTCAGAGGTGTCCTAAACAGCAAACAACTAATCGCTTAAAATCAAAGATAAATCGTGGGAGATATTTCTCCATAATTTAAATGTCAGGAGGAAGAGACTCTGGTCTCAGATGTAAATAGGTCCTGTGGAAAATATGTTATTTTTATGCTGAATGTGTTATTTTTGTGATGCTAATGGAAACTAAAATCCTGTAATGTCACCCCTCCTTCCGTTTCCTTTTGTTGCTTGCTGATGAAGACGTGTGACCCTTCCCACCACACCCTGCACCTCCATTTCCCCAGCTCTGCCCTCACAGAGATGTTTTCATAACCAGGCACACCAATAGATTTCCAACGGTGGAGAAGGTTAATGAGCAATTGGCACTGATTGACCTTTTCCAGGCCTGTGAAGTAGGGAGTCCCATGAGGATCAGGGACGCCTCCCCAGTTGTTCTCCCCGGGGACATGAGGGGTCACTGGCCAAATAGCAAGAGATCGGTATCACTTTGTTTGCAAATAGTGCTCCATCCCTACCCCACTATTTTCTGGACCAAGCTGGCAAGTGCTGTAGCGTGGGAAGGAATTAATTGCAAAAACTAATCACCCTGTAGTTCTATATTAGGAAAACAAATTTTGTGGTTAAAACAAGCTTTTTAACTAAGTCAAGGAAATTAAGAAATATGTCTGTCAATACCTTGAAGTAGGCTCCCAGACAGTCATGAAGCGGACAATGGTACACCAGAAAGGTATAATATTATTTCCAACAGCTTGCAAGACTTTATGTAAGCTTGTAGCAAGAGCACTGAATGCAAAATGATAGAACTGTCTTGACGATGTCCCTCCACCAAGTACACATCTGGAATAACACAAGACAACAGGGCTTGTTCTGAAATCAGTAACCAGTTTTATTTACTTTAAGTTTAAAAAATGCCTTTTTAAACTGTGAACAAATTTTGCTTGAGACAAGCACTGGGGAAAATGACAAGTTACTGTTACTATTGAAAGATTAATTTAATTTGCATTCAGTTTGGAATTAAAACATTGAGTTAATATACATTTAGAATGTACTGTTACCAGGAGCCAGCTCAGAGGCAGTGCTTTACTGTTTTTGTAGAAAGTGTTTGTAATCTAATTAAGAAATAATAAAAAACCCACAACACAAGAAAGCTAGAGGGAAATGGTCAATGAGCAGAGACAAAATTTCAGACTGTATTTGTGACATCTGGGAAACCTTAGGGGAATTACTCTTTCCTACAAACCCATTTATG
>VYXH01007982.1:834258-848223 GCA_013397275.1 Burhinus bistriatus
CTCTTCAAAATAAAGTCTGCATAATGCTAACAAACCATAGGACTTAGAAGCCCATTAATGCTGTAGCTCAGGAATGTGGCCAGAATAAATCAAAAGCTGGTTTTGACCTGTTTGTTTTTAAAAACAATAGTGAATTTGTTGTCCGTAGACCTGCCTGCACTAAAGCTGCTATTTAGAAGAGTTTGTGTTGTTTGTCCACCCACAAGCTGTGGAGGCACCTTTTGTCGCAGCCTTGCTCTGACTCCGTCTGTCCCTTCGGCACTGTATCTCCATACTTCCCTACCCCATCTCCTTTTGTTCTCATCTCATTAGGTTACCTAATAATGCTCTTTTTCTTCATTCAGAAATCACAAATTAGAATAATAAACTTGTTGCTATTAAAATACGTCTTCCAGGCTCCCTTCCAGCCAAAGACTGTCAGCTGTTTAGATGATAGGCTCCTCAAGGCACAGGTCCTCCTGACCTGTTTTTATTCGGTATCTAATAGGACAAACTCATAGCGCACCTTTGGGTCTTGAAGCCACAACTTCTGTACATTTTCGTAGCGTGTGGGTTACGTGTTCAAAATTCCTCAATGCAATCATTTAGAAAGCACATGCTTAGGTGAAGAAAGTTACCCCAGAACCTCTGCCTGTGATTTTATAGCAATTATTTGAGAATGCAAGACTGTGAAGACTTTCTTTCCAAATACTTATACCTTTAAAGGGATATAGAACATCTAAAGTGATGGTTAGTATGTACAAAATTACATAACTCCCGCACTATGGATAAGACTTGACGTAGAGTCTGCATTCGTTAAGAGAAAATAAAAAACTATTGTAAAAAGTCCTATAAAGAAATCTTTTTCCCCCGATCTTTTATTGGAGACATAAGTTAATAATCCCTGTTAAGATGTAAACGCATGTAGTGAGCTATTATTCAGAAGTCTTGATAGCTTTTCACTTAATGATTTTTGAAAGTCCTTTAAATACGTTCCCTTCTTTATGAATCGTAGCTTCTCTTGTCCTGAGAAGAAGTCTGAAAAGACAACGGTGATTGCGTGCTCTGTAAAGATTCAGAGGGAAAGGCTGAGAAAAGAACAGTATGATTGTACTTCCTTGCCACTGCTGCAAGTAATGCAAATTTTATTTTCAAAAGGGGGAAAAAAGAAGTTTTGGCAGGCCTCACTAAAATAAGTAATTTAAAAGCTATCACAGACCTATCTTACAAAAAGACTGTTTTTAATTATGCTTGTAGGATAGTGTAAACAAGAAAACAGTTTGATCAGATTGGGCAGATTCATACACAGTTGATTCTGTTGTGAGATGGTCCAACAGGAACTCATTTTCCTGCAGTGTAAGTTATGTTTATTGTACATTATCCCCATGCTGTATCATGTACCTCATATATTTTGCTTTATGGGACAAATCAGATAACAGTTTAAGGCTGAGTGGTAGCTGACTATATATATTCCCAACTAGTTAAACTGCTGGTTGTCAATGGGCATCTTTCATGTGAAAGGCAATTTCAAGGGGATGAGATTCTATCTAACAGAAGTACCTCAAGTACATTTTTATACTTGCTCACACGCAGTATTTATTTCATAGCTAGCTATGCAGAAGATGGATGTGAAAGATACAATTACTGAAAATCCCTCAGCCTGCTTGTGTCATGTAATTCTTTTCGGCTCAAAGAAAGGTTTCAAATGATCGTCCCTTACACAAAAGTCATAAAAATTATCTTGTTTTTTTATAAAAGTGGTTTTGTCTATTCTTCAATTTCATGTTGCTGGAGGGGATTTCATAGTACATGTACAAATGTTTGTTTATATTTGATACCCCACAAGCAGTGTGACAATTACCAATTTTTGCTAACTCAGTTCCAGCAAAGAGATAATAATAGATTTTGGTTATTTTATAGCTTCTAAGTTTAAAATAATTCATTGGAAACCAAAAATATAAATTGGATATCCTTATGGGTTTTCTGTGCATGTTTAATTGGATGTTGAGAAACCAACAAATGGATTTACAGAACCAAAAGGTTGTCTTTTGAAGAGAAAATTGGCTGAAAGAAATAATCTTTAATCCGTATTTACGGGGACATAGAAAAAGTGAGGTTGTGGTGTTATGTTATTTGTTATGTTGTTTACTCTGTTATTTTAATATAAAATTATATTGATCATACTAACTTCTGTGTTTAAAGTGTTCTCCCTCCTGGCTGTTGATATATGTAATATCTTTCCTTTTTAAATTTTCTGTTCTTTATATAAAAGGATGAAAATGGGGCAATGCCTATTCCAGTTCAACTGTCTGGAGACAATTCCGTATGGATTTTGTGTGCCTTCCAGAATAATAATAGTAACAAACTTTCAACCAAATCTGTAAGGGCAAGATACTTTATAATTATTAACTGCATATTCCTTTGAAGTTTCTTAGTGTGCTTTGCCAGCACTAACTCATCATAGTTTACAGCGTGTCTTGAGGTGGCTGGAAATACTCCCATATCCAGCAGAATAATAGAGACAGAAGACAATACAGAGAGAGCTATAAAGGTTTTTAGGTACTTAATGCATACTGATTTAGATAATGTTAAACGCTTTTAAAAGTTAGGCCTTACTGTATTTTCCCAGGGTCCTTTGTAGAGTGAGGAATACATCTTCTATGGGGGCTTTGTTTGTAATTTCCTGTGGTCCCTTCGTGCAATGGAAAAAGGATTCACTGCAGCAAGAGCCCAACTAGGATGCTCTGCTCTGCAAACTGGTTTTCAAAAAAAAGGCTGTTTCAAAGCTGCCCAAATATTAAAAAAGAGGCAATGAATTGAAAATGAGACATTCTCCTCTGTTCCTTTGGAAAAAGATCTTAAAATATAGTGACATAGACGATATCTTTGATATCTTTTTTTTACTGGTTTAAGGTGATAGCTATGCTGGTCCATGAGCAGTATTTTACCATGTGTATATCCAATACTGCAGATATGTTTTCCTCCTAAGCTTATTCCATAACCCCGTGCTACTCTGCATTCTGTAATTGTACAGATCCATAGCATACTGTTTTTTTCCCAGTTGACCTTTGCTTCTCACTGACATTTGCAAAATGTGACTAACTGAAACCAGACTAAATAGATGTTAACAGCAAAATCTTTTTGCTGCTCTTCTTTCTATTAAAAAAAAATCTATTTTCTGAAACTGTAGAATGTGAGGAATAATGCAAAAGTTCACATATTTGCTATTACTACACTACATCCAAATGCAATTAAAGGCATTGACCACTTGCTTATTTTTATGTGCTGATTTACACAAATCTATTCAAAGTAATGAGAAGCCCAGCTGGTACAAATCGTTACCAAATGCCTTTCATAGCCACCTTTAGCTGGAGAACATTTGTTCTGTGTTAACTGAGAACAAACTGTTTCAAATCATGCTGGAGTCTCTCAGAAGTATTAGACACAAGTTTATCAACTGTTTTGAAAGGAAAAATTAATTTACATGCTCCTCTATCACCAGATGTGTCTTCTGACAGGTTGTGGTACAACAGACCTCAGTGTCTCAGTGCCCCAGCTTTTGGGCGGAGGGGACATTGCTGTATAAAGCAACCTTGGCAGCAAAAGCTGCTCAACAACCTATTTATTAGTATCTGTACTCCTCCCCTGCTGTTATATTAATATAATGAATTGTTCACAGGTGCTTCAAATGAGGTTTAGATGATCGCTGGGAGCTTTGTTACTCAAAGAAGCCAAATTGAAAGGAGCAGATGCAACAGTCCCCCAGCAAAAGTACAAAGTATGACTTAATGAAGGTCATTTTGCACATTTTGGCCTTGGTGACCCTAAGAACAGTCAGACTGTCATTATTTTACTGTTTCTAGACAGAAAGGTGATTCCTTCTTGCCCACTTGCCTTGACTTTTTTTTTTTTTAGTTGTCTTTATTACATCATTGGGAGCTCTTAATTGCATCTAATGCTACTCCCTTTTAACTAAAATGAGATCGTTCCCATATGATTGTTGTTAAACTGTGCTCTAAGTCATGTTTGAGCTTTAATGCTCTTTTGTGTGGTGATGTTTAAATCACAGTGAGTATTCAAACGCTAGGCCAGGTGAATAGATAGCAAAATGGACGTTTTCAGCTGGATATGCAGACCAGCTTAAAAAGCAGGATTTAGAAGTCATGCCAGATACATGGCCTGAATGCTTCCTACAGCTAATATTTGTACTGTCCAAAGCTTGTGGTTTTCTTCTCTTCCCTTGTTTTGGGGCAAATACAGAGAAGCTAACAAACTGCCATTATCCCAGAAAGGCTTGTGTATGCAATTAGCTTTGTAAATGTTGATTTACTGGGCTACAAGGTCTCTTCAAAGGCTATGGACAGTGTGAAAGAGCTGCAGTCCCTGATAGCTGAGGTCTGTGTCACAGGTACATGGTTCTGAAGTGAAGGTATCAGCTGAGCAGTTGGCAGAGACCTCGGTCCTTCACCCTGGCTTTGCCACAGATTTCACTGGGATTTTGGGGAAAAGCGCACTTATGCCCTATGGAAAGAAATAAGGATGTTTTCTTACCAGCCTTTTTAGCTGTGTTTAGTTTATGCATTTTTGAGATAAGGCTTTTCTCTTGCTTTATGTCTTACGCTGTTCATCATAAAGGCATTCCGGTCTCAGCTGAAGCCTGTAGGGGCTGTAATAATTGCAATAAATGTGAAGGTTACTGTACCCAAAGAGCCACTTAATTCCCTCCTCCTCCCAAATGGAAAAGAGAAGAAGCTCTTTTCCTTCCCTTTTTTCAGATTTTAAAGGGAATGCACTAAGGTCACAATGTGCATCAAAGGCCTATCTTTGCATCGCTTGACTGTCCACTTGGCAAGCTCTCTAACGTGGATACTTTGATAGTTCAGTGACAGATATCACCAAGGAGAAAGGACAGCATTTTAACCTTGAGTACACATTGCAGGAGAAAATTACACAGGGACAGAAAAACCGTGTACAACTCCTGTGCAATGAGCCGAAGAAAAGTGTCTTCATTGGGCTTTTCATCTAGAGAGGGTTTTGGAAAGAGCTGCCAAATGCTGTTGTTTTGTAAGAGGGGGTTTACAGTGTGTTCATACTGGCTGCGAGTGGTCAGCGATGGAATTACCAACAGGACACCATTCCTGCCAGCAAATATTACCAATGAGAGTGAAATTATAGTGTAAATATGGGCACAATATTCTTTGTTCTTCCCAGAAGAGACATCGGTTTTGTTCTTTCTCCAACAGTGTATGCCCTTCTTTGCTCCAGCAGGCTATAGTATATTCAGGATTAGATATAGCCTAGGTCTTGGGTGGGTTTTAGTGTGAAAGATGCGTATTTGGATGGTTTTCTGTCTTGTGCCTTGCTAGACTTTGTTTATAAAAGTCTACACTGGACTCCTGGGGTATGTGTCTCTTTCCTGCTTATTGGGCTTTATGGCCGAGTCCACAGAGTGGAGCACAGAAGTAATTGTTGAATTCAACCATGAAAAATGCTATTACTTGGTTTCTCTGTGACATCTGTTATATCCTGTTGTGCATGTGATGAGAGGTAGATTTTGTTTCATTTTGAAATCTGTTGGTGAGCTTGAATAGTATCTAAAATAGTTGATGGCTCATCAAAACACATACAAAATCCATGCTTCAGTTTTGCTCAATGCAAAATCATCTTGTGAAGGTGTAGCAAATTAGTGTTCTACAGGGAGAAGGATTCAGTTTCCAGACTATGTTAGAGGCAAAGCAGTGAGTAGGTGTGTCAGGCAGACTGCAAAACCCTCTGCGGATTAGAAAAGGAAGATGTTAATAGAATATGAAAAGTGGGAAGGTGGATTTATGGCTACCTGGATACAAACGTTAGCAACTTCTAGTTTTGTTTCCTGGTAGTGCTTAATTTCAGCAAACTTCCCCATGAACTCTGCTTTCTCCAATCCAAGACATGCTTGTGTCTTCATGGCAGATTACGTACCAAGCACAGATATGGACAGCGATATGCAGGACTGGAGCATACATTACTACAGGTCTGAAGCTAACTTAAGGGCATGAGGCTGAGGAAGCTGCACGCTTCCATTGTCTCATCCAGTATGCACCCTTGCATATGTGTTCCTGCTCACTCTCCTCTAGCCGTGAGTTTTACAGCGCTCTTTCTTTCTCATCAGCAGGCCAGATGGATCTAGTGTTGCTTACCACCCACTCCTGTGCTGTATTATTTATTGACATTTGTCAGTCCCAAGCACTTACATTTCAACAGAAGGTGAATGCTATGGATCTTTTGTAATCCATTATCTATTTGATGAAATTTAGATTTTCTTCCTCGCTGAAGACCGTGTCTATGATGTATGTGAAGTCCAGAGTGAACATGCTTGCATGTTCAAAAGCCTTGTTTTTTAAACAACGTGGATTTTTCGCTGCTCTGAAAGCTGACAAACTTCGTGGTGTTCTTGTTCAAATTTGTTTTTATTCTGAAGAAACAAACTTCATTGTAAATGGAGATACACTTAGGCAGATGTTGATGAGAAATGAAGGAATCAGAAAGGAATGGGTTATTCAGCTGTAAAATAACTTGGATGCCTTTTTATTCTGTACATAACCTTGATTTCATATAACTTCTTCTTTGGGTACTGCTGCTGCTGGTTTTGTCCGTTTTGCTAGAGGTTTGCATACAGATTCAGTCTTTGATGCACAATATATGTGAAAATAAGCCTTCCAAAAGTTGCGATAGTGTGTGCTTAGCATCTTAAACTGGAATTTGGGCCTCATATTGGGTTGAAGGGGTGCCACTGAATTCTCTCATTTGTTGAGTGTTATCCTGATTTGGAGAAATACCCCCTTAGCTGGAGGAACCACGTATCTGAAAAATTGTCATCTCTTCTCTGTATGTGCTGCATAATCTCAAACTGAGCCTTAAGCATATGACAACCATCAGTCTTTTAAAAATCCCATTTGTTAACCGTCTTTGAAATTACCCTCTTCTTGTGGCAGTAGGTGAGGACTCCAAAACTGAGTTGTATAGGTTCTGTCTTGGTTCTGTCATAATTTCTTATACAATGTGATTAAGAAAGCCAGGAATAAAAAGAGATGTGGACATTTAGGAACCTAAACTGTACCATTGAGCAGTTTTCTAATATAAATAAATAGTATGCATTTGACATGTTTTGTTAAAGCTGTGTTTTGTCTCAGGCTAATGTTATAATCTCTTTCAAGTGAAGGATTGTCTTTTTAGATAAAAAGCAAAACCCCTTTAGAAATGAAGCCCTGATGTAGTTGACACCTATAAATTTATTACAAAATAAAAATACTTCAAACATCCTTCATTTAAATTGTTATTTGAAGATTTATATTATTGCATTGAGTTGCTACGGTGGCACTTCCAATTTACATTTCTGCCTGGAAAGCTTAAAGTGAAAAAAATATGAATACCGAATGTCAGAAAGTAATGATTTGTCAAGTTTTGAAATGTTCTACAGAAATATCAACTTAGGCAAATATGTTTGGGTGAACTCTGGCATGCTGCCTAGAGCTGAGGTTTCCAGACTTGTGCAAACCTTCACTGTGCAGAGAGCGTGGGGATTGGGAGCTCTAGGGTCCAGCCTCCTTGCTGAACAAAGAGAAAATTGACATCCCAGGAGTTAGTTTTACCTGTACATTAACTTCATGCTGTGTTGCAGGGGTCCCAGAAGCCCAGAGATCTTGTATTTGGACTGGAGGTGTTAGCCCTGGCAATTGTTTACTGTTGAGCCACATACATGGAAGTCTTGAGTTCATAAGCAGCCTCACATAATTCCTCAGCCCTTGGCTGCAGTGTACTCCACAGCCTGAAGGATGGATGAGCTTTGGGGATCGTCCCATCAGTGTCGGTTCCAGTTCCATCACGAAGGAGCAGTGGCAAAACAATCAATAATCAGCGGCTGTTACAGAGGGATTGTATCTGGGTTTGGAAATGCTGATGCTGGTTCTGAAATGGCAAAAGGAAACATCTGTGCTTTGGTACCCATGAGCTAGACTGAGAGGCTGACGACTCAAAAACATAACGAGAGGGTAAAAGGAAAGGTCAGGAATGTAGACAGTAAAGGCAAAGAAATGTACAAGTTACTATTTAAACAGTAGATGTTTAAAATGTATTATTATTAAAAGGAAAATGATTAAAAATTGATTTCATACTTTCAAAGATAGCTTTACGTAGCAATGGGCTCAACTAACTTGAAAGTGGGCTAAGCAAGTTTCAGAAGAAAAGCGTTAGGAATCTTTTCTAGTGCCTAACAGAAATAACACATTAAGTCTTACTTGAAAATGCCTTGTTCAGCTAGTGCTCATAATACTGTGCTGAGGGCATTTTTCAGGATGAGTCTGAGGTTAAGAAAAACACCTACTGAATAACTAGTGCCACTTACTTCAGCACTTGAGTTTTCCTCAGAGGTCTTCCATCCAATTACTGACCAGATCCAGTGCTATTTAACTTATCAGATCTGACAAGAGCTGAACCCAAGGTAGAATGACTGCTTAAACATTTATTTGTGTCAATGACACGTTTAAAACTCTCTGCTCTGTCTAAATATTTGAAGGAAAGTATAAAGAGGAAAATGTAATGTGACATAAGAGGAAATGAAAAACAAGCTTACTTGTTGAGGACATTCACTACACACAATTGCTGTCTTCTGAATACCTGTTATTTTGGCAGAAATTGAGGGGAATGCAGTCCTAAATATCATGTTTGTCTGTCTCTTTTTAACAAAAATGATTTTTACGATGGCAAGTGGATCTTTTGCTGTCAAAATCACAGAATATGACAACAGCCAAGATCTTTAGGAACCTCTGAGTCTGAGGTTTTTGATTGTAAAGCTAACATCTGAAAATGAAGAAATAATGAAGATAAATATATATTTAGTAAAAAGAAGTTGCAGTGTTGTCCAAATCAGAGAGCTTAAATGTGTCGGCTGCTTGTTAAAGTTGACTACGTCTTAAAAACAAGCTGCAATAAGCTTTCTTCTTGGGGAAGCAGAGAGTTTAAAACAAAATCTCCAAACCCTCTGTTACTGTCTAATTCAGAATAAAGCCAAATTTCAGAATTCTTTATAAAGCAGATCTGTATTTTCCATGGGCAGATGGTAGATTTTTCTGTAGCAAATACACATTTTCCATAGTAGATACCCTTTGCTGTCAGTTTACGTGTGTTTAAACTAATGTGAGCGTTTTCCAAAGTAATACGGAACATGTGGGCTTTCAGTATAAAAGGGATGCTGAAAATTTTCTTCATCCGTGAACTTTTCCTAGAAAGGAGCTTATTAAATTCAGAGATTTCTCTATGTGGATCATCAGAGATGTCTGGGGGGAATGAGGAGAACAATGGAACTCAGAATGTGTGCATACATCATGCTCTTAGCAACACTTCCTCTGTTGGAACCTGACACTTATGTTTGCAAAAGCAAACCCACTCTAAATTAGTTTGCAGTTAATTGGCTGTGAAGGGAAATGCACCTTGCCAAAAAGGATTTGAAATATGAAGCAGTTTGGATTTGTGAAGAAGTTGATCACTGTACTTGAAGAATCGTGTCGGAATGGACATCTGGGAAATAATGTGGTTCATAATCTCCAGTGCTTTCACAATTTCTGTTATTTGGCAAGATAGACATCTACTTGTTACCGTCTACTTGAAGATTAATTTTAGAGGGGGAGTCTTAGAATGTATGTTGAAGCTGTTCATTTACAGTTGAGGAAAGAGATTTCATTAGGGTTAGATCAGTAATGAATATGTGATGGAGAATAACAGGAGCTAGCAGGCACAACAATAAGATCTTTTTTCTATTTTTCCTCCTGGAACTCAAAATGGAATGAATGGTCACAGGTATAACGATGGTTAGTGTTTATGTATGTCCTTGCCTGTCTTTGTGATCTTACCAAACATTAGTGGAGAAGGTCTCACAGTGTGCCTGTGAAACAGGTGTGGTAGAGATGGGCATAAAAAAAGTATAGGTTGACTCATCAAAGGTCACACAACCAGTCAGTGACAGAGATGGGATTTGAACCAAGCTCCTGAATCCTTTTTGCATGTCTAACTACGAGATTGTGCACTTTGCTGAGCTGCATGAAAGGAAGAGTTCCTTCTGTGACCAAGCCATAATACAGTAGGAGCTCCATCTTCAGAAACCAGTGATGAGTCTCTGGAGCTTTCAAGACTTAATTTCATTTTTAGTATTTCCATGTGCTGGCTTTTAATAGATGTACTTGACTTTTCAGGATAATACATGTTTCACCAGATTGCACTGTGTGGTCAAGAATGATCATAACCTCTTCCTGATGTGCCCCTGTGAGATGATAGAGGAGGTTCTCATTTTCCATGAAGGATCATCACAATTTTTCTGCATAGATCTTTTTGACAAGCAAGAGTAGTGTTCAGCAACATACTCTGTTCAGTCACTTATCAGCTGAGTAGGTACATGTAGGTAAGAAAATATCCATAATAGATCTTTAGTGAAATGAGAACGCTGAAGTTTCTACCCCTTTGAGAAAATAGAGGATGAATGCAAATCGTGATTAACTCTGCTGAATGGCTGAGGAGCTAGCTGTCTGGCTACCGTGGTAAGAGATGGGCTACCATAGCTACTGATAATGCAGCAGGTATTATTTTCAGTCAGTATCTAATTGCCTTAGAGGAACTTATTAAACTGAAACCACTATTGTGTGAGGAACTATTCACATAGAGCATCTCCAGAGTGATCAAGATGATCCTGCTGTGGGCTACAATATAGATCAGTAAATGTGAAGAGTGGTCGCATGAGGAAGCTGACATTTTGAGAGCTCAGTTGGCAAGGGATGGTCTGCATATTGTTCTGTATTTTAGTAAGATGTTAATAGCAGAAATAATGGCTGATTCTCTTTTCAAATACTTGCATACCCACTCCAAAAATCACACTTGAATCAAGTGAAGTGTAACAAATATTTTTCACTTCTAGACTCTTTGAAAGCACCACCTAAAACTTCTTCTCAAACATCTCTCAAAATTTCTCTGTGACATTGTTTGGTAGCCCTTTATAATCACCACAACTTGAGATATATGAATTAGTTTAATGAAAATAAGACCTCTGTTCCATCTCAGAGAATGTCCAATTCTCATTAATACTAACGGATGTTACACATGTGCACTGACAATAACCTTGCAGGTTTTATGGCCTAGTGATTTACCATTTATGCAAGATGATTCTAGTTGTACAGTTGCGGATACTATCTTAGCAGTTCATGTGAGAAGCACATAGGCTTGCAGCTGGACAAAACCCAGTGGATTAAATAAAAGAAAACTTTCTTCTCCTTGGCCAATAGAACGCTAGAAATTTGCATCAGCAGTGCAGATTTTAGGAAGGGAAGGTCTGGAGATCCGTCTTTCAGCAAAAAGTCCTCATTTGGGTCTGCTTTGAAAGGAAACCAGCTCTGTTCTTAGCTTGTGTACCTAACCAGGGTTAGCTGATGCTGATTAACTTGGCTATGAGGTGAAAGTGGGAATTTTGAGTACCCTTTTCTTAGGGAGTCAGACAACTTGACTATAAATTATCAGTGAGTTCACTTTTAATAATTATTCTGCGAATTATCGCTTATTACCAGGTAAACATTTTTGCTCTGTGGGGTACTTCTTACAGCAGTTTGCTAGCAACTGCAGTTCTTACTGTAAATTGGTAGTATAACAAAATTACTTAAAATCCAGGTGTGCAGGTACCAGTAGTGGATATTTTAATGTTATTTTGAGGCAATTCTTTAAACAATTTATGCAGTGCTCTTGGTTGTAACACTGAATTCATCCCTATCTCAACTAACGTGTACCGGAACACTTAAATAACTTGTGGTCACATTGTTCTGTTAGCTTAGATCTAATTAAGAACTGAGAAGATGATACTACTTTCCCTTCAGCTGTTTTAGCAAGTACTAAGGGACTGAATGCTGCAGAGGTGACTATTCAACACATGGGAAAAATAGTTCAGAGGACCACTTTTTTAGGTTCCTGTCTTCAGCCTCTCCAGCTGGCCAGTGGTTAGTGGAAATGACACCTTTGGCCTGAAGTCCTTAATATATAACTCTTAATGGTTTATCACTTAATCTGTGATGGTGTGATACATCGTCAGAAGAGAGACTATAGGAATGATGAGTTTAAATAAGCTTTACAGATAAAGACAAAAGAAGGCTATGCCGATCATCACACCAAATTTCCTGCTCCTTCGCATCTTGGACATGTTTTTCACTAGCGAGGAGGAACTGTGACCATATATATGTTTTCATATAAGAATTTGTGTTGCAGAGTTATGGCCTAAAAAATATTTTACATTAAAACAGAGCAGATTGCTTATGGCAACTCCTGCATAATGAAGGAACACAATGAAGAACTGCAGTTCATATTGCTCTTCAGGTCTGTTCTATTTTCATAGTTTTTTTTAAAAGTAGAAAATTGCATAGTATAATTACAAGTTCATTTGCATTCATATTACAAGCTGTGAGCTCGTGCAGTCTTTTATATTTAAAAAATATTGTTAGCAAGTGTGACTTGCATCCATAAATTTCAGAAATGGGAATGAAGTTGACACTTACTCAAAGTCCCTTCTCTTTTTAGTCAACAACCATCACCCTTCCTGTAAACTGCAGGACCTCAGTGAGGCCAGAGGTAAATGCAACTTCATTTTATAGTGTAATGGGCAAGGGTGTAGAGCAGTTAATTTACTGTTTCCCCAACAAAAAATATGCCCTTTGGGAACTGGGGATCACCAACATTTTATTGGACTTAATACTTATAGGCGAGCATAGCTGCATGTCATCTAGAGGATGCTATCATTTCCTAATGGAAAGATGACTTCTGTTACTTTATTTTTTCTTAGGTTCTTTGTCTTCCTGAGATGGCGAAATTCTCACCAATAGGAAGTATTGCTGCACTTAAGTTTACTGCTAGGATTTAATTTTTTTAATCCACATCAGAATAGGTGGGTTAAATTGATAATCCCACCTTTCATTTCTGTAATAAATGGCATTGAAGAAAACAGGTCTATAGTAAAAGTCTCCATTCCATCAACTGCTTCTGTAAATGTGGTATGACTTTTGAAGTGCATTTTTGTTAAGTCGTAAAGGTTATTAGACGACTTTACCTTTTATGCTTGATACCTAATGTGCTATGGAACGAATAATTGAGGAAGATGAAGCTGAAAATATTTGAGAACGTTATTGGATCTCTGCACGCGCTTTCAATCAATCTGTTTGCTCGGCCTTTCCCTCCCCTCTTGGATGGGTGCTCTCTGCCCTGTTAAGCACCTTGCTGCATCAGCTCAGATGTCCTGCCTGTCAGTTGGAGGTAGAATAACGTGTAGACATCTTTCTACCTTGTGAGCATCTTGGTGATCACTCCTTGACTGTCATCTCGAAGAGTGCACATCAGCAGTTAGATGTTTGTGTGCCCGCCGTAACGTCTGGCTCGTAATTTCTGATCAGATGGGATGCTCTGTAATGGTTTGAGCCCTCTTCTCTGTCAGCCAAAATAGGCACTGCCACTCAGACCCGGGAGGTGAATCAGATCTGTCCGAAGGCTGCAAAACGCTTTTCTTTTAGTCATTTACCTCAGTTAGCTAGAGCAGAGCTGCTTTTATGCCTTGATTGGAGATAATACTAGTGAAATAGCAATAACCTCGCGAATGTACTTCTCTTCTGTATGTAAATCCTTTCAGGAAGTGCATGACAGCCTCTGTTTTCTATGGGTCTGCGTTTGTAAAGAAGCTGTTATCACAGAATAAGTTTAATGGGTCGTGAATTTTGTGTTGAAAGGAGAGTCTCTCCATGACTTCTGATCCGCCTGCAATAGACCTATTGGCTCGGCAGCGAGTGCATTAGGCTAAATATGCTTCCTCCATTGACTCTGAAGGTAACAGCCCTAAATGCCTCATTAAATTTTCATGGGTGACTGAGAGAAGCCATGAGAAAAACACCACGCTAGTAGCCGTGTAACGGCGGGGCCCCCCGAAAGCCCCCCCCC
>VYXH01007984.1:4491-160842 GCA_013397275.1 Burhinus bistriatus
GGGGGGGGGAATCTTAAAATCCTTCAGGTTTTATGCAAATAGAAGGAGCAGAAGAGGACCAAGATTTCTGGAGTGGCTCACACTGAAGGGAAGGCTGTGGCATGAGCCCATCCTGTGCTAGACTTCAGCAAGTCTGCGTAAGTGAGATGTCCTCGCAGCACGCCGTGCACACATGTCCCTCCCAGCTGCAGGGAAAGATTTGCTTGCAGCTTGTGCTTTGTTAGCCACCGGGTAGACCAAACAGAAGACACAAATATGTTGGAAACTCATCTTCATAAGTTCTGCTGTTCACAAATACTTATCTGAAGGAAAGAAAGCACAACACTCTTTCCTTCTGTTGTGGTTTAACCCCAGCCAGCAACTAGGACCAAGCAGCTGCTTGCTCACTTCTCCCCCACCACCTCATGTCCCCCAGGTAGGGTAGGGAGAAGAGGGAGAAAAGGAGGGGAAAGGAAAAAAACCTCATGGGTTGAGATAAAGACAGTTTAACAGAAGAGTAACAGAAGAGGAAAATAATAATAATAACTATAATAATGGTAAAAAGATATGCTAAATAAAACGATACAACACAAGTCGCTCTCACCACCCCATGATTGGTTGCCCAGCCCCTCCCGAGCAGGCATCAGGGATCCCTGCCCCCTGGCCAACCCCTGTCTATATACTGAGCCATACCATATTATACCATAGTATGGTATGGAATATCCCCCTGGTCAGCTTGTCCTTCTATAGGAAGCTGAAAAAGTCCTTGACTAACACAAACATCATCTAGCAACAACTAAAACTATGTGTTATCAACATTCCTCAACATTCTTCTCATACCAAATCCAAAACCCAGCAGCTACTGGAAAGAAAACTAACTCTATCCTAGATGAAACCAGGACACCTTCTATCTTTCTTCCAACTCACTTGATTTTACNTACTATTATTATTCAGCTTTCCATCCCACCTTCCCCTTCCCCTTTCCTGTTGTCTCTGTGGCTTTCCAGAACTGTCAGCAGCGATTCTGGCTGGTCTGTGAGGAGAGCAACACTCTATGCCTGGGCTCATGTGAAGTAAACTGCAAGAAAATGTTCTTCTCAGCAGCTTTGCTGAAATATGCCCCTTGTTGTCCTAAACACAGGAAGGGATGGTTGGGATGCAAAACAGAGGAGCCAGCCACATACTCGTGCACTGTTTCTCTCCCTCACATTTGATCACTGGCATTGCTCCTTTCTCTTCTGTTTGCAGGCTTTATAAAACCAGCCAAGAGACAAGGAAGTCCCTCAGTTGCAGAGTCTCTGGTTCATTCCCTCTTTGGCCCTGCAGCAGCGGCTGCTCAAAGAACTGGGTCCTCAGTGACCACAGCGAAGCTCGTGCTCATCCCTCCACAGCACAGCGGCATAGGGTAAAGCTTAGCTGCTCCTTCCTCTCTGCCTCTGTTGTGTTTGCTCTGCTCAAGCTGTCCTCATGTTCTCCTCCTTCCTCTGCTAAATCTGTGGTTCTGCCCACAGCGCTCAAGTCCTGACTTTGGTTTTGCTTGCAAAGACGTTAACGCGCCTCTGAGCACACGCCTCATATCTAGCAAGAAGCTGTCAAATGCAACAAGTTTTGCTGACCTCTACAGTAGTCATTGCTGTTTGCAGTGAGTTCAGCAGAGTCAGGGAAAGGACCCCGGTGAGCAAGTGCTCCTTGGTGTCAGACTGTGGGAAGTCCAGAGGTCTGGGACCTTAATTTCCCATGACAAACAGATCTGACTAGAGAGCAAGGTCCCCTAGTAACTTCCAGCCACTCTATCACCGTACCTTTTCTTTTTCTTTTAGATGCCTGGCTTTAAGATATTTAAATCACCTAAAAGTCTTGGCATACTCTGCTGCTATGGCACCAGCCACCGCAACCGTCGGACCCTGAGCTGTCAGGTGGAGACACCGGGCTGTCGGCTGAGAGGCAGCACGGATCTCAGATGAGGTTTGTGCATTTGGACAGTAAACTGGTGGTGGTATTTTCAGGGGTAACTGCTGGGCATGCTTAATTACATTTCTTTTCATTTCAAGCTGCCTGAGCTAATCTGAAGATCCAAAAACTGAAATAATTTCTGACTGTGTTTGGACCTCAGGGAAGGTAGTGCTGCAATTTCATAGTGGTTTCTTTCAGATTTTCTTGCACTCAGTCTTAACAGCTCTTGGTGATGCTGCTGTGACCAATACCTGAAGGAGACTGTGGGACAGGCATTGACTATATGACTATGTGTACCTAGATCATTAAACCGTCTCCTTCCCAGTACCCTAAATACATCCCAAAGATTCTGTAGGCTAATGGTATCTCGACCCTGGTTTCCTCCAGAAACAAGGTTTCTGTGATGCTGTCTGCATGTTTCTCAATGACTTGTGAACCAGTCAGTCAATGTCAATCAGATCTGCCACAGAGGCAGAGGGATCAGAGAACACATTCACAGACAGATTCACACTTTTCTGCTCATGTGTGGTACAGCCTGACCTGTGATCCTCGTACAAGAACAGGAATTCACCTTTTCTCCCGTTGTACAGATTTCACTTCTGAGCCCAGATGTTGCCCTTGTGCATGGCACACTTGCACCAGAGACCACGAAGAGCTTCTGTGTTCCATACTCCAGAGAGGGGGNCACCACCTCATGTCCCCCAGGTAGGGTAGGGAGAAGAGGGAGAAAAGGAGGGGAAAGGAAAAAAACCTCATGGGTTGAGATAAAGACAGTTTAACAGAAGAGTAACAGAAGAGGAAAATAATAATAATAACTATAATAATGGTAAAAAGATATGCTAAATAAAACGATACAACACAAGTCGCTCTCACCACCCCATGATTGGTTGCCCAGCCCCTCCCGAGCAGGCATCAGGGATCCCTGCCCCCTGGCCAACCCCTGTCTATATACTGAGCCATACCATATTATACCATAGTATGGTATGGAATATCCCCCTGGTCAGCTTGTCCTTCTATAGGAAGCTGAAAAAGTCCTTGACTAACACAAACATCATCTAGCAACAACTAAAACTATGTGTTATCAACATTCCTCAACATTCTTCTCATACCAAATCCAAAACCCAGCAGCTACTGGAAAGAAAACTAACTCTATCCTAGATGAAACCAGGACACCTTCTATCTTTCTTCCAACTCACTTGATTTTACCTTCACACTGTGCTAGCCCTAAGCCTCAGCATGTCCAATATTTTGTTAGAGACCATAACTGTTTTAGAGGCTGAAAATCAAAAGCTTTTGAGATTTAACCTCAAGCAATGTTTTCTTAGGAAAGGGGAGACTTTCAAAGGGGCTGAATGAACACCAGAATTAGATATTAGAAAGTAAATTTATAGAATTATTACCTACAAAAAATCATAGTGGTAACTTCTGTAAGTTTTCTCTTCCCTCAAGGCCTATAAAATAGGATTTGGAGTATTAAAACATCTCTTGCTTTATAAGTAAGTAGCTGGGAAAACAGTGTATTTAAAAAGCAACGATTCAAAAGATTTCTGAAACAGGTGATCTATAAAATATGTAGTGTATATAAAAAATGTATTACTAAAGAATGATATGTCAGCCTAGAAACTGGGACTGGAAACCAGGGGTTCCTTAGCTAGGGCTAGAGCTGAGAAAAGTAGGGTCAGAAGAAAGCCCAAAGTAGGCTGGGGACAGTTCAGGATAAATTAGACTTTGTTCCCTGCCAGAAAGTTGCTAGGCAGCCTTTTTTTCTGAGCAAGTTACAAACAACAGAGTCCTCATCTTGAAATATGGGAAGTTCCCAGTATGATACTGGTGACAAAAAAAAACCAAAACACACCACCAGGTGTTTACACTTTAAGTTGAGCACCCAGACAAATCCCATGAGCAGAAGCTCATGAGAATGTGATTAGTTTTATCTGATAAGTCTGATGTGCAGAAAACAGAGCATGGGCCCATAGGGTGAAGGCTGAGGATGCTGAATTTAGTCTTCAGTTAAAAACAGATTTCCTCAATCCTCATACTTGCAGGGTGGTTGCCTGAGGGTCACGTCCCTGGTAGGAGCAGGTCTTGTGGCCGGGTTACCTCCCAGCCAGGGAACAGTCCTGTTTGGGGTCTTCAGCCCCAGCTGTGCGTGGGGACAGAGGTACTGGGACATCCGTTGCTTAGTCAGAACATCTGGAGGTCAACAAAGGGAAAAAAGTCCATTTCATTAAAAGCAAAAGCAGTTACACTGAAACGGCAATACACAGAAAGAGGAAGTATTTTCGTGGTTTAAGTTCAAACAACTTCATGGAGTCGTTTACCACTGTGACCTTGTCTCTGTGACATTAATGTTCTTTTAATATCCAGTTTATATATGTGTAAAAGATATGTATGCATATGCAGACAGGCATGCATATGTTAATATAAATGTATTTCTACAGTCATTTTCAATCATTTTCACACCACTAGATATGCATGGGTATAGAGAGACTACCAATATATCAAGGAGAAGAGGCACTGATAACAAGATCACCCCAGGGTAGAAAATGAGAAAAGGTGCTTAAAGACTAGAGAGAATAAACATGGAAAATTATTTACAATTTCTTTGGGACAAGTCAAGCATGAACATGATTAAAAGAAAGAAAGAACAAGTTAGAAGGAAAGTGTGCAATAAGTAGGAGGTAGTCAAAGAACATAGACTTTATTCAATAGAAGGTTTACATTCTAAAGTTTGTAATCAAATACAACCAGATTGCCAGTGAAGCAAGACAAGGTAGGTACCAAGATCTGACCCTGGTGTGCATCAGCGCCTATTATGTACAGGCCATAGGCTGATGGTCCCTCAGACTTCCCTTACCTTGCTTACAGATTTTCAGTTCTACCCCTCTCCTCCTTTCAGCAGTGCTCTGGGCTCTTCAGACAGATGCAGCGGCTTTAGTTTCAGTCATAGAATCATAGAATAGTTTAGATTGGAAGGGACTTTGAAGATCACCTAGTTCCAACCCCTCTGCCATGGACAGGGACACCTCCCACTAGACCGGGTTGCTCAAAACCCCATCCAACCTGGGCTTGAACACTTCCAGGCATGGGGCTTCCACAATTCCTGTGGGCAACCTGTTCCAGTGCCTCACCACCCTCATAGAGAAAAATTTCTTCCTGAGATCTAATCTAAATTCACCCTCTTCCAGTTTGAAGCCATTACCCCTCGTCCTATCACTACATGCCCTTGTAAAAAGCCCCTCCGCAGCTATCTTGTAGGCACCCTTCAGATACTGGAAGGCCGCTATATGGTCTCCCCAGAGCCTTCTCTTCTTCAGGCTGAACAACCTCAACTCTCTCAGTCTGTCCTTATAGGAGAGGTGCTCTAATCCTCTGATCATCTTCGTGGCCCTCCTCTGGACCTGCTCCAACAGGTCCACATCTTTTTTGTGCCGAGGACTCCAAAGCTGGAAGCAGTACTCCAAGTGGGGTCTCACAAGAGAATCACCTCCCTCAACCTGCTGGCCACGCTTCTTTTGATGCAGCCCAGGATGTGGTTGGCTTTCTGGACTGCAAACACTAATTGCCGTGTCATGTTGAGCTTTTAATCAACAAACACCCCCAAGCCCTTCTCCTCAGGACTGCTCTCAAACCATTCTCCACCCAGCCTGTATTTGTGCTTGGGATTGCCACGACCCAAGTACAGGACCTTGCACTTGTTGAAGTTCATGGGGTTGGCATGTGCCCACCTCTCAAGCCTGCCCAGGTCCCCCTGGATAGCATACCTGCCCTCCAGCATGTCAACTGTGCCACACAGCTTGGTGTCATCAGCAAACTTGCTTAGGGTGCATTCAATCCCAACATCCATGTCGCCGACAAAGATGTTGAACAGCACCAGTCCCAGTACCAACCCCTGAGGAACGCTACTCGTCACTGGTTTCCACTTGGACATCGAGGAGTCCATTGGCTTGAAGTCATTCTTATTCTTTTTTGGATGGGTGGTCAGAAAGACTATATTCTGTTATCTCTTTTTCTTACATTTCCACCTCTTGAAATACAGAAAGCAGTAAATATATATATATATGGCAAAGGGAACATAAAAGTTGCGAAGTCCAGCATTGAAAAGTTAGGCAATGTCAGACTGAATTTCTCAGAGCATCCTTAATTTTGCCTCCTGGTGAACATGCATTATGATACAGTTTTAATTACAAGGTTGCATACTATTACTTTTCCCCAGGACACCTGCTTTAGCAGGGCACAGGATGGATGGTGCTCACTTAATGAGCAGCTATTCAATATGTTCTTTTATCCTCATTGCTTGGCGTTTGGCCCCAGGCCTTATTTACTGCTCACTGCTCAGGCATGGCTCTAAAGACAGAATTATTTATTTCCTACTTGACTGTTCTGCATTTCTTCTCACTCTATCTGAACACATTACAAACTTTAATGAATCCTTACAATACCCTAGGAAAAGCAGGGGCAGTTGACCCCCTTTTATAGGTAGGAACCTGCAGCATTTCCACTTATCCTTGGTGTTAACATTCATTTGAATCGCTTCCTCCTCCCTCCTTTGAAGAGAAACCTTTTTTTCACTATGGGCAGAAGAATCTTCTCCCCACATCTTATTTGCTGAATGTTATGGCTGAAAAATTCAAGAAACAGTGCAATTTGAGGTAGCAATTCCACACAGAAAACGTTGGTCCCTTTGACAGAGCAATAAGCTCTGCAAAAACACAGCGCTACCTCTGCAAGACACAGGAGTGAGAGTTGTCACTCTCAGATATAGAAGCTGTGACTAAACGCTCCTGTAGTATTTATACAGGTGGGAATTTATGTACATGTGCACAAGACGCGTGTGACATGCAGACCTCCACCTATAGGGATACATATAGAAAGTCCTATGTACGGAGAAACAAAGATTATATACAGAAACAAGGCTAAACCCTCTCCCAAGCAACCCTTCCCTGGGCTTCAGCACAGTTTTGCCAAGTTTGTCCAGCTGAGGAGCTGGTCGGGGAACTTTATGGCTTCTTCCTTAATGGTATAATGGACAGATTTGCTTCCAAAATCTAAATCTCATGAATTATATTTATTTCAAACCCTGGACCCTTTGTCTGCATATTATACTCTAAAGCATTCTGTAGCATGCCTGTTTGTAGTAACACGTGTAGTTTTATACCACCTTTGTCTAAAAAGAAAAGGAAACTGGACACGTATATGTGTTCTCCTCCTTCCTTGCTTCACCTCTTCTGTTTACCACATAAAAGCAGTGAGTTAAAATAAAGACCTGGTGATATTCTGCCCTGGGCCAGTGAAATTGGATATCCAATATCCTTTGGTGGATTTTTTGGCTTACAAAGATGGCAGTTTGCAGGTGCTCCAGGGAGATTAGCCTCTGTTTAGGAATCACTGAGAGGAAATGGTAGAAATGATAGCAGAAAGAATCTCTTTGGTGTGCAGCTGGAAGAAGATTAAAACATTGACAAATTACGTAAGCACAGATGTATTTTTCTATTTTCTTTTACAGAAATCAGTACAGGCCAGTTGGGTAAGTCATACAATTTTTTAGCTGAGCATGTTTGCTGAAGTTCAGCAGAAAACTCAGCCAAGTTGAGATTAGCTGAAGAATTGCTGGTGTTCAAGATGAGAACCCCTGAACTTCCAGAACCGGGTGACCAGCTATTTTAATAGGCAGGTAGACAGGCATGACGTTCAAAGCCAACTGCTTTTTGCCATTTTTCCTTTTTTATTTTTTTTTTCTTTTTGGCCTGCAAGCACTTTGAATACCCAGATCCATCTTCTCTGCATTCATCATGCCAGTCTGTGAATCCATGCCTTTAAACAGGCCATTCTCATTGACGGTTTTCTGAACTTCGTTCTCTGAATAAGAATATATTGTTTTTCTAGACTATATGAATCTACCTAGTAGGAGAGGAGCATCCACCATGAATAGTGTCTGTAGCTAAGCTTTTTCACTGTTCATGAATCCCCACATCTGATGCTGCAGTTTTGAGTATCTTAGGGTTCAGATGCAAATTCAGATGTTCCCAGGTTCTGGGTTAGGGCATATGAGTTTTAGAAATCAAGATTTGTTTGACAGTCATAAAAGCATTCGTGGAGAGAGGATCCCAAAACAGCCCTACCCTCCGTTGCCTTTGTGCAAGGATTTTGTAGTCACCTTGGTTTTCCAGTGGAGGACCTCTCCTCTTCTCTTTTGGCACTGAGGATATGATGACATTTTTTTAGCTTTGGCAGCTAATAAACACTGTCTTCTGAAATACCATGAGATCAAGGAGAGAACTTTGGGTGAACTAGATTAATCAGGACTGTGTTGTTTTTCCCTTTTCCGGTTCACGGCATATTCTCATTTAGTTCACAGTTTACAGTGCAAGATAAATCGGCAAAATACAATTACAGGACACTGATTTTTCTTTCTTCTCTTGCCTGATATTTGTTGTGTGTACATTCTCTTTCTCTCTTTCCTGTTCTTAGGCTTAAAGAGAAATTGAATCTTTCCTGAGGGGCTGATGGGAGAAGGAAAACATGTTCTCCTTAGAACAAATGTATATTTAAAGACTTTACTAAAAATTTCTTAGACTGTAATTATAATTAAAAATAAACTGTAGAATATATGTATTATGACTTTCAAGTGGTTCGGACTTCCAGTTGGAACAAGAATTTCAGATGTGCTCAATCTTCTTCTATTGTGTCCCATTCCATACAAATCTTTCTTTGACCATCTGCTGAACTACCGTTCAGAGTATTTCCAGATATTTTTGGCTTTTATTTTTCCAGTTTTCCCCTTTCCCCCCCTTGAAATCTTAACAAACTGTTTTTTCAATTATGGGGTATGTAACCTGGTTAGAAAATAACCTCCTTTTGGATAGTAATGTAATTTGCACTGATTCTGCACCATTAAATATAACATAGAGTATCACTGTGATAGAGAAAAGGGCTTTTGCTCCATGAGACTTCCTGGTATTTCATTGTCCTTTACCATCAAAGTTGTTCATACCCAGCTAGTTCAACTACCAAGGAAATGGCAAAATAGTGGAATAGTGATTGTCAGGAACCTGGGAATTAAAAGTAACTTCAGTGGAGAGGTACTTCACTGCTCTGCGCTTCCTGTGATAAGCCTTACCAAGTAAGTGCCTCCAACAGCAATAGGTTACTCTTAACATCGATCACCTTCCTCTACTTCTATCGCACTCCATTTGCAAGGAACTCAATCTGTTTTCTGTAATTAATACAATTCTGATACCAGGTGTGGCTGGTTTTTATTTGAAAGGGGAATCCATTAATCTGTCATAATACCTCTTTTTCACCTAAGCGATGAGAGAAAGGCAGAGTCTGAGAAGGAAGGGGAAAAGTTCCTGTCCTTGTTCCTCTCCTCTGGGGATGCTCCAAGGAATAAGATTCAAAAGATACTCTGAAAAATGCAGCAAGTTCAACATCAATTATCTTCCTGTGGTGTTTTCCCCACCCTGGTGACTGGTGGCACAGGGTATGGTGCCAGAAAGTCCTCAGTCTGGCAGCTGGGGTGTTTTGTTTTTGTTTTGTTTTGTTTTGCTTTGCTTTCTTCTCTTTTTTAACACTGATCCAGTAAATATTTGCTGGGCCATTTGCACCATCTGCCATGCAAATGTTAGTCCAAGGAAGAATGGCAGACGTAGGGGAATATCCATGTTAAAGCACCATTTACAGTGGAAATGTTGGTGCCAATAGCAGGAAAATATGAGAACAAAGAAGCTGAGCAAGAAATATAGAGGAGAAAAGGACACAGCCTCTGCAGCTTCTTAGCGAATCATCTACTTCCCAGCACCTCTGACCAAAAGCAGGGACCACACATGTAACATGCTCCTCTTTCCCCAAGACTCTATGACCATGGAAAACGAAGGACCTACACGTGAGCAGCTTGGCACAAGGAGAGGACAAACTGGTTTGGCTCAATTAGAAAACAAACTGAGCCTTTGCCCAATATCTGCAACTACAAATATAAATTTATGTGGCTCAAAATCACTTTGGTTTCTATCTATCTGTTGCTTTTGTGTACTCAGGGGTTGCTGTCTGAGTCAGAAGCTGGAGGAGGCGTGATTTACAGCCAAGTTGGGATCATCTTGAGATATGGCAGTGTTGTTATAAACAAAACACCATGAGATGCACTGATGTAATGAAATGCCCACGTTGCCTCAGGCCAAATAGGAGAACTTGTGATATTCTTATGATAAGTACCTGGGTTTTGGTCCCCTCCTCAATTGTGTGAGTCAGCTCCACATTTGATAGATGAAAAACTCATCCTGTTTCTGAATGCTCTTCCTCTTAATGGAACCAGCTTCCTTTTGAGTTTCTTTGATACCCACTGGATCACTTTAGATGAACTCAAAAAAAAAAAAAAAAAAAAAAAAAAAAAAAAAAAAAAGGAGAAGAAAATACACCTTCCTTTTGTTTGACCTGCGGTACAGAGAAAGGGGGAAAGACCATGATACCGATTTTCTGATGGCGCATACCTCACCACAGGTCAAGTCAGTTTACAGTAAAACACAAGGATCTGTGTAACACAAAAGGAAACAATAAAAGGTGGTTTCCTGGGCATCAACCACTCACTGTTACTGTTGCTGTAGCCATACAAACCCTGTGTACTCCTGATGCTTGACCTTCAATCACTGTAACAATGTTGTGTGGTTATGAAAGCACAGAATTTCACTTTCTTCCATTGTAACATTCTCCACCGGCATTTGTGATAGGAATGATTGCTGTCAGAGAAAGTGAGGTATCAAGATGCTTGGACAAACCCTCACAGCCATCCATAGTGTCAGGAAATAGCGTAAACAAACACACGACGTCATGACCAGTGTATGTTAATGGAAGGATGATTGTTTCAACAGGGGGAAATAAAAACAACCCTCAAACCAGAAAACTTCTTTCTCCTTTGGCAAAACGATGAATTGATTACCAGGGTTGTTCTTCTTATTAGTGACTCCTGCTTATATATTTCCAGCTAATATTTCATGCATTTTTGCAGCCTGATGGTATTTCTGGTCATTTCACTGTGGTGAAACCAAAAGGATATCTCTGTGCAACAAAATGTAAAGTACCAACCTTCCAGCTCAGCTCAAGTCATGGTGAGAGTTCACAGACAAAGGGACACCGATCAGCCGCGTCTTTTGATGTTTCAATGGAGAGTAAAACCAAACCCAAATAATCCTTCCTATTGGAAGCAAGTATAATAAACCAGACTTTGGAAAGCCAGGGTTGAATGAACGTACTTATTTACTTTTACTGTATAATCAATAAAATTGTTTTCCATGTGCTTGATTGCATTGGGGACGATATTTCTCATTTTGTATGCACACGACAGTGAGAGAGTTTTAATTTTTTCTTTCCCGTCCATTTTCTCAGTGAATTCACTGACTCCTTCATATCTGAAAAATACAAATTATACTGTCAGAAGGGAAATCAGGATGGCATTTCTTACTTCCAGACTTCCTTTGCTGCCATGTAGGTTATGCTGGCCTGTGTTGGAATGGGGACCATTATACCCTGTATCAGTGATGGAGTTGCTGTCGTGGATTTGCAAAAAGACAGTGATGTGAGTGAATGTGAAACTGTCATCTTTTTATTGTTTGGTGAGACAAAAGATAATTTTTAACTCAGTCCCATGTGTCAGTCACATGTATTCAGCATTCTCTGCAACACCATCCACCTGCCACCTTCACCCAACCTGAGGACTGGGAAGTCCACCTCTAGCAAATGGGAAGCATACATTAAAAATAATGAGCATTGGTTTCGCAGAATTCCAGAGCAATTTTTTTTCACTGGTATATATCTGTAGGCTTATTTATTTCAGTTGAATTATTTTTCTGTTGTTTGACTTTCATAATAGATATGTCAGCTATCAACTGTTAATTGTTTCATCATAGATGTATTGATCAATCACAGACATCGAAGAAGGTCAGTGCCC
The DNA here is from genome assembly GCA_013397275.1 of Burhinus bistriatus. Classification (NCBI taxonomy): domain Eukaryota; kingdom Metazoa; phylum Chordata; class Aves; order Charadriiformes; family Burhinidae; genus Burhinus; species Burhinus bistriatus. The sequence goes on from VYXH01007984.1 coordinate 16,364, forward strand.
AGTTGTTTCCAATTTTAGTTCCAAGGGATGCTTTTTACCATCTTTATTTAGTGGGCTCCTGCTATATTCAGTTCTTTGTGTCTTGCTATGAGAGGGATGCATCTTCCTTTCATTTCAAGCTGATTGACAGCCACTTCCAGGCAGGAGATAGCAGCTGCAGCAAACTCACATCCTTGTCTTGCTGGTTTGCCCCAAGTGAGATGAAACTATATAAAGGGAGCTTATTCTCTGAGATCACTAACACTGAGACTTGGGGCACTGTTCTCTCACGTGCCACAGGACTGCCGTAGATAAGCCCTACAGTTTTCAGAGACAAAATTTCACATGCTTTTCTGAAAGGGATTTAAAGTTTTGGAGAGATGAAACATAGTTCTGAAAGTACCTGTGTGATGGCGAGATCTAGGAAGATGACTTTCATAAAGGGCATATTGTTATATTACAATTTGCAGTGTCATTGCTACTAGGACACTATAGATATATGCAGCGCTTTAAAGGGCCTGCATAGTTTAGCGGCTCACATACATTGTATTTCTCAGAGCAATTGCCTGCTGCCTGGGGGAGACAAGAAATTTACTATATTAAGCAATAACTATAATGTCCAATTGTGTTTAAAGGTAAACACAGATCTTCATGTTATCTTTTTTTTTTTTTTTTTTTCTTGAACGGGACACCTTGAAGTTAATAATTAATTACAAAGAATGGCTGGACATCAGGAGTGACTAAGGCATCTCTTGACATACAAAATCTGTTGATTTGCAGTGCCCGCACATGCTGGGTTTTTGTTTCCTCGCTTTTTCTGGATATTTAAGCCGAGCATGAACTGACAACACATGATATCAATTGCAGACGCACACAAGGTGCCAGAGCACCAGAGCACTTAACCTTGTCAATGTGACATCTACAGCAGGAAAGACTGCACTGTGAGGAGCAGGTAGGGTGTTTGGAATTCTTTCTGTGCCCGGGCCATTTCTGCATGCTTGTTTTGCCTTTCAAACAGGTGGACCTCAGCACAGTTTCGTTTAGGCCAGGCTCCAATGTTTATATTCTCCAGGTAGGTTCTCACTCTCTGCAGTCCTCACCTTGGGGTTTGAGAAAGGTCACACACACTACCCTTATTAACAACGGGAGTAGCTGAGCATGCGGTAAGGTTTCCCTTGTTCCAAGAGTACACGAAATGTGACCATCAGCATCATGGAATTTGTGGAGGTGTGCACACTTGTCTTCTCTGGTCGGGCAATGTGGCAAAGTAATCTCTTGCCAAGAGTGTAGAGCTTTGGCTCAGCACCGATCTTGAACATTTCCGAGAGCTGTGCTGTCAACTTCAAAGGCAGAAAGAAAGAATTGCAGGACTTCTGGCTCCATTTCCCGGAGGGGAAACTCAGGGACTGGGGTTGATGTGCCAGAACCTGACCGGGCTTTCTAGACAACATGCTAATGCGAAGGAAGAGGTAATTAGTATTAAGTCTTCAGGAAGTAAGTTAACTGAGTTAGGTTAAACAGCAATGTTTCTCAGACTATTTTGTTTCCTGATACCAATCAAGCATAATTAATCTGTATATAAATATTATGATTATGTAGGAAGATAAGGATACATGAATTGCACCTAGCTGAAAACTTTTTTTCTGAAATATTTCTTAATAAGTTCTTTTCCTATTTTTTTTTTCTTGAAAATCAATTTTCATTCATGTTTGAGAAGGTGGGGGAAGGTGACTAAAATAATTTTTGACATTTTTTCTTTTATTCAGTATTATTACCTTGATTGACTCTAGTCAATGAGCAAGTCACAGGTGACTCAGAGGCTGACTGCATGGAAATGGACGCTGTTGCTGGGAGGAAGTGTTTCAGAAGGAGGGGGGCGGGAGTCTCATGTAAGTACAACTACTCACAACCTGGTGTCTTTGAAGCTCTGGGCTTCAGTCCATTACATATTGCAACCTGCAAGGCAGATCATTTAGCAACTGATGGAATTCGTTAGAGTAGAACAATGATGACATTTGTATTGGCAGCTGTCTAGCAGCAAATATTTTAGTTTCATGCTAAGCATGATCAAGCTGAACAGGAATTGATTATAAACCCAAGTCAATATTTTGCCGGCGAAAGTAAAGTATTCAGCGAGAAAAAAGTGGCCACTTTTCAGAGAAACTTATTGTAATGTATTATTAATGTAAAGATGATCAGATAAAAACTGGAACTTGGCAAGCTGTCAAAAACTCGGAGTGAATCAAAAATTTATAAAACACTATTGAGTTATAACAATTCTATTATAGATCCCAGCAATCATTTTTGCTGAAGCACGCTCCTTAGATTATTTTACTGTTGAGACATTAGGATACAAGGATTTAAAGCTTTGCAGCTTCTCTCTCTCTCTCTCATTCACTCCCTTTTCTTTTGGAATAGCATAAAATTAAAAATGAAATTTACACAGTAAATTATTTAGCTTCAGTTCACATTTGGATTGAATAAGAACAATAGAGTTTAAAATAATGGCAGTATTTTTCCTTTATGGATTGTATTTTGCTGACTTACATGAAAAATTACTGCTATTACATTCAAGCAGAATGAATTGCTTTATGAAATCTGTAAACTTAATTTGTGCATGCACTCAACCACTAGCTGCAGACGCGGTGCTTTCAGGAAAAAAAAAAAACAAAACCAACCCTGGTGAAATGCTTCTCTGTCTATGGACTTTCTCTGTTTGTGAATGTTTTAAAATTTTATTGCCTGTGTCATTCTTATATATGAGATCCATTCTTCCCAAATTCTGGGCAGTGACATTAGGTGGATACATTCTGAAACAGGCACCTATAACCATCCATATCTCTGAGTGTCTGTCCCTTTTTGTGCAGGGATTTCTAAAGTGCCTACATCACTCACGTATTTAAGCTCCATTTTTCTTGCAGATAGCTTAAAGCAAGGGATGTCTTGAAATATCAGTTCTTCTGCTAGATTTCAGCTTTGTCTGTCTCACTTAGGACTAAGCAATTTTTGTTCTCTAAAAGTAAGGCCAGCCCTGAAGGCTTGCTAGTTTAAAGCAATGTAGTTCTGAAAGAAGGATAAAACTTCACTTTATTTCTTAACACAGGTGTCTCAGGCAGAACATGAGCTTACCCAGTCCTGTCAGTCCTAGATACTGCAATACAACTGCCATAAATGCAGAGGGTGGAAGGCATTACCTGTACTTTCCTCTGCTGGGTTTTTGTCGGATTGCCAGCTCTTTCAAGTTCTATTCATATATTAATTTTTCTAAGTGATAAAGCAGCTGCTTTGTAATCATTGACTTTCAGCACAGGGAGCATGGTGTTTAGAAGGGATCTAGAAGATCTTTCTTTTAAACAGCAGTTCTCCCATGGCTAAGGCCATGGGAGAGTGCAGGCAGATATGGGCAAGGTTTGTCTGTGGGGTGTAACGCGGCTCCTATACAGAATGCAGGAAGCCACGTTGGCATGATACTGAGACCGAGTCGATGTCCTAGCTTCCTCGGCTGACTGGCTAGCCACCTTTGTCTCCATGCTAGCCGCAGGCTCCCAGCATCCCGCTCTGTTAATGCAGACCCTGCAGGCTCAGGCTGCAAGCAAAGCCCACCAGCATTTGCCTGCCCCCCATTGTGCAGACCATCTTGTGTTCTCATTTTAGGAACATGGGGAAAATGGAGACTCTTTGTAGGTATTTGAATAATTGATAATCTTAAAATGGAATAGATTAAGCTTTTCTTCACTTACCAGCTCACCTAAAGTCTGAATGCCAGAGCAGCTCTCGTCTGCTCACAGACATAATGTAATGAAACCCCAGTTGATACCACAACCCGTGAATTGTTATTTTTAACTTGACATTTCTTTCATGTCACTGCAGATGTTTTGAGGAATGGGAAATAAATGAAATTACTGTGTTCTTTTGAACTAACAGTCTATTGTCAGGTTTATCATGTTACAGTGGTAACAGCAATTGCCTTAAGTGATTTTTAATGGATAACAGTACACATCAAGTTATGATCTTGTCAGATGTGAAAACTAACCAGGGTTAAGTTTCATCAATATTTGAATACAAAACAAAAGACAATCCTGAGGGCTAAAGAAAGCTGGGAGAACAAGAGGTTATTAGAGAAAGAAAATAAGAACAGGAAAACTTGTTACAGTTAATTAAAATTAATTGACCATACTGTTTTCAAAAAAATTAATGTGATTGCAGCTGTTTATGCAAAACACAGATGATTACTTTGTAATTAAGAAGAACAGAAAATTGATAAACACAGTCACAATTATTTCATTTACATATGTGTGTGTGTGTGTGTGTGTGTGTGTGTACATATATATATATGGTCGGCTTCATATTCTCCAGTCTGACATTTGTCAGGTGAAGATGTCACACTGCAATTCTAAGTATACACATCATGAAGAGCCAAGTTCTCCTGTTCTGACATCATATAGGACCTGATATGTAACCAGTAGCATAAGAGCAGTAATATAAACTTATATTGTTATATAGTTCAAAAAGCCATTTGGTTCCTACATCCCATTATGCTAGATTCTGGCAAGCCTAAAAAGGAAACTATCCCTAGCTTTTCCAGTCAGACAGAGGCAAGGGGACTGGAGATAGACCATACAAACAAAGACACAAGAAGAGAGTTAACTTCTGTTAATTTACATGAATTACAATTTTGCTCATTTTTGACTAGGGCGAATAAGGGCAAGAGAATAAGGGCAGCCACAAAGGAGAAGAGAAATAGTGACGTTGCATGACATTTAGTTTAAGACACCTAAATTTAGGTGGTTACATGGAAGTGTCTCTTCATCTGCTCCCACTGTGTTTAGTGGAGATTTAGCTGAGACAGAGGAATCAAAAGAGTCTAACAGCTCACATACCTGGTGGTTTATCAGCGAGATTGCTCCCAGAGACAGTGCTACAGGCATGGAAAAGAAGGTACTCCTGCATTGGAAGGGACTTACTCTTCCAGTAAACCATTATACTGAGCATGGTAATCACCCTCCTACCTGAATGCATTGCTTTGTAGCTTTCAAAATGCCTTTCTAGTTGAGGCAATATTTGTATGAGGGAATATCTATGACATGGCTGCAGTATCACAGAGGCTGTGATACTGCTTCTCTCATCCTATGAGATGAAAGAAATCCAGCTCAGCCACACAATCGGCCCCAACCTTCCCACAGCACAAGTGTGAATTTCTGGTTTGGATGTAACTGTTCATTTTTATTTATTTGACCTTTATTTTGTCTTATTTGGACTGCTCACTTGAATGATGCTCCACACGTGTAAACTTAAACAGGCTTTTTTTATTTGGGTTTTTCAAAAGCACTCTTTGCTCTCAGCATCTGAACTCGGCATCCATGCAGAGCGAGTGAGCAGGAAACAATCTCCCGGAGTCATTTTAAGAGCCTTCCTGTAATTGATGTTGCACCAGTTACCTAACAGTGCATGAAAGCAACATAAAACTGGAGATGCTCTTACCAATGTTTCTGTGTAATCACAGCATTAGGACGTCAGCTCTTTGGGCTTGAACTTTTTGAGCGGCATAGTGTAGTTCAAGTATCTCTTGATGCTCAGGCCTGAGTCATCTCCCTTCTGCACAGTGAGTGGCATTAAAGTCATGGTGGGATTGCAGTTGGTCATTTTCTCAGGTGCTGTTTCAGCATCATGAATCCGATTTTTATCAGGGCAGAAGAATAGTTGCATGGCCAGAGCTGTCTTCTAACACCTGAGTTTAGTCTTGCTTCTCTCCATTTTCTACCTGTACTGTAGATAAAGTGAATTGTTCCACGGGCACTTTTTCCACACAAGGATGCCACCAGCCACATCCTTATCTCTGAGTTACCTAGGACCATGTTGTAGTTTCTTGAATGATTGTTCTGGGCTTGCTGCCTCCTTCCCCCCTCTGCTCCCCTCTGTCCTATTCGGCTGTTAGTTGCAGCTCTGGGATGTAGAAGGAGCATGCCACTGGTCTTATGAGTAGCATTTTCAGCTTACCAGCATCTCAGCCAGTAAAGCATCTGATTCCACAAGGGCTTGCCAGTAAACCTAAAGGAAGGTCTTGTCTGCATTAGTAAGTGTTTGGCTATCCCTAAGTGTTGTCCAGCCCATTAAACTAGCAGTAATAAGAACAAGCAGCTGCATTTGAAAACCCAGTACTTTAGAAATCTTCAAAATTCCTCCAACGTGTATGGTGAGCCATTATCTCAAATGAGCTCATCGCAAATACAGTGTTTGGTGACTATTACCTCAGTGTGATTCACTAGAGTGCTGGCTAATGTGTTGCTTACTTCTATTAGTTTCAAAAGAACAACTGTAATAATCAATTATCAGCGGGCGGTGGTTTCCTCCATGTTCAAATACATCAATTGCCAGTTGCTGCCAAGCTCTGCTGGGTGTATCACAAATTGTCACAGCCTCCCGGTGATTCTGTCTCTGGTACTTTGCACAGTGGCAATGATTTCTGACCATTTTTACTGTCTGTGCATTCATGTTGGCCCAATAAAGTCTGCTTGTTGCCCAGTCTTTTGCATAACGCCATCTGAGGTGTCCTCATGAATCTTTTTCAGACTCTCTTGGTGCATTTTAATTGGAGTCTCTGTTTTCCCCTCTTTCTGCACTTGCTCATTCTCTCAGTCACCTCTGGGTTTTTTCCATTCCAAAAGTCTCTGGTAGTCAAGGGAACTAGTTTCTGTGCAGCCCAGTCTGAGCTTATTATTTCTTTTAAAGGACTCATTGCATTGTCACTCTCAGTTTCTCTCTGTTTTTCAACTCTTACGTTTTGCAGATCTAGTAACCATTACAGCAGTGTGTGTGCTTGTTCTTCCAAATACTTTTTTTTGGCTTTTTGTTTCATTTCGTTCTGTTCTGCATTTTGTCCTTCTTTGAAATTACTCAGTTTTCTATTTCACATTTGAGATGTACTTCTATAACTCCAGCTCTGAGCATGGAAATCACTGTGGCACAAAAGACAAAGGTTTGTCAAGAATGTCCCTTTATTCACATTAAATAATATAAGAGCAGCCAGACTGGGTTGAGCAAAGGTCTACCCAGCCCAATATCTTACCCCCGGCAACGGCTGACAGCAGATGCCAAAGGATGAGTTTGAAATGCTGTTGGCCACCTATGATAACACTGGAACATTCTCCAACCATCCTACAAGTTGAGGTCCATTGTTTCCTAAACCAATATGTTGGGGGGGTCGGGGTGGTTTTATTTATTTATTTATTTCGCACTTAATTACCCTCAGACTGGTTGTTTTTTGACTCTATGTAAAATTCTATGTAAGTCCTCAACAATTTAAAGGAAGACATTCTGGAGCTGAACTATAAGCTATGTGAAGAACAACTTGCTTTTATTTTTTTTGGTGAACCTACCACCTCCTAGTACCAATTGATATTTTCTTGTACTTGTGCAGGAATAGATGGCAAACAGTTCTTTCCCAGCTGGTCTCTCCCTGCCCTTCATGATTTCATAATCTTCTCTTATATGCCTCCCTCAGTCATTGCTTTTCAAAGCAGAATGTTGTTTCCTGGTTTATTCTGTGTTATTTTCCTGATAATTCTTTATGTTGGCTTTTTTTTTCTTTTCTTACCGTAACTCCACACGTTTTCAAGGAATTTTCTGCTTATCCATTAGAAGCTTAGGATCTTGGTCCTGAATGGTAATTCAGATAAAATTGCACGGTTATATATCAGGAGTTTTTCCTCATTTTCCTCATTGTACATTTCTGTACATTGAGTTCTGATGTCCAGTCATTCAGCTTTAAGAGGTTCTTATACAGTTTTCCACTGCTGGTCTTCAACTTTCCCACCCTGAATAACCCAGTATTCTCAGCAAACTTTGTCACTTCACCGCCCACCCTCTGTTTCACAGCATTTAAGAATATGTTAAACAGCATGAGTCCCAGCACAGTCCCTGTGGGACTCCATTGGTGACCTCCCTCCACTGTGAAAATTGGCCATTTACTCTTACCCTTTCTTCCAAATGTTTAATCAATTATTTATTCATGCAACGACCTTCCTTTTTATCCCATGCCTGTTTAGCTACTTTAGGAGCCTTTGTAGAAGGACCTTGCTGAATGTCTTTTGGAAATCCATGTAGACTGTATCAGTCAGACCTCTTTTATCCACATGAATGAAATAAGCAGTTTTTAAAGTGTGAATAATCTGACCTATTTCCACTCACCTACATTAGGATGAAATGAAGTTGACTCTTGGAGTGCTTATTCACTCCATTGACTTGAGAGAGAATCTAGACATACAGCCGTTGGCTTCAGTGAGCTTTCCACTAGACACCACAGGTATCCCTGCCTTTCTGTATAAAATGGATAAGGAGATACATCTACAGCTTCCTGCTCCACAGATCATTTATCCATTGCTGTCCCATAGAATTCAGCTCTTCTCTCCAAGTCCAGTTTTCTGAAATAGCTCTTGCTCCAGAATCCATCCATTTGTTCTCCTCTTCTGCTTGGTACCCAAATTTTGCCATTTTTTTAACATTATACCTTACTTTGCTTTGAATGCTTACCAAAATGGAGAATTCCAAGCAGGACCAGGAAAACGAATAGAGAAATTTTAACAGGGCTTTTAAAAACTGACTTCATTCTTATCAGCTCAGATCCATACACCTGGACACAGAAGAAGAAGCAGGATCTCAAGACATTTCCTTTGTGCCCTCGAGGGTTCCCATCTGGCAACTTGTCACATAACGCTGTCTGAACACATGCACTTTCCATTATTTAATATGTTTATTTTCAAAACTGTGGGGTTTGGTTTTAAATTAACTTTTTGTTTTCTCTAGTTTGCCTTTTTTTGCATAGACTGTCTAATTTTCTTTCAGAATGACCCTTTTCCGTGAATGAAGAGGTACAGATTAACATGTTCAATGTCTAGCTTAAATATTTCATCTTCTCATATAAATGGAGAGAAGTATTGATATATATGTCAGATGGTCTTATTGTAACAGAGAAATAAGCATTCATTTGATTCATTATATTACTATAACAGCTATTACTATTTGACCTTGTGAATATGTTTCTGTAGATGTTTGTCATTTAAGAGTTTCTTTACTTGAAGGTTTCAGTTGGTTGTTAGAATTAATCAAATTAGTATTTCTTTATGTTAATGATATTAATTATTAGGACTTGGATAGCTATGCTTCCCTGACTGTATCATCTTAGCATACCAATTCAGATTTATGTAACAGTTTCATTGGCTGCATTTCCACTGATAAAGAATCCGTGTAGAACAGCTTCTTGGTCCTCCTGGTCCACTATCTTTTGTGTTTTCAGTTTCCTAACAGTGCCTGCTTATTTACATTTTCTTTTCCTTAATCTGCTGAGTTTATTATTTAATATGATTAATTCTGAAGTATTTTCTTCCATATCTCAGGTCATATAGTAGTACCTATTTCAAAAGCTCGCTGGCAGTTTATGATGAGGTAATTTTAGTCTGAATGAGCTTGAAGTCTTATATTCTTAAGCAACAACTACAGCTGTCTTTCTTGATTTAAACTAAATGCCTATAATTCTATAGCTAATTAAATTAAATCTTTGAATGCCCTATCTCTAAACTTAAATATCAGACTACTTTAGAAATATGAATATTTTAGGGGGTTGAAATTAGACGATTTATAGTAATGTATCTGGGGATTTTATTATACCTCCTTTGAAATACATAACATTATTTAATTCCAGATTAATATGTCTAGCAGCAAGTCCCTCAATATTTCTGACTTGTTCTTCACAAGCCCTTATTCTAACGTCTGACTGCTGTTGCTCTTGCCCATGCTCCCAGACCAGACCTGTTAAATGTCACTCATTTTTAGCCTTGGCCTCACATTCTTTCATGGTGGTATTTCTTCCTCACGTGTTTGTGTTATAGTGCCGAGGCATCTCTCCTGCTTATGAACCTCAGCAACAGCTGTGGAGGTCTTCTACCAAAGTGTGCCTGACATGGGGACCTCCTTGCAGGAATAGATAACAGTGCAGAGCTCCAGCCTCCAGCGGGACTTTCCTTGTCAGGGTCACCTCTGTGGGTATCCCCAGGGTACTTGTCGCTTTCTACCTTGTGCTCTCCCACATGCACAGGACGTGGTGCTCAGTCACACCACATTGTCTCAGCCTCAGAAGGTGGTTTCCCAGAGCAGAGACATCTCCCACCAAGAGTAGGGCCCCATTGGGATGGATGTGTACAAACACACCCAGGTCATATCCCATTTTCTGTTTTTTTTGACAAAGTAGACAAAGGCTGGAGGAAATAGAGGCTGGTTGCTGCTGTGTGTGTCATGGGGGAAGCAGAGTCATGGAGAGATGGACTTAATTCCCCACTATTGCATGGGAAGCATGTGGCGGAGCAGGGAGTTAAACCCAGACCTCCCAACTGCCTGACTGTGCCTTAACCATAAGACCGAATGTCTCCACTGTGATGATGAACTGGTTTTCAGATGAGTTGCAAAGCAGTTAGTTTGCTCCTCTGCAGTCATTAAAGATCCCAAGATTGTCTTTCGTGAACTTCCAGTAGCGTTCCTTAGCTGAGTGTCCTGGCTACAGTCCAGCCTGGCTTACTGCAGACTGCATCTCTAGACTTCCGTCATTTCAGCTGTGTAACATAAACCATCTTAACACATCACTCAGTGCTGCTGATGCTGCTAAAAAGTCACATAGGGTTGCTCCGTAGCCACTGTGAAGCCATGAAGTGAAACGATCCTTTTATGCAAATGCTGTATGCAAAGTATAGTCTGTCTGTCTGCATTTCCAGTGCGTGGTATTTTGTTGTTTTTACTATCATTATTGTTACTGTGTACATTCATATATAATCTCGTGGACCAAGGAGCTCTGTGAAACGGCAGTTCAGTTTGCCCTGAACTTGGAACTGATTATATACACAGAAGTCAAGGGTGAGTTTCAACAACACCCTTTTTGGAAACTCTGGATACAGACAGAAAGGAATGAATAGTTGTGGTGGCTCCTCAGCCTCTTAGGCAGTGTCCTAAGAAATTTCTGAGCACCTCTTGAGAGTTTTCTCTTCATTTTCATACATAGATTCTGAATTAATCTTCTGCCTTTTCTACTGGATGGTGCTTTCCAGGCAAGCAATTCCGATGTTAATGAAGCTCTGTGTGTGTGATCCTGGGGCATTCAGATCCAGTAGGTACCTTGTGTAGTTTCCTAGGTTTGACTGGCCTGTCTAATCCCAAGGTGAAGTCCCACATGGTCAACGGTTTTCACTTTTCCATTCCTTGCTAATGGGGCAAGGCTGTGTATTCAGCACTTCACCTCCTTAGGCAGATAGTTAGGAAACAAGTCCCAACACAGCGTACAGCCTCCTTGGCTATAGCCCACAGCAGGCACACCTTAGGCCAGCATTTACCAACTGCTTGCAACATGTATACTAACCCCAGAACACATTATAAGTTTTGAATTTGTTTGTAGTTTTATTAGTTTTTAAAATAAGTCATGCTAATTTTATGAAAGTATTGCATTGACTCCATCTGACAGTTTTACATAGTCTGCTCCTAAGCACCAGCAACATATTCTTCAGCCTTTTCCCATTTTCCGTGCAGACACTTTTGCCTCCCACTGCTTAAAAGTGTTCAGGTTCAGCTTGAGTTTCTTCCATGGATTTTTCCACTGCTCTATTTTTATGTACTCATTTCAAAGCCAGTGTAGTTCTTTTTCAGATATGCAGAGAGGGCAAAAAATTCTCCAAGCGCAAGACCATCAGTAGACTTCAGTTGCTTGCTTTCTTTCTGGCTAAGTATATCTAGTGTGCCAACACTGGTTTTGGATGTAAAGCCCTGGGTATGTTGAGCTGGTTTAGATTATCTGATTTTATTGCCTTCATTCTCTCCGAGTCTAAACCGTTATACCAATGCTGTATGATATGACTGGAATGGCATGTAAGACTTGATTGGAATATTAATTGTCCCCAAAAGTTTTCTCTTTTTTGGGACAAAGATTTTTAACTTTTCTACTTAAGAAGTGTTTAGTAATTTTTTGTTATTATCCTACTCTAATTGTATTTCTTACATTAGTTAGAAGTATGAATTAATATTTGAGACCCCTCAATAGGTCTTCTCACTTCCTAGAACGCTGACAAAGGTGCTGTGGCATTGTCAGCCTGCCTTTTTGTTACACATCCTCAAAAAAATTGCTAAAAATAGTCTTTCCTGTTAAATGAAATCCAACATTTCTTATATATACTCATAGAAATGTGCTCTAGAAATTGAAAAATATAACCAACTTGAGAAAATGAATTCAATCAGTACCTCATCCACTAGATTATCAGAGATTGATTTTTAAAAAAAAAAAAATTGCTAAAAAGAACGGCCCAGAAAATAAAAAAGTAAATTCCCCTTGTCACGTTCCTTTGTTATCAGCAGATGCCCCAGGCAACTCTGCTTTCTCTGTCTCAGAAGGAGAAACTATTACCCTAGAGCTCCGTGTCTGAAGAGATCTTGGAGCTCAGATAAACTCCAGGGCAGCAGACCAGGTTAACAGGGACGAGGGATGACGAGGGCAAGGATTTCCAAATCCCACCACCTGCAGTTCTTTTTTATTGGAAACCTGAGTGCTTGGGTGCATGTTTCAGTTTCAATACTTTCTCCCTATGGCTGAAGGGGGTATCAAGCTGTTCAGGGCTGTCAAGACAACCAGCTCTATCTGTCCTTTTGTGCTGTTTGTCCTCCCAGCAGAAAAACCTAGGGACAAGCATTGCCGACTAATGGCAACAATTTGCTCTTAACACCACATTTCTTCCATCTGCTCTTTATGCTCTGTCCTTCCAGAGAATACAGGTCTGCTTTCTTCAATCCATCTTCAGTAATTTGTGATGACACCAGATATCATGGCGGGGGGGAGCAAGCGTGACCCCACTGCAGGACTCTGGCTCCTGCCTAGCAACAGCATCCACCGGCGTGCTGGTGGTGTGCTCTTCCTCCCCTCGCTAGAAGAACAAATGCTAATATTCTTCACATGTGACTCCAGAAACTGAATAATAGGGGCTGACCTGACCAGAAATGCCAGGATCACAAAGTCTCAGGAGTTTAGTCGCTAACATAATGCATCATTACGCTGGTGAACCAAACTCCTCGCTTGCTGTTTGCAGCCACATTAAATATAAATAAGAGACTAAACAAACTACTGAAAAATAGTCTAATTAAATTGTGCAGTGAGACAGGCCTATGGCTTTTAGTGCTTTTAATTCCCCGTGAAAAAAAAAAAAGATAGTATCATCTTTCCTTCTTTTTCATGACATTTGTTCCCACACAGAAAGGCTAAAAGCAGCTGGTGTTGGCGTGCTGTTAATAAAGGACTTTCTCCCGCGAACTCGCCTGCAAATGACTTTGCAGGGTTAAGCAAAGCATCTGCAGGACCAAAACAAGGCTTAAATCAGCTGTGAATGTGATCAAACTTCATCTGTGTGCCCGCTGATCTTCTCTGCAGAATAAACCCGGTGCCCGGAAAGGCCTTTTGCTCTCTGGCCTGGGGCACAGCATGCACGGCACGGCATGGTACAGTGCGGCACACCGCCGCTGTGCCAGGTCCTCTTCTCTGTCCAGGCTGAAGACCATGCTCAGCTGTAAGCACATCCTTTGGGAGTCACTGTTACTAATCACAGGCTGAAAGATAAGCAGGTGCCTAGGTGCTGTGTAAGCCAGGGTCCAACTGGGAATACTTCTATCTCCTCTGCATGAAGCATTTTCTTTACAAGTTTTACAAAAGTTTAGTGGCAGACTCCTTAAGTAGCACTTGCAGTCTTTTAGTTTTCAGTGCTCCTTTGCACTTGAAGGATTTGTAAAACAACTTTCTTCAGCTGTAGCCGTCTGCACTTCTGCACTTCTCCCTAAAGGAGAAATACCTATTAAACTTTTTATGATGTGTAAACAAGTACATTTCCTTTAAAAATGACAGTGTTTTCACAAACAATGCCCCAGTCCCTGGATTTAGCTCCAGAGAGGTATTTCATGGAAAATACCTTCCAGTCACTCTGCTTCTGATTACAATAGCAGATCTGAAAAATGGCCACTTGCCACATAGTCCTCCAAGCACTCGTAACATTCCCCTTCTCCCAAACCAAGCGCATTTGAATTTCTTTGCCTCATAGAATCCAGCAGCTTTTTTGGGTGAGGGAAAACACATATTCTGGAAAACGAGAGGCTGAATATTTCCCTCTGGATTCGGGTTGATAAATATTAAAGAATGGCAGCAGTTCTGATTTGCAGAGAAGAAAAAAGACACTACTCCAATCTCCTGAGCCATATTGGAAAGCTTATTTTATTTAGCAAAGAGAGTGATGAAAATTGCACTGGAGACGTCAACACTTTGGTAGCCCTGAAGCATTTTGGCACCCTCTGATCACAGGAACTGAATCGAGGGAGACTGCCCCATTACTGCGCTCGCTGCCTGCCCTAACAGGTGTATCAGGGAGCATTTGCCAAAAAGGCAGAGAATGGTGCATTTCTGATGAGCCAGTGGATGCCATTTGGCCAGAGAAGTAGCTTGATGATAATAATACATAAAAACACAAGCAAAACATAACCTTGTGTGAATCTCTGAGTGCTGGTTTTTTCCTGCAGTCTGTAGCCTCTTGAAAATATTAGGATTAGGCACATCACATCAACAGCCATTTTTAGAAACGAACACGCTGTCTGAGCTCTACAGCTCACCAGTCACATAAAATGAAATAGGCCACAAACACCCAAACCAAACCGCTCTTTTGGTCCTTAATCAAAATGTATAACATTTTCAAATTCTCTAGCAACAGTGCTTCTAAAAATAGACATTTAGGCTATCAACACAGAGTATTCTTCTAACCTTTTCAAGTGTTTGCAAATGACAAAATTGTTCCTATTGTAATTAATGACATTATGTTGAGGAACATTGGGGAAACATACCTAAAGGCTCTGACAATAATTTTGTTACTAATATATTCCCCTGGTTTGCCTTTGAACTCTGTCATTCCTTGCCTTGCAGCTGTGTTTAATGAGTGGTGAGATTATTCAAATGAGCCCACAGCAGAACATTGTTTTCTTAGTTCCTAGATCTTGAGAAGACATCTCCTGCCACAGTCAGTAGGTAAAACCTGAATCACAACCTTAGCATCGAATTCAATTTTATGCGTAAGGGTTTGTAAGTACCTTTGTACCCTATAAATATAATTGCGCTCGGTTGTGATGGAGCTGATCTCTACTTACAGCAGCTGCCAATGAGCCGGCAATAAAACAAAGGGAGAAACAGCTCAGGCTGTCACCGATGAGTGAGAAGCCAAATGTGACTGTGCTTATGCCGTGGCATACAGGCTTCTGCGAGTAGATTGCAAAAAGAGCTTACAGGACGCTCAGACGCAGCAGATTTGTATATGAGAGCTTGTTGCCATCTGTTATTTCCCATTCTTAACCACTGGGTTTAGTCCCTGGGAGAGAAAAGGGAGACGGAAAGAAATTTAATTCTGTACGAAGATAAGTCGCGTGAGAGACATTTTCCAGCATGGAAAAAAATTAATAAGGTCCAATTTAAAACTGATAAATAGTCAATTCAGTATGGTAGGATTAAGGATTTTTCCTAAGGAATTTACAGCGAGATAAGCATCGCATGAATAAATAAATTCAGCTGCAGCACACTAACGTATTTATTGATTCACAAGCCATTTGTTTGAGAGTCTGCCCCTGAGGAGCAGAAGGTACCCTGTTATTATTGATAATATAAGAGTTACAGTTATATTCAGAAATGACAAACTACATTTAAATGATGTCTCGGGGTTAGAACAAGAATCCACCAAAGCCAGGAAATTCAAAGTTAAGTCTGACGCTATGTCAGACTGCATGGTGTCAGGAAAAATGACAGTTGTGTCTTTGCATATCTTGGTTTCTGTGGTTTATATCTCAATTTTAATGGTATAGAAGTGATACCATTTCCCTCTAAATTCATTTTTGTTTTACTTTATCATAAATAAAAAAGAGCAGTGCAGGACTGCGAATATGGGAAGAAGCTACAGCAGCTCTCCTGGGGTAATACCTGCCCGTGGCAGAAATGACTCTTTACCACCTGTCTAAAGACCTACTTTCCAAATTGATTATTATTTATTAGTTGCATGTTTGCCTGGTTAAACAATTTACTGATAGCTTTTGCAAGCAAACAGAAGGACAAAATACCTGGCCAAGAAGCTTACAGAGAGGACAGGCAACAGAAAAACAAGGCTTGCTAGGGAGGCGAGTAAAATCATGTGAGTGTGGTTCTGAGCAGCGCTGGGACTTTGAGTTTTTCAAAGACAGGTATTCTTTTTGTTTTTTTTCCAGTTATCCCTTTTGCTAACATCTGTTGGGAGGAAAACACCTTGAAAACAACGTTCACCATCCTGGAGACTCAAATGTCACATGTATGCTCTGCCTTGAACAGCAGCTGCTGGTGCTCCTACATCCAGTTAGCTGCTGTATAGTCAGGGCAGCTGAGCTGGTTTATACCGTCCATCTTCACCAAGGAGCACGTACTCTAGCTTGGGGGGGGTCTCAGGGGAGATCTTGCAAGAGACCTTTGATCTTTTCAGAACCCACATCCTTGAAGAAACAGGAGGATCTCCTGCCTGCGTGCTAGCTAGCTGTGCCGCATGTGTAATTTCCTTGCGGGTGGAAAAAGGTTTAGTTAAAACTATGCTTTCATAAGCAGGGAAAAACCCACATTTGCCTTTACTGTGCCCTGGGAGGCAATTCACAAAGCTTGAATTATAATTGGTAGGAATAAGCAATGCTCCTAATCCTCTTTATTTGCGTAGATGACAAGGGTCTCCCGGGTTACACAAACTTTTAGCATTCTGTATCTCAGCTCCTAGATCCAAATGGGAAGCCTAGAGCTGTTTGCACAGTGAATTTGTTGCATGTTGCAGAGGACACTGGATCTGTTAGTCAATGGCAGGATTATATTGACAGATCAAGGCATTCATAGAAATTACAAAGGTTACGCTCCGGGTTAACTTCCAGGCAGCAAGTGGGGAATCCATGCACTTTTGGGAGCATGGTTCAGGAATACTAGACTATTTAAAGGGCTGACGTAAGAAGTGTTCAATAGGCTGTTTCTCATGTGTATGACAAAACTGACAACCTAGACCCTTTTTTTATGTATCTCAGTGCAGTAAAAGATGTAAGGTAGATGTCCAGGTGAGGATCCTCTGCTTGAATACGGGGCTTGATAATTATATTTCCCTCAAAGGTATCCTGGGAAACCTTTGCCTTCAAAACCAAACACAGTATATGTATTTTTCCCACAGTGGGCAAATTCACAGTTTGCAACTGTTCTGAAATGTTTATGTTGATGAAAATCCACCATAGTAATAATTAGTCTTTTCTCAAAGATTGAAGAGATAAAGCCACAGATGTGATGAATTTCAGGTGGTCATTAATAGTTTGAACTTGGCTAAGGTAAAAAACTGCCAGAAATTCTCACAAAAACATAGGAAAAGCTGGTGCAGGTGAGATCTGCTTGATCCGTTTATTGGAAACAGGGTGGGAGATAATGTTCTTTGAAGGCAATTTTACAGATAATTCCTCCTCTGCTGGACTTGGTCAGCATTTCAGCATGTGACTAATAACTAGGCTCATGGACAGGGCCTTTTTTTTTTATCCCTGATACCCTTACAGGGGTAATCATGCATCTTGTCAGTTGTTATAAAGATAAAGACAAATGTTCTCCATTGCTGTACTGTCAGCGCATTTCAGTACAAGCAGAAGGGTAGCACAGCACACCTGTTAGATGTGTGCAATATACCATTTGTCTTGTCATAGCCACACAGTCAGGTGTACCCTGAGATGACAGGATCTTCAGCATGGAAAAAATTTAGGTCTGCTCTTTACGTTGCTGTTGACCATTCTGCTGCTATCTGTGCACCTCCTCAAGGCTCTTCAATAAGTTAGGAGTTAGGGAGCGAGATTCTCTCCAAAAATGCTACTTTTTACATGTGGAAAAAACTTGCCTTTTAACTTGACATACATGATATAGAAAACCAGCGAGCTATACATTCATTATTAAATACACGCAGTGTGACTTGGAGACAGAAGTTCATGATCGTGACCTTTCCTCTTTTATTACATTCAGCTTTTGAAGAAACAGATGGGGTTTAACTTAACTGTTAACGTAAATTGCCATATGGAACAAAACACAGCTGATTATTATATTAACACCGATTTTAATATGTTTCATCATGTTATTGCGGCTCCAGTTGTCATGCTATTCTGTTCAGTATATTCATTCAAGAAATTTAATGTTGTATCTTACAAATTGAGATCCTATTACAAACATATGGTGTATAAATAGATTTTGCCACCTGGTGACTGTTAAAAATCTGTAAGGAAGAGATTGCCATAGTGTTAACTCCTCCCTGCTGGAAGTCAATTTTCCAATTGCAGACATTTTAAAGAAATGCTAAGAGGTGGGAACTCTTGATTTGCAGCTGTGACAAAGGGTTAATTGTGCTAATTGCATTGTAATACCTGTTCAGTTTAAAGTCTTTCCCCGTTGTGATTGTCTTGGGAGTCAAATTGTTTTTAAATTGCTTTGTCACTTGAATGCATTTGGAACTTTGCGATTAGGGTTGTGGAAACCGAGATAATGTCTAAGTTATATAACAGTTCCTTCCATAATCAATCACTGTCTCATTTTAGATCTACCTAAGAAGGTTCCTGCACGCATGGGAATACGCTGATTGAGGTAATGGATGAGGTAAGCTATCTGCTTTCTGGCTGTGAACGTTTGCATTTCTTTCCACCAGCGAGTGCTGTATGGAATATTTGTAGGCTTTCTGCTTTCTAGAGTCAGGCCTATGACCTCCATGAGTTATGGCGCACCATGAAATGAGCAGTTAAAAAAAAAATCATCTCCTAAATCTTAAAGATGTTTGCTTAATCGTGTTGCTCTTGTCTGCTCTAACAAACAAAGAAATAAGGCAGCAGACCCTATCCATTGACCACTCAAGTCAATGGACTGATTTTTATGGGCCATGCACAGGCCTGGGGATCTGGCAATCTGCAAAGCAGGTGGGGAGCATTGTTGGTCATGGCAGCCTGTTCAGCTATGCCTGGCAGAAAAGACCTACAAATACAAGTCCTGTGGGCTTGTTCTTTTGTTTATAGATTGGTAAAGGTATTGAAACATATACATGAGGTAGTGAGAAAGGGATGAGGCTACTCGTAAGAATATCTAATTAATGGGTTGAGTTTTAAGGAAGTGACTCCAATGGTAATCGGTGATCTTGGGAAAGGTAGCAGTGCCTACACTCTGTAATGACCTGAGCGCCATAAATGCTGAAGACAGATGGGTAGACTTGATAGGAATACAGTTACTCCAATGGTGTTATAGGGGCCAAGTAAAGGGCAAGTAATTCCCTAGGGAGGAAACTGATAAAAGGCATCAGGGTAGATTGGTGGAAGGAACAAGAAATGGGTTAGCTGAAATTTATTGCAGACCTGGGCAGTGCTTGCTGTGGATAGAGTGGAAATATGAAAGGGAATTGAGTGGCAGTAACAGCCAGATAGACAAAGTGGAAGCGGCCAACGGGGAAAGGAGGCTGAGGAGGTGATTCAGATATTGGATGGAGAAATATGTATAGGTGGGAGCTGGATGCCCAAAAGGCAGCTGTGGGAGGCTGTGACATGAGGGATGAGCAGTTCAGTGGGACACGAGGTAGGGGTGTTCAGGGGCGTGGGGGGATGAGCAGCGAAGAAGGCCCCAATGATGAAAGGGGACAGTAAGTGTTGTGAGAAGCTGTGAATGTAATGAGCTGTGATAGGGACAGAGGGACGAACTGAAAACTGTAGCATCCTTAGCGTGCTGGGGACAAGGGGTAGGAAACACTTTCTGTTAGGACCGTGTGCAGCTCTGAGGTGACGGGGCCTTTGCCCATGGCTATGGGGTGCCTAATAAAAAGTCATTGCCTTAGGTACAGACTGCTGAAAATATGGGGACTGTCGGCAGGAAAAGATAAAGTGATAGCAACACAGAGAAGTGAATTCTCTCACTAGCACGTCCTCGATTCACCACATAGTCAGCCTCCTTAAACCAGCTGGGCCAGGAGACCAACAGGAGGACTATGGAAAAACCACTGAAGTCTTTAGTATCTGAAGTAAGTATCAGAGGTGCTTTTAGGGCTGGAAACAAAATGGATATGACACAGAAGACTTGTCAGGCCATTCATGTGTCCCACTCCAATGCATTTGTGTCCAGTTGCTGCATCACAGCAATGATCCTTGCTGCCCAGCGATGCATGTTCATTGAGTTTCCTTGGCTGTCAACCCACAACTGAAGGGAAAGTCTATAGATCTGGTCATCACCAGAACTTCTGTCTTAGCTTTGGAATAATCAGTTCTCTCTCTGTTTTGATCTTTCTATGGGCAACCTATTCTAGTTTTGACTACTATAAGCAGGAATATGTTTTTATTTGTTCTTTTTCTTACTTGTTTTGGACCTGGGTATTTTCCCTTGGCTTAAACTTTGTTGAAAATAAGAGCAAGTTTCTGCTGCAAGTTTCTGTTGTGTGTCTGATCCTACTTGTATTAATTATTGTTCCTGTAGAAATGCTTAAATCACTACAGTAGTTGTTAATGATTAAAATATTAAGTAACTTATATCGTGATGATCACACAGAATTTTACAATCAAGATAAATTATTGTAAGTACTTTTTGTAGTACTTTTTGTCAGATATAAAGTGCATATAACACAACTTATTAGTGAAACAAAAATGTACTGTATCAAGCTACTGTTCTGTGGCTTCTAAATGACTTTAAATCACATTGTATCCAATAATTACTAATGCTCCATTAAAGATCGGAAAGGCAATTTATTAGGAACTCCCAAAAGTCGTCTTTAAGCAGTGCAATCTGTGTTTGGTTAAAAGTTTACATAAAATCAATACAAAATTATAGCAACATAAATAGTTAAACAGCTCTCAGTTAATGTTACGCTTGAACCTGTTCTGCTCTCGACAGTTTGGAAAGCATAAGTTACAGAGGAAGGGTAGCTGAGATCTCGGGGAAGGAGGATGCAAATGATTTTGTTGTTCTGAATGGCATGTGGAATGGAACAGCATCAATCTATTACTTGCCAATGATATCTTTGTAGTCTTTTTTTCATCTCCTGGAGGAATCTTGAAAGTGTCATCAAAATAATAGCAAGAGAAAGTTTTTACTGTGTGCTAGTTCTTACTAGCAAAATGTTTAATAACATTCTGTGGTAAGAAGTGATTCCAATTTTAATTAAGGTCCAAATCATCTCTCTACACAAAAATAAGAACAGTAAAGCAGCAGGTGCTGAAGCTGGGGAATAACTGTTTCATCCCTTAAAATAAAATTGAGGACAAAAAACCCCTCCAAACAAACCACAAGTGAAAAATAAACTAAGGAAAATTACTTTCACCTCCACCTACTCTGCCAATTTGTTCACTAGGACATTATTTACCTCTGTCTAAAAGTCCTATAACCTTAAAAAAAAAAAAAAAAAAAGGCTAAGCCACTCATCAATTTTCCAGCCTTGCAGGGTAATTTCAGCTGTTTGATTATAAATTGAACGTATGTTCTACTTAGTGAACTAAAGCAATGAATTAGTCATAGCTGGTGTCGAAAGTAGTTTTTGTTTACAAAGTGGCGATGTTGGGTACATCTAAAGAAAGACTCCTGAAACTCACATTTGTACCACAAGCAAATAGTTGAAACCTCAAGCTGGAAACATACATATTAATTCTCTTTCTCTTCTTGGCAAGTAACCTAAAAGAAATCATCTCCAAAGTCATTTCGGAGCTCTGCTGTTAAGAGGGACGTAACAATTGCACAAAACAGAGCAGGGGCAGAGGTGGGTAGTCGATTCCCATTGTATTACTCAAGGATGAAGGAGGGCTGTTTTGGGTCTGATTTGGAAGGGCATAAACAGCAAAGGATTTAACCAGTGCTCCATATCACAAGTATCCCGTTTGTTTCTCTAGCTGGGTGTTTGAAAACCAGTTTTCTGGGCTTTGAGAAACCCAAGCGAAAGGACTTCCATTCTTCAGAGCTTTTCATCCCACCCAAAAGCAAAGTGACCTGTGACTTTGCCCCACAGCAAGTTTCCATAACTATCTTCATATGAAGAACTTCTCTTGCCCATCAGTACTCTAGACACCACAGAGATGTGCAATTTTATGGCAAATGAAGGACATGCTTTTTGGCAAACTTGTTGCTTTTCTGGCAAAGCAGACTGAAAGCCATGGTGTAATGAACTTGCTTGGCTTACCACAGATCAACCTCAGGAAGAAAGATCTATATTTAGGATTTCTGAAAAAAAAAGCAGTCCTTCCCTACCTGAGCATCCTATTTGCTTTAGACATAAAATCTAATTTCTTAATGATGGTATGTGTGGATCTTATCAACCTGCAGTTAATGATAAAAGCAAATCTTATAAACAGGCAGACTTTAAATAACACATTAAAGCTTATCACTGATGATATCTTTAATTATAGTAAAGCAAATTGTAAGACAGTCTAATGGGAAATACAAATTACTTGTTAAAATTATTAACAGAGTTAATGTGCTTACATTTGTTTATGTGTACAGGAATCATTTCAAATATTTGACTGCAATGACAATATGTGTAAAGATCAATTAAAAGTCAGGAAGATGAGATATTGGATTTTCAGACCTTAATAGGATTTCATCTGCACTTGTTATATTATGTTATCCACTTATAATTGAGCTTCCATCATATCATAGAATCTGACACTTCACCAATTTATATTTCTAACCTCTAATGAAACTTCTATCTGCTAAGGAGACTTTTTGAAACCCATGATCCTGGTGGAGCTGTCTGGTATAAGCATTAATGTGCCCCACTCTGGGATTGGGGGTTCAGGCTACCGACACAAAAACAAATGTAACAGTGGCAATGCCTAGGTAGTCGCCTACTTCACAAGCTTTGCTACCCTCATAAGTTGATCTAATAAATAGCTTAGGTGGAATAAAAGGCAGTATACGTATAACAAGCAAGGCAAATTGATAAGATGAAAATTGCCAGGAGTCTGTCTAATATTAGTTTATTAAATTCAGCAGAATGAAAATAACCACCATAAATGCAACTAAAATACTTTTGTTTACTAGTCTGTTGAGTCAGTCCTGCCCCAGCTTGGGCTTTGGCCCTGGAATGGGTCTGTGAAAATCCATCAGCACCATTTTGTGGGGGCCCACTTGGAGTTGCTCAAACTCACTGGTGGTTTCTAGCAATGCCACATAGATGGGGTTCCCCAACAAGCTATGGCCATGGTCCCACTTCATCCAGCCCTGCCTATCCTTTGCATTGGCCAACGAGATGCAATAGCTCCAATGGAGTGATCTTTTGGCACTTTGACTGAGGAAGTGTGAACGCTAGGATAAACCCACTGTTATATGAACACAGCTCAAAAATTGTGTAAAGCCAATGTCTTTCGGTGTTCTCAGATTGAGACTATTGTAAACAAAAGCAATTGCTATAAACAAGTATCATTGTAATTTAGCTTATCTATTCTCCTAGTTTCCATGCAGTATTCCAAGACAACAATTTGTGCTTAAAGTGGACCTTGGCCAAGGTATTTCTATAGAGAGCTAACATTTTAGCAGTACTTTATTGTAACAACAAGCCTAACCTCGAAACCAACAGATGTTGCTTTGAAATGATCTGATGTAAGGTAGTCTGTAAAGCCAAGCTTAGATGATAATGCAGGGAAAAACACCAGACACAGAGGATATACTGATGCTGTGTTTGAAAGCACCTATCCATATTAAATTTTCTGGCCAAACAATATATATATATTTTTAAAAAATGTTTTAGAAAACAGAAGAATTTAAGTTTTTTCTGACATCAATGTGACCCTTATTTAAGTCTCCACTGCTGGAGATTGTCTCAGTTGATTACACCTGGGACATTAAGTAATGTGTTACAAAAATACCATGTTGCACTCTGACTTCTCTGATATTTTGTACAGTTGCTTAAAATCAAGAAATATTTTCAGAAAGAAAGTGGAGGGAGAGGGGGAAAGGAAGAGAATATGAAAGAAAATATGCCATGTTTTCTGGCGGTATAAACTGGTATTGCTCCTAGCCTAGCCTCAGGTTTATTTACAGAGCCAAATACTCTTGCTGAGCTGATTTTTTTAATGACATGAGAAAAGGCTGAATAGAAATAGACTTGCAAAATAAGCCAAAGCACATATGATTAAAACTACAGCAACTTTCAGGAAAACAAGTCTCACACCATGGGTTGCCTACACTGACCAGCAAGTGTTCCCTGTGGTGCCCTGGTCACCAGCTGTATTGCTGTTATCCAACTGAACAATAATCCCATTTTAAGCACTAAACATCGAGTAGCAAATGTTTTTGTATGAGTGTAGGCACCCACAGCTGTGAGGAGCAGTTGTGTGCATGTTCATCCCTTAACAAACAAGGTCAGGGAGGACTCTGAAAGCCAGCGGGAACATCCGAGACCACGAGGCAGGCTCCCCGTGCTCTGATTTAGGCTTGTTCTCTCTGAAATATTGGGATCCCCATTCCCTGGTGAGTGTCCTGATCACCACAGTTGCCCTGGGAGGTTAACAACTCAACTTGCTGTGATGTTCCCCCCCAGCCTGGGTGAGCATCCCGCAGCAGAACACATTAGGCATTGCCTGTTGCCTCACCCCACAGTGCTCCCTGCCTGGGCATCTGGGGCACGGACACTTGTCCCAGGGATCACCCTTTTGGCATCTCGCTGTCCCCCATGTCGGCAGGCTTGGGATGCTCCCTTCTTGTCGCCTGCCCTTTTTCAGGCAACCCGGTCTCACCGTGCCAGCTGCGACGGTTTTAGGTGCTGAATTTTCCTCAGGCACCAAATGGGAGTTAATGTTTCAAGCACAGAGCTGATTTTCACTAGGCAGTACAAAACCACTACTCTATTCCGTTTGTTGGTTTCACCCTAATTGATTTAATTGCTTTGGAAATGCCAAGCTATGTATCCGCATCAGTTTCCACAAGAATGTGTTATTTGGAAATCTCATCATCATTTTTGCACTAAAATTTCCTGATTTGGTGTGCTTTGCTTTTTGGCCTTAGTTTTCTTTTAATAAAGCATTTTGAATGGAGCTATCTAGGTTTTTAGAAAAGGAAAAGAAAAAAGCCATCTTCACTCACTGCAGGACTAGGTTTTGGGTGATGCTTAAATACCCGTCTCATGCAGCATGGGGCTCACTGAAGCAATTGGTCCTGTGCTCCTCTGGATGCTAAAAATTGTCATATGGGGGGGAATCAGGATCACGCAGATCTGATATGTTGCAGATGTTGGCATAAGTTAGAGTTGCCTCAGAGTGTACAAAGTGTTGAACTTCCAGAGCCAATAGGCTGAAATTTGTAGTTTTCCCCTTAAAAACAAGGAGTTGCTTTCATTATTTTATTTGCTGGCTTGTTACTACAGCAACATTTATATGAATAATTCATTCTTTCTTCAACTTTATCTTAACAAAGTCAAAGACTGCATCCTAAATATCAAAGCAGACCAAACTCTTTTTTTTTTCTTCTACTTTTTCCAGCTAAAATGGTGTTGCTATCCTTTAGTATTATTATGCTTGAGACAAGCATTATTCTCAATTATTATTGGTCACGGCCTGAAATTATTAAGCATTCAGTCCTTTCCATGATGCTTGCACTTAGAGATTAGCTTAGTCTATTCTTTTTGTTAATTGATCTTCCTAAGCCAAAACATTAAAAAAAGATATATTATGTGTGATATTAGCCTTTAAAACTCCTATAATTTCTCTGAGTTATTTTCCCCTTGCTGATATTTACTAATTTAATGAGAAAGGCTAGCCAAACATGGTCGTCTAAAGCCCCAAATTTCACTTTGACTATGAATGTATCCCTGCATCTGCAGTGAAACTGCCAAACATGTCAGACAGCAGCTGCCTTTGATCACACCACGTCGGCCAGGAGAGATGCACTGCAAAGCTCCAGGTACTGCAGAAAGCAACGCGGGCCTGGCCGGCAGCCGAAGGGAAAACAATTTTGCAGAGGAAGCAAAGAGTCTGGCACAGGACTTGGCAGCACAGCTGGCGCCAGAGGGGCAAAAAGCTTAATGAAAAACAGGAGAGAGTTCCCCCTGAGACCAGCCCACGGGCGACCACCACAGTGGAACCACAGCACAAAGGTAGAAAGCGAGTGGCATCACGCAGCGTTCACAGAAACCCAGCATCTTGGTTACCCCCTTGGGTCACACTTTGACAATATCCTAAATTTTCTGTTAGTTTTCATTTACTCACTGTTTTCACCAGAAAACTGATAGGATTGCTAGGAGCACCTTTTGCCACCTGCTAAAATATTTTAAAGCCACTTGTACCTACAGTTGGAGGAGAAAGATGAACTGTTCAGATTGCATTTTGCAAAATATTTTTACTGTGGAAGGGATTTGGAGCTGTTTCAAAGATTTCTTTGAGTGATTTCCAGTGTCTCAAAAATTTTGTTCTAATTTAGTACATCTTTGAAAAGAAGCAATTCACTTGATGACTCTTCAGCTGCTTCACTTTTCATCCTATTTCCTCTGCATATAGCCTGATATTTATTGACTTAAAATCATACAAAAAAAAATGATTTGCAGAACTTTCCTAGAGTTGCAAATGAGAAAGCCTGTCAATACTTTTCATAATCTAGAAAAAAGCCACTTAGGGATAGCTGACATTTTACAAAATCAAAGCAACTGTTCTGCTATATTTTTAAAGATTTGGACAACTCCTGTAAAGAAAAATGGGAAAAAGTGCTCCCGATTCTGACTGAATACAGATATTTTTTTTTTAATGACATTCTCTGTCAATTTCCTATGTAATATGAATGATCAGCAAGCAGAATTGTCTGATTTTTGTCATATTTATTAATGATGTACAATACTAGCATGGTACCCTGTGCAAATTATAAGCTGATTAGTTTTCAGCCATGTCAGCTAGTACTTTGATCCTATCTGAATTGATATGCTAAGCAAGGAGAAAGCAAATCATTGCTTAAGTGGGAAGCCTATATCAATACCACATGTTTCTTAGCAAGGCAGGAGAGGAACAACATATAGTTCATCCAGGCTGCTTCTTGTGCTCGAGCCAACCCAGCCAGAGCTGGATCAGGTACACTGAGCACTGTCAGCCTGAGCTGTATAAGCCTATAGAAGAAATATCTCCATGCTGCAGAAAACAGCGATGGGTGTTTGGTAGGTCCTGACTGAGTCAGTACCAAGTTCAAATGGCAGCAGAGATTGTGCTTCTAGAAATGCTCTGATTTAACTAAGCCAGGAAGCTGAGGGTCTCCCCACCTTTGTGCACTGCAGAGAGCTTTGCCTTTAAGCCTCTGACTATTAATCCTGATGGGTTTGCCAAATCTCCGTTTGTGAGCAGTTTGCTACTTGCAGCTCCCCCTGTAGCCAAGCCCCTGACTTCTGAAAATTAACGTGCATGACTGCATGCCATTAAATACTTGCAAGATTTCACCCTCAAAAGGTCATGTTTTATCGGTAGGCAGGGCACTTCTGTTGACAGCTTGAGTTAGGCAATGTGTGTATGCACATCTGGGCCTGCATATGGCTATGATGAAGTGTTGTGAGCAAGACAGAATCATAATGTTAGGCAAAGGTTCAAAAAAGTAGTCTCTCTCCATTAGGTCAAAGCAACACTGTCCTTTAATGTAACATTATAAAAGTGTGACACAGATAACTAGATTAAGAATCAGAACTTGAAGCTAACTACTATAATTCAAGTTATTTGAATTATAATACTGTGAATATATATACCATGTCTTGTGACAGAAAAGAGAAAGCCTTTAATAGTTTCTATTTAACAACCGTAACACATCCTACAATTTACCTCTTCTCATGGTTTTTACTTCAATGCACTGTACGATATTTTGCTGTGAGAGATCTGTATATCTGTGTGTATGAAATAAGGTGATGGCTTTACAAATATCTCATTCTGGCTGCATCCTGCAAATCATTGTGCAGGGAGGGAAGAAAGAGGGAGCAGAGGAGTTGCATGGGAAATGATGGTAGACCATAATCTTTTAAAGCACCTTGTCACAGAAGCACAGTTAGGACCATATTGATTGCAAAACTCACTACTTTGTAGGAATGATGCTGGATATGCTAAGGCATTGCAAACAATGGGAAATGAAACTTTCCATTATTAGACAAATGGTTTTATTATTCTTTAATGCTTTATGGAAAACAAATAGACTTTTTTGTTGGGTGGGAAAGGAAGGCAACAGAAAACACATTGCATTCTCATTATCAGATGAGACCGTTGTGTTTATTTCTCTTATTTTAAGTGTTACAGTTTCGATCTGCTGGTACTTTCTCTGCTCAGAGGGTAGATCCAAAATACATCTGATCATGCCTGACACCAAGTACGAAAGCCCTTGATATATTCCTTTCCTCTGTTGGGTGCCTATAGCGAACAGCATTTTATTTTTCATTCGTCCATGTTATACACAAGACTCCAATTTGGTGAAGTTTTCTTACTCAGAAAGCCATATAGGCATGGACTTTAATCAACAGGATTTAAGGTGGTCTTTAAAATAAGTCTTTAATAGTGTACTCCTAGAGAGCAATGTAAATGGACTTAAGTACATACTTAAATGTATTCCTGAGCTGAAAATATAATTCACATGAGAAATCGCTGAGAAAACCACTAAGCTCTCGCTGCAGTTATATCCTCTGTAAAATGGGAGTAATTGTACTGATAGCATGAGCCTTTCGGGAAAACCATGATATAACGTTGACAACAGCTTGCATACAGCAGCCTCCCAAGGGCCATGATTCCCTTTGCTGTCAGAGTGAAAGACGTGCTCCCGACACGCCGACAACATTGCGGGTTGCACATGAGGATATGAACAGATATGACTCGGGACTGGGACAGAGAGCAAGGGAGCTTGGCTTCAAGAAGGATCAGAAAGAAGGGGTATGAAATTTTGCCAGAGGTGGTCCCAGAGCTGCCCTCCCTGACATTTTTAGTGACAACTGCTTTCCAAGCCTGCTTATCAGAAGCTGCTCCCACAGAAGGGAGGGAAGGTGACTGAGTTTGCCTTTTCCTTGCTCTTTCCAGTGCCTTACTGATGAGGCTTGGCTTATTCACTGAGAAGTGCTGGTTGAGGAAGTGGGAAAGTAACGGAGGTGTAATTACAAATTTCCTGCTCAGTGGGAGCTTGGTGTGTTACTTCCTCAAAAGATCCTGTTGGATCCATCTCGTTTGCAGCAGCTGGAGCAAGAAATCTCTGCTGGAGGGATTCAGCCTCCTGGTTCCTGGAAGCCGTATGCACCAGCAGGAGCAGGCAGGGACACAGTGGGGGTCAAAATGAGCTGTTATATCAACTGTTGTCAAGTAGGGTATTGCTTGCCTGGCAGCCACACAATGTGTGAAGAAATCCACAGATTTAAAGTTTTGCTGACAGGTCTTCTTGGTAACTTCTAATCTAATTTTAAAGTTAAATCTTGAGTCTGAATTCTGTGATTATTGTTTAGGAGTCAATTTGTATCCCAGATACTGTATTTTTCGATAAGAGGGAACATGTAGGTTCAAATGTCTGAGGGACCCAAATGGGATGCCTGTGGGATAGGCTAGTAATAGCACTGTCCTTCAGTATATGTGTATAGAGACAGGAAAAAAAATTATACCTTTTCCAGACAATTTCCACATCATTTCCCGTTCCACCGTGACCATGCTGATCCCATCACTTGTTCTTCAGTATCATAAACAAGTCATAATATATTAGTGAAAGCAGTTGCAAAGGGTTCGTATAGGTGACAGGAATCCTGAGAAATAGGTTATACAGCATTGATCTCCCAGGAGGCCTTAAATAACAATCTAAAATGTATGCAACAGTGATCACCGGTTCGCTACTGCCATTTCAGCTTGATATTTTGCAATTTATAGTTTCTTGATAATTTGGAATCCATTCAGCTGATTCATATTATGTGGGACTATGGAACTGTCTACATTACACTGAAGGATTAAAGTGAGAGGCAAATGAATTGGAGGTGTCTAATGACTTTGCTTAGCAAATTAATATAGATCTGAAACCATCTCTGCCCCATTAGAACGAATAAGATGCTATAAAACATCAACATGCAGGCAATGCATTAGTTCAGGGTGTCTCTCCACTCCAAGTGGACATTCCAGCCCCTGTTTTCAGGATTTCCCACTTGACTGTTCGAAACTATTGCCCTAGGCTAAAACTTGTATTTGTAAAACAAGGTTTTGGGTTGGTGATATATTATTTTTCAGTCACATTTTTAACATTGCAGAAGGGGGTGGGGGTTGAAAATCAAGTTGTCATTCAATTTGTAATGTGCTGGGAGTATAAAAAGGAATATTTGCAGTTTGAAATGTACTTTCCCCTCCTAATTAGTTTCTGGATGTTGGTAACAATCTGATTTTTCTGTTAAAGAATTCCACTGGTACCAGTGGACATACCATGAAATCTTCGCAAAATATTTTGGAAGGTTATGGTTTTCAAGCCAGCATCTTTGAGACTCCTGAGTTTGAACAGGGATTAGTGCCTTGGGAAAAGTTTGCTAAAAACACAAATCTTGAGTCATTTTGTCTGAAAATCAATCTACTACATGTGAGTGATAATCTTCTTTCAACGTGAAATACTTATGAATTTTGTGTGTTCAATACGGAAGCTTTTGCAGAATGCAACTGGTGATCTGCCACCATCAAGGGTTTGCAGAGTTCCTCTCTGCAGAAAGGACTCATTCCCTGATCCATGTTGTATAAGAGATCCCAACATTCAACACCGCAGGACTGACTTTTAGGTTCTCTTTCTGGCCACTTTGAGGACATCCTGCTGCTGGAGCAACTGACTGTCGCTGTCATTTCTTTTTGCCCACCTTTGCTCAGTTGCTGCACTGAAAATCCATTTGGCTGCTTTCCTGCAGAAGTCATGTGGACAAAACCCACCCAGCAGCTGGCAAGCTGTTGGCCGTCATTTGCAGCAGAGAAAAACTTTGTGTATATTTTTCTGCTTGATTATTTTTAGTTTAGAGCATTTCAGCAGCTGTTTTACAACCTGGCTGCACAAAGAGAGGTGCCAGGACAGCCCTGGAGCAGGGCTGGGAGGTCTGGCTGCCCTCCTGGGAGCAGAGGGAGGGCAGCAGGATGTCTGCTGCCTTCAGACCATTGTATTTGACTAGACCTAAGCTGAAGCACCTTCACTTCCCCAAACCATGTACTGAAGATGTCAGATCTTCAGCACCATCTGTTTTGTTCTACAGATCTGGTCGCATGCCACAACTTGGTAATTGTCGGTGTAGCCAACAGCAAGTTTTGGCTGCTGTTATTGAGAAAAAGGGTGAAAATGCTGAAAAAATGTAGTCTTTTTAAAGCAAGTTCTGTGCCACGCAGTTGAAGTATCCAGCTGGTCTTGCCATGATGCTACTGCAGAACTGGGATATTGCTAGTGACAGCATGCTACCCATGAAGCTCTATTGGATTAAAAGCAATGTCTTTGATGAGTGTTTTGCTCATTTAGATATGTAGTTACTAGAAACCTCTCTTCCCTGCTTCTGTAATGATTCCTCTGCTTTTCTGCAGTCTCTTTATGCGGCGGTGCATTCTTGGCTAACACCACTCAGAGACAGGCTGCAGGACTTGGGACAGATGTAAAAGATGTGCCACTGGCAGGACTCTCACATGAAGTGGAAGTTGGGGTCAGGGTGATTTCCCTTCTTCCTGTTTCATCCTCTCCCCAGCGTGAAGGAGGTCACTCCCCCTTCATCTTCTCCATACAATCCATGTCTCTGTAGGCTTTAATCTTACCACCCCTCAGCCGACTGTCTTCCAGGCTGAGGAATTCTCATCTATTCTTCTCTTCTTGAAAGGATGCCATAGCCTGGCTCTCTGTTTTCTTCTTCCTCCTCATGTTAGCCAGTTCTCTCGCATTGCTTCTGAGGTGAGTAAAATCAGAGAGTCATAGAAATGTGTGTGCACCCTGAATTTGTAAGTGACATAAGGTTTTTTCT
The DNA here is from genome assembly GCA_013397275.1 of Burhinus bistriatus. Classification (NCBI taxonomy): domain Eukaryota; kingdom Metazoa; phylum Chordata; class Aves; order Charadriiformes; family Burhinidae; genus Burhinus; species Burhinus bistriatus. The sequence goes on from VYXH01007984.1 coordinate 48,346, forward strand.
GTTTTCCTCTGATAACTTTTCCAATAACTCTGAGTATCTGATTTGCCTTTTTTACCCACCACTGTGCTGAGGCGCCTACAAATCCAGTGTCTCTTTCTGAGTAACAATTGCTAAGTTAGAGTTCATCCCTGCACATGTATATTTTGGGTTACTTTCCATACACATAATCTGCTTCATATTTACTACCACAGAATATCATTTGCCATTTTATCACTCAGCCATGTAATATCAGTAGATCCGTCTGCAATTATTCACAATCAACTGTAGTCTGCAAATGTGGTCACCTCGTTCCCATTTATAACTCAGTTCTAAATATGCTGAAGAGCACAGATGCACCTGGGACCTCATGGTAACATTCCTGCACTATGAAAACTGGGCATCTCTACTTACCTTGTAGTACTTTGTTTCCTAATGCTAACTTTACCTTTTAATCTCAGATAACCACTTGCAGAAATTCAAAGTAATTTCATATCAAAATGATCGTAGCTCCTTGCCTCCAGTTTGGAGGTATTTGCTTGAAGTTCTGACATTTGTTTGGGATTTCTTAATGATTTCTGCAAAGCTGCATTTTTATAAAGAAAGGTAAGAAAGTATTTTTGCACTTTCATGTTGCAATGTATAGATACAGTTTTTATTGGGTTTCTAATATTATTATTACTATTATTATAAATAGTTCCATGACTAGCAGAAATCACACAGCCTCTTTTTTGTAGATTCTCCTAGGTCTAATAAGGATTGCCCTTATTAGTCTTTCAGTAGGATCACTGGTAAGACTTCCTTCTGCATAGCTGTTTATCTTTGCAAACCTTGTGGAGATTAAAAACCTCCTCTTTTTGTCTTTGTCAAATTTGGTTGAAACTGGGTTCAAAAGTTGCATGGGAAAGACAGACACACAGATGTATGTATGCACTGTGAGATTGTGAGCCCTTTCCTTAGGCAGCTGGGCTAAAAGCAAAGTGCAGAGGATGCACTCTGAATTCTCCTGTAGTCTTGTATGCTCACTCCATTGCCATGCATCTGGCTCTTTGTAGTCTTTGTCAGAAACCTGACATCTCCGGGTATGCATAATGCATACTTCAAGAAAAGACAATAACCACGTTGCTATATATACAGGCGTATAATAACAGTGATACATTAATTGTTTTGTGAGCTTCCGAAAGTATTTCTATAGTGTCAACTAATGTTGAATGGAATAACGTGAGTTTAAGCAAAAGCAGTTTCCATGGTTACACTGGAGGTATTCTAAATATAGCAGATGATGTAATCAGTTACAAGGACTAGATACAAGATTGCTGTGTATTTCAGTAAGAAGTTTCTTCTCTGGAGATACCTGTGAGAAAGTGTCTATATTACTTGAGGATACTATTTTTCAAATTATTTCTGTTGTCCCATGATTTTCTGCTCCTCAGAGCCTTTCCATTTTTCCATTTACAGGCTGGTAGCTTCTTTATAGTTATTATAAATCATATACATCAGATCACTTTAATGCTTTTACAGAATTCTTAACACGAAATGTAACATTCCAGAAAACAGTTTCCACATCTGGTCAGAGGAAGATTGTAGTTTTTGTAATCTCTTCTAGCCCATATATTAAAACCCTGTTATCAGCATCTGTCATATCTGTCTATCCATCTTATCTGTGTATATGTCCATCTATCTTTGCTCCTGTTGCTGTCATGTCTCCAGTGCCCTCTGATCTGATTTTATCCAGAGAGAAAAGAATGGCTTAATGATCCGAATACATCTCCTTTTCCAAGATGTGTAATGAAATATTCCCTTCTTCATCCCCAACTGAGCAATTATTTCCCAATGGAACAAATTTCACTGTGAAATTTGGACTAACTACTTAGCACGCAATGTACAAGAATGAGTAAATAGGTAGGATGAAGATTTGTTGCCACCAGGGGGTCAGAGAGGGAGGACAAAATATTCAGGGAATGTATTCATAGTTTTTTGTCCAGCTCTCCTTTGTGTCGCCTTTCTGGCCCTACCGAGTCCTGTTGAAATTCTGATTTCTCGCTGGGAGTGTAGTTCATAGTAAGTACTAAGGGAAAGTACGTCACTTGCTACAGCTAGAGCAGTTTTCTTCCACAGCAAGCTTTTTTAGTATATCTAGCTTCAGTCATTCCTGTTTTAATCAAGAATCCCTTTCCATTCCCACTATTTCTTTTACTGTTCTACTCTATTTCAACCTTAATTCATTTTAAAAATGACACACTGCATTTCAGGCACGCTAAAAAAATACGGTAGGTTAGATAAACTGGAAAAAATGTCCTTCTCAGAAAGCACTGCTATACCTCGAGTCAGGGGTTCTTTGTTTATTAATAGCAACTGGTCAACAATTACTTGTCTTCTCAGAGTAGAGTGTTGCGAACATGCTGTGTTTCCAGTATCAGCAGAAACAACATTCCTGTTTTCCACAGGCAAAGAGTGCCAACACATGTAAGATGCTGCATTAACAGCTAGAGGCTGAAAATCATGCATCCTATTGCATTTTCACCCCTTCCAATAAACCTGTTATTAATCTTAGTTCCTAAACTTTTTTTTCTGGTGCAGATAGCCTGAAGACGATGATGTGACAGTGACAAAAGACTGCAATAAAGGGCGGCTGAAACTTTTTGGGCAGAGGTTTCTACTTTCACAAGGCAACAGTCAGTGGCAGCACTTGGTGAACAGAAATGTATTTTATTTTCAAATATGAAAGCTCATAGAATTATAGAAAATATGGAAGAAAAAGATATATTGAGTCATCTTTTCCATACTGGAGGCTGTGGCAGCTTTGTCCCTGCCTTATAAGGTACTTTCTGAGTCTAGGTTTAAGGTCTCAGGAGACAGGGCTTAATGGCTTACTGTGAAAAACTGTTCTTCTATATAGCAAGTTTCATTCAAAGGTTGGTTTTATATTTAGCTGTGAATGTATCGTTTCTGAAAAGACAATCCTACTACTGCTCCTACTTTTACCTTTGATACCACTTCAGTGAACTCCTTTCCATCCTTAATGTTCAGGTGTTTCTGGTACTTCTGAATGGTTCATGTATCCTCTCACTTGTACTTGGTGCTTGGCCAACCAAGTCATATTTAGGTTTCTCACCTTTCCCTATAAGTCAGGCCCTCTGACTGTCAATTAACCTTTCTTGGCAAATGACTCTTCTAGATAGGTTACTGATGCAGTTGAGTAAGATTTTACCTGAGAGTAAAATTGTTTCTGCAGTAGAGCTAACTATGCTGAAGGCTGCAGCCAGTGCCGTATTCCTAACTGGAAGTTGACAGTAGTAGATGTGAAGGGAATGGAATGTAAAAGGTATCTGCATATGGTAAATGTCAATTAAATAGATTCACTGGGTAAAATCCTAATCCCACTGAAGTCAAAAACAAACTGAAACTGGCCATGATGTCTCTTGGCACTTGTAATAAAAGCAGAGCTGCCTCTGAGGACTCTTTTTTTCAACAAAGTTGTTCGATGAAGTCCAAATTAGGGCTGTTAGGTGGGCACCTGCCCACCATTGATCACTTTCAAAAACAATAATCCCTTTTTTTTTTGCTCTTTCTTTTGAAGGTCTCTTGATCCTGCCTCTCCATAGGTGCCAAAATGCTTGATTTGGCGTTTGGCTCCCTGGAGGGAGAGAAGGGTGAACAGGGTGGATGGAGAACTGCTAAAGGCGGTCTTACCCCATGGAACAGAGTCTTCCTCCAGCAGCAACCGATCTGCCCTAGAAAACTCCCAATGCAAACCACCAAGTCTCCATCCCTTTCCCTCCCTTGTGAGGTCTTTCTGCTCCCTCCTGTAGCTGTGCCAGTTCAGCAGTTTATGTGGTTGAACTCCAAAAAGACAGACAGAACACCTGTAATTTTTAAGTTTTGTGGTGGGATTTTTTTTTCAGTTGTGCCTACCAGGCAAAATTAACAATCCCAGTGTAGGTTAACTCACTTAGTTCTATTACAGTGTATGTGCTTGATTCAAAACCAGTGGGACTCATTTAGTGACTTGTAACCTAACAGTGATTTCCCTAAACCTTACCTATGGCTCCCACATGTAGAGTTTTGCCACTAATTTCAGTAGGGTAATCATGCAACCTCCTGTGTGTCAGTTGGGTGAATTCTGCTCTCATTCTGGAGTCTGTGCAGAGAAGGTAATCAGAGTTGTCATGCAAATCTATACTAGAAGATGGCCCAGGAATCCTCTAAATGGACTGGACATATGAGAATTAGATGGGGATGGAATTGGGTATCTGGCCCTTTCTGCCAAGCCAGCATATTTGTACAACAGCCAGCAAGGAGTTTGGGAACATATTATCAGCCTTAGAAGGGAGCTGAGAAACAGAATCATCCTTCCCATCCAGTCTTTCAGTGTTTCAGAGGCTCAGGACAAGGTGAGAGATACATGATTTAAGCAGCAAGTTTACTACCTTTCCTCATCATCATTAAGCAGTTCAGGAATGGCTCTAAAGTATAGGTCAGCCATCCTCCTTCATTAATTCCAGCCAATTTGAGGGCTGCTGCATCCACTCTTCAGGCATCATGCCAACTCGCTGTCAGTATCCCATTCTCCTCACTTCATGCATGAGCTATCAGGCTAGAGAGAGGTGGTTTTCTTCTTGCTTTGAAAGCAGAGCAAAAGAGTTTGGCATGAGGCAGGAGTCCACCTGTGGTGAGACAGAGCAAAAAGGAAGGAAGGGAAATGCATGTTATGCTCAGGAGGAATTAATTAAATAACAATGAACAGGGGTTTGCAGCTGAGACAAGGGCAATGCAAGGCCGTGGCACTTAGAGGTAAGGAAAAGTTTCCAGAATGGCCCCAGCCCTGTCCTCTTGCTATGCACAGCGATAGGAGTCTCACCAAGCAATGGGGATATTTCTTTGCTCAGTATGTTCCCCCAGTCCTCACCTGTACAAGGTCTCCATCAGCAAAATGTCAATGCAGACCTCAACTACCCACAGGCCAACAGTGAAGCTGTCAATCTAAAACTAGTTTCCTACTGCCACATGTCAGGTGAGTGTTGGGAGGCTTCAGAGGGCAATAGTGACGCTCTCCTCCCACCAGAGCCCCCTAAACTGCTCTGCATCCTCTAAAATCCGAGATCCAGGCAGGCTACTACAGATCCATAGGAATAAATACTCATTGCCTTGGCACAAAACATCCTCCCAGTATGGAGGGATTGAGCTAGGTTACTACCTATGGGCCAGAGCTGTGAGAAATATTGCTTGGAAGCATCCTTTCCCATTTCCTGCAGAACAGGGACTGAATTTATGTGAAGGCAGTGCAGTGTGTGAAGACAAGCATGCTGAGAGGTCTTAGCTTGCCTCTGATATTATACAACCTGTCTATTTGCAGTCCTGCCCTAATGCTGCCCATGGTACTCTTGGATGGATGTGAATTTCAAGTTCTGTAATATTATAACTATCTCCTACAAGTCTCTGTCAAACATTTTCTACAGCTACTCTACATAAACCCAACCTCTGCCTCTCATAATAGTAGCCTATAGTTGCAGCCTCACTCTCCCCTTACTTCCCCATGTGTTATGAAACCCAAGAGACTAAGATTTGGGCTGGAGGGGCATTTTTCTATTGACAGTAAAGCCTGTGTTACCATTTTGGAATTCTCAAGTTGGTGTAGTTACGGTTCTGGCACAACTAATGAAATACCAAGTACAGTGTTGACGGCCAAGATGAGGGCCAGACACACAAAAGTGGAGGGCAGATCATGCGAGGCATGGGTCTGGTTGAAACTCCTTGCTTTTGCACCTGTACAGGGTATGAGCTCAAAGAAGGTGTTAACGATTTGCATGGCTGGGGGTCCACCTGCATCTGGCAGGCAAGTGGTGAGACTAAGAGCAACCTTCCCGTGTGTTGCTGGAAGCTGAGAACACCAAACCACTGGTCTTCTGGCAGCTAGGGTGAATGGAGTGCCGACAGCAGCTATCCCAGTTATGTTCTGTGGAGATGCCAGAAAACTGGAAGGGATCTTCTGCAAAAGGAAAATAATGGAAAGGGCACTTCATGGAAAAAAGTCTTTTCCAGAGAAAAGAATGAAGTGGAAAATTCCAAGCAGTTCTACTGTTTTTACCCATCAACTTTCTTCTGCTGTTTCATCTGTGGGTTATTTTTCTTTTCTATTACGCACTTTGCTGTTTCTGACTCCTCAAAGCCTATCTCTCTGTTCTGCTGTGCAAAGCATCAGGGATGCATAGCAAGTTGATTATCCTCATGAAGCAGCTACCATAACATTGAGATTCAGGCATTTTCTTTATCATTAGCCTAACAAAGCATATAGAGTTGTAGCTAACTGGAAAGATACAGTACATTATTATTGTTATTATTTCTATTTTTGAAAACCAGGACACCATGGTGTGGGGAGGGGGTGGGCTGCCTGAGTGCGTAGACAGACAGTCATTTAATCTGAAATAGAGAGCAAAATGTAATTGGTAGGCTTAGAGTCATTAGTATGCTGCAGCCTGGATCTATGATTCCTATTAGAAAAAATATTAAAGGGCCACTGTTCAGGGAATTGAAGGTGGCACAAACAATTTAGTGGAGTTTTTCGTCAATATCTTGCAGAGGGGTTGCACCTTTTTGACTTTTAAGACTAGAATGCGATATTTAAGGAGAATGTACTCCATCATCTGTACTTGCAACATAGAACATCATCCTTTGAAATATAAATCTTTTGAAAACTGTGTAATTTCTTTGTTCGTCTTCAGTCTGTATCCTTGGGCTGGAATAGTTATTTGGGCTTTTGTTTTTATGTGGCTTATGTGCACCAAAGTAAAACACAAATAAAACAAAAAGCCAAAGGGAAAATGCTATTCATGTTCTTACGATCAGACAGAAAGAAAAAACATTAAAAAATCAGGATGTGTATGTTTCTTTTACATACTTCCAATCAGAAAATAGGGTGAATGATAATCATTTCATTAAAACAGTAGTGCAAGGAAAACTTCAAGGCTTCAGACAAAATTAAACTTTTTTATTTATAAAAATATGAAGTATTTAAAATAATTGAATTCTTTATGTATTATTTATAGTCAAGAGTTCCATTTTTAATTGTGATTGAGTTAAGTTAGATTTGTTGCCAGACTTAATGATGAGCCTCTTACCATGAGGTATTTTCTCAGTGTTCCAGAAATGATCGTAAACTACCTGCTCTCGTGAGAAAAATAAGCCTATGCAAAACTTTTTGTATATGACAGTAATGGAGATACATGGTACTCAAGAACTTTATTGAACTGGTGTTATAAGGTGTGTTCGTTTTAATACACCAAGGTATGGCTTATAAGAAAGCAAATGAAAAAAAAATCTGTATTAAATCCCCAAAGATAGAATGTACCCATGCCAAAAGTCACAGTTCAGAAGATCTAAAAGGATGGCATAGTTTCTTCCCTATCAATTCTTTTTACATGTTTTAATGATAAGTGTTATTTGGAAGAAACCACTTCCAAAATTTCCAAACCCAGTTTTCCAAAACTATCACATATGCAGTTGCTAAAATATGTTTTAGAAACCCTCAGACAAGCAAAGACTATAGAATCACCCTAATTCCTTTCTAAATACAGAGATGCCAGCAGAGACATTTCAATGTATTACATTTAATCACAATATTGTCATTCATTCACTTAGAAATTCATTTATCATAATTCATGTTGCAAGAAAGCATATTAAAATATAGTGACAGTGGGCAAGCAGATCTGTGTTCACATCAGTGTTATTTAAACAACTGTGTACACTTGCAATTATGCAATTAACCTGCAGTAATAATCTTTGTTACTACTATTATACATACCTCATCTGGAAGATGGCCTAAGCTGACAATATAAATATCACTGAACTAATGGTTTTACCTCCGTTGGTACACTACTTCTCTCCTGTAAATTGAACAGGCAACTTTTGGGGACCCCTGAACTCTTCATGTTTAGGCAGAGTTTTGGTCCCACTCATTTCACACCCTAACCACTCTGCAAGAGAAGTGCTTACGGCTCGTGGGTCAGAGATTCAGACATGTGAGAAAGAAGGATACTTTTGCTTCTTTTGGTTTCTGCTTATACTTTTCTTTTTTATGGTGTTTTTCATTTTTTACAGATGAGGCTTCTATCTGCCTATTTGGTTAGGATGAAAATGGCAATTGTGAAAATTGTGAATGGTATTCTCATGTCATTAGGAACATGATGAATTATTTATATAGCACGCATAGGGTGCTAGACATTTTACATGCACATAATCAGACAACTCCTCATTCCTAAAGTCAGGAGTTGTTACTGAGGAGTTATTACTAATAAGAAAGAGGAGGCTGGGGCAGGATGCAAGCATGCAAACCCATGACTGGAATATTTGTTGTAAATTCTGTAGTCTTTTTCCTTTTGCCCTTTTCATGATTCTTTCTCATTTCCCCATCCCAGCTAATTTCACAGCCAGCTGTGCCCACGACTGCCCCCATACTCAGTAAAAGTAGCCAGCCGACACCATAGTAGTGCACTGCTGGTCCCAGCTCCTTAGAGTGCTTTTGAGGTACTGAGGTTGTTCTGAGACGTCCTATGGGATGATAAGTTTTTAACAAATGTCAACTTTTTGCTCAGGAAACACTGAGCTACTTCAGATTGTCATGTTGGAAGCAGGAGCTAAGACTGTGCTTAGAGGATCCGCTATTTTCACCATTCATTTCCAGCACTGGATCTCACAGCAGAGTCCAGAGGTACATCTTTATGGAGGGCCTACCACAGCATCCAGCTCACACAAGTGCTGGCTCAGGCCTTCCTCTACATGTCAACCACTCCAACGTGGGCTGAGGCTGAAGTCTGCCACAAGCAGGTCCAGTGAGCAGAGGAGATGAAGCAATCCCATTGGCATGCAAAAGGGGTGGATTGATGCTCAGCTCTGGGCCCCTGAAGACCTGAGGTGCTCAGGTAGCTCCCAGTGCTTAGGTGGGAGCTGGTTACCCCGAACCAAGAGAAGGAGAACAAAATACTTGTTCCCTTGGTAGGGTGAAAAATAAGGCTTGTACCTCTCCCAGAAACTGTATACTAGTAGGATGGTTGACATTTAGTTGGTTTGCAGAGACAATCTTTTTGCTGCTGCTGGTCAATGGGCCACATTTCAAATGTTGCCTGTAGAGCTGAAGGTGCTTTGTAATAGTTGACTTCTGTAAAAAATGACAGAAAACTCATTTGCTGACAGCTGTGGGAACAGAGGTTTTTAATAGAGTAGCAGTTTCACAGTACATTGCTTATTAAGTGATTCCTCTGGGATTCTTATTTACCGTCAAAGAAATCAGCATTCGGCATCTAACCAAACATGGGAGGCATCGTGCGGTGTCGGTGTGAGGCGGGCAGAATCTGACATTTCAGGAGCATCAGGCTGATGCAGCCTTGACCAGGAGGCAGTGTGGTAAACCTGACAGCAAGGCAAATAGGAGATGCCAAAAGAAGTAGGGTTGGTTTCTTTGTACCAGTCCACTACAAAAAGCCCTCCACAAATATAAGTACCAAAACTCTGTATATTATATGGATATTCAACAGATTCTGGTAATTTCAGTGTGGGCACAGGCATGGAGGTGACCCAGCTACAGCACGTGCAGTAGACATCCAAACATTCCCAGTATTTTCTCTGTTAAAGCTTGCAGAAAATGCCAGAGCCTGGGGTACAACTGTCTGGGCCCTGTGGGGGCCGGGGGCTCTCCATGGGAGAGCCAGGGCCTGTCCCACTGCCCCAGCCAGGAGCAGGGTGGCACGGGAGCAACCTCAGTCCTGGCCATCGGTCATCTTCCTGGGGACACGTTGAGGCCAGGCCAGGACATCAGCCTGTGGGTGGCAGTCAGGATCCGGGCTCAGACACAGCCCCAGGATGGCCACACAGGGCCATGGAGAAGGGCCCAGGCCAGGCTGAGGCATGGGCCTGCAGATGGGTCTGGCGCAGGGGTCCCAGGGCAGGGCAGGGTTGTGGGGAGCTGGAGACCAGCCCTGCTGTCGCCGTACGGGGATAGGGACTGATGGCCCCAAGGGGGCTGAAATGGGGTCCTGGCACCTGGGCAGGGTTGGGGGAACCTCGGAGCTTCCAGACAGGGAGTGCTGGGTGTGCCCTCAGGACCCTGGCAATAGTCACTTGCAGCTCTCTGTGTGTACATGCAGACAAATGCAGGTGCGTGTATGTAAGCACCCAGCCTCTGGTTACAAACCAGAGCTCAGAAGTACAACTGTGAGCACTTAGAAGTAATGATATGGTGGGAAAATCACCGCATGCTGCTATTTAGTCCTGTCTCTCCTCCCTGGAAAGCACCTGTTTTGACTGTGAGAGTAATATATGTGCTTATGTTTGAAGGAAGAGACACCTTGAGTGTATGTGTGCTGTTTAGATAGCTTATACATAAAAGCTTGTGATTCAAGGAGCTGACTGTCTAGCTGAGATAGGCAGTACCAGAAGAAGTAGCATTAAACTGAGATGAGATAGCATGCAATAATGCAAAGGCAGACAAGCAAAATCCTCTTGGCAAGTGTATGCTGTGGGTGCAGATGTTGTGGCGTTAAGCTTACACTTCCCAGGTTTCCTTATGTATGGGCTGATAGATGAGTCTGGCACCGCTGTGATAGCAGAGGTTGTCCAGGGAACGAAGCACTGCGCTGGCTGAGAGGACCTGAACCATAACCACAAGACTACTGTGCCTAGCAGAAGAGAGAAGATATTCAAACCACAAAAAGCGCTGGTAGCAGAAGTTCAGGCATCTCAAATAGGATGGGGAATAAGAACCGATAGTTAATGAATTATTATGACTACGAAGTTGCAGAGAAGGAGACGAGGGCTATGGGCAGAGAGTGAAAATAGAAAGAGTCCAGAAGAGGAGGCTGAGACATCTGACGCAGAGGCATCTCTCAGGGACTGAAGCAGAACACTGCGGGTCCCTGGATGTCTGGCTTACAGACAGGAGAGCGTCACACGCAAATGGTAGATTTTGTGGTTGGCTGTCAAAATGAGTATCAGCTTTGCTAAGGAAGGAAAGAAGGGGTCAGGGAGAAAAAGAAAATCTGCAGCAGATGTTGTTATGAGGATGACCTGGTAGCTAAGTACCTGCGGTGGGATACAAAGGAGAAAAAGAGAGGAAAATACATGAGGGGTACAGTCGCCTTTGGAACAATGAGAACCAGCCTGGTGGAGCCTGCAGCTAAAACCAGAGCAGAGCAGAGCAGGTCAAACAGGCTGGGAAAGCTGGCAAAAGAACATCACTGCATTTAAAATTTAAAGAAAAAAAAAAAAGACAGCTGTAACTGTGCTTTTGACAGTTGATTTAACTTCTCACTTTTAATTATATTTTGTCATTTGAAGTGAAACGTATTCCCTTGAAATATTTTATCCACATAGCTCTTAGCCTTTCTTCCAATTACATCGCACCCATCCTCTGAAAGATTAACAAGCTTTAATGAACTCTATTGTTGCTAATTTATCTCCCTTTTATTTTGACAGTGTGACTTTTGTTTACAATTAGTGCAGCTAACGTTATGCAGGGTCATGTGGGTCGAAAGAAGAGGATTTCTATTCAACATGGTAAGAAAACAAATGAGTCCTTTCCTCTGGAGTGCTTGTTAGTTTTGTTTTGTTTTGTCTTTAATGAAGAAAAATCTCCCAGAAATAGATCTTCTGGTGGGACTTAATCAAACTTGAGCATCTGATTCCAAAAGGTACCTCTGAAAACTCCCCTTCACTGTGACCTACCTCTGGAAGTACCAATGCTTTATAAGTAGTAGGGATTTTTGTGTAGTTTCTTGAGGAAGTAAGACTGATGTGATCATCCAGTATACATTTGTTTTACCTACAGATTCGCTTCAAGTACATTTTGAACTCATTATTTAGTTTCAACTAGATTTTAAAGTGGAATGGCAGTCTTAGATATATTAAATTCCACACGTTTGATGAAAATAAACAGCTGTGTAGAGGAGTAAGATTTTAATTAGGGTGCCCACTATGAGAAAACCTGCTGCATGAGCTTAATCCTTATTAGACGCTGAGAGAGAGAAGGAGGGAATAACAAATCCCAGCTGTGGTCTCTGAAATATCCAGTCAGAACTCATATTCTGTCAGAGAGTAGATAATCCAAGCAAGAAACCAGCTTTTGGCTGTGTTGCTCACAGAATTTCTCCTTTTACTCAATTACTACTCTAGTTAATTATTTTATTCATTTGACACTGAAAATGCCTAAAGACTCTGCTTGATCCCTGTGAGCTTCCCCCAATTTTGAAAGAGCTGAGCAGCCCATCGCCAGCCTGAGATCAAACCCAGAGGAGACTTCCCCTGTGAAGCGTCACCTGCGGGCCGGTCTGACTAGCCTTTGGAGGTCATGGGCAGCCAGATCAGGCTCCCTGGGGAGGCCAAGCGAGCTGTGTCCTCCTTCAGAACAGCTCTAAGAGCTCCTGCCTCCTCTTTCCTTAGTGTACAACTGTTGCTTGTGGTTACGGTGCTCATCTGCCAAGTGATCAACTGACCGCTGCTCAGTTATCCTTTGCCTGAAGGGCCCTCTCAAATCCTCTAACCTTCAGGCCCAGGACTGCTCTGGGGCAAGGAGAGAGGTGCCTCTGAGGCTGTGCCGGTGTGCACTGAACAAGTTCAGAGGTGATGTAGCAGACTGTGTATAATGCTATAGACTGTACTGGTTCAGAGTCTCACTGGGGATGACAAACGCTACACTTTGGTCCTTGTTCTGGAGTTGTTGGATTAAACAGTGCTGGAATCCAGGCCACTATTCTCACAGGTGAACGTTTTTTCCTTAAGAAATGGGGTTTTTAATATCTTCAAGTTTGCCCTTTAAATATCTCTCATCAGCCCCTTCTTCCTGGTTCCTGTACCTATCTTACATTATTTTTATATAGTGACACACCTTCAACATAGGAGCTGCTCGACATCCTTTCCCAAGCTAGCCTACAGCTTCTTGGTTTTGCCTTTGTGTAAGCAGTAAGGACAATAATAAGAATCACCTCAGCAGTGGTATTGACATCAAGAACTGAGATCCTCCACAGGCCTTGCGAAGGAAGAAAGAGTACAGATGTCAGTCTTCAAGAGACAGTTCTGGAGGTGACTTCTGCCTGAGGGACAAGACTTAAGACGTTGTTGTTAGCTACATGTGTCAACTAGCTCTACGCAGCTTCCTGCCCAGCATGCTGGTTATTTCTGAGCCCATGTTGCATATGAGAATGTTTGTGTGATGCCTGGTTTTTGTGGTGCCATTGGAGACCAGGCTGGATGCACTGTCAATTGGGGAAAAGGTGCTGTGTGTCATGCAGTTAGGGAGCAGTTATTGCACAGGGCATTTCACGGCCATGTGAGTCTCTACTGTGCTGTGTTCAGTCTGGATCTGTTGTTTACCCACTGCAGTGCAGAAGCGCTGTAGCTCATGCCAATTTGCCCTCTTTTGCAGGATCTTTCAAATTCTGGAGATAACTGGGTGACACGTTGCATGGTGTTGCCCTACATGATGATGCCATACAAGATCACCTATACCAGCAGCCTTTTGTGTTGCATGAGGGATCTAGAATCTCAGCAGAAGGCGGCACCTAAGAGTTCAGCACTGCGGGATCTGGCTTTTAATCCATTCTATTTTGAACCTAACTTTTAGTCTTGGTCATCCACCATCTGTCTTTTCATTAATTATTTTGAGTGTTCTGAAACTCCATATTCTGTCAGTCTTTGTAGTTGTATAATGAATTTAAATGTCCTGTAATTCAACCTGAAGAATTATAAATAGATTTTGCTTTGGGCTGCCTTTCATTTTCAGCAAGCCCAGTATCTGTGGCTAACTGACTGCTGTCTGCCTATTTGTATTTTTACCTCTGAATATAATCAAACCATGTTCTCACTCCCTTATTGTTTCTGCTGGTGTTCTGCATTCCCATGCAGGGAGAAGTCTTTGCTCTAGTACAGATTATAACAGTGCATCTTTTTCCCTGGCATACTGCTGACTATTCAGGAATGCATGGGTCATACAGCCCTACAGCATCACCTCATAGGTCACACACGCATAGAGGCTCTGCAAGCTGCTGAGCTCCCTTAGCTCCTGCAGGAGCCCTGGTGTCAAAATCTGACGAGGACAGGGAGCTGGCACTTCAACAGAGAGCCCCAGGGTAAATAATGATCACAAGAAGCACAAGTATGTGGCTTTTCAAACCACTTCTGGATAATGTGAGAGGCTGATGAATGTAATCTTTTTCTCTTTCATGTTCAACTATCCTTGGCACAAAAATCTTCTCAGGCCTATGGCGTCATGGAGGCGTCTGACTCAGAACAGTGAATAGCACGAAAAATGCGATGTTCACAACTTCTTTTTTCATACATTCATGCAGAGGAGGTACCTTTAGATTCCTCTGGCGGCTGGTAAAAATCTAAACATAAAACAGTTCCTGTCTTTGATAAAGTCAAATATCAGACTCCTGAACTGAGATCAGACTCCACAGTGGAACATTTAGATGCAGGCACACACAACTTTGTTTGTTTTAAGTTTTCTCCCAGGAAAAAGAGAATGATCAGTGGTTTTAAACTGAGCATGGATTTTAATTGCTTAGTTACTTGCCAGGAGGCAGTAGTCACTAATATGTGACTGCACTGTACAAATTACTTCTGTAAAGTAAACTGGTATTTTTACAGGGGTGTGAATGAGATGCTCAAACTGCATTTGAATAGAATTGGAGCAGCTGACTCCTCAAATCCCTTGTGAAAAACATGGGCATACCCTATTACCACTGTACCAGAGCATGTTGGGAACACTAAGGATTGGGATTTTTTTCAGAACCTGAATACCGTTAGGTTTGAGCCATTTCCCATTCTGTGACAGCAAAACAGATTAATTGTATCTCGGGCTCCATTTTCAGTATGTTTGTCACTGGATTGGGTGAATAGGATCGTAATCCTTCTATTCAGCTGAACTGCAGCTTACTGCATGACCTTTTCAACAAATGTATTTTAATTAGCTGTATGTTCACCTTCTTCCTACTGCTGAAAGCAGGAAAAATGGATTATCGACAGTATGGGGTATTATATATTTAACCTTTTAGGCTGAGAATTTGGGCTCGAGTGAAACCAATCTGTAAGGACAGCTACCAATATTGTACAGGTCAAACTGTGGCTAATTCACAGCTTAACTGTATACACACAGGTGTATACAGTGCACATCTCTGGAGCTACAAAATGTCCGTGGTAATTAAATAGTCTTTGGAGTTTTCTGTTCTTCCCTGATTCTTCTCTTTCCCCTTTTCTATGGCAGCCTCAAGCCCTGAATCTAAAGGGCACAACAAGGGCCCCTGGTATGTGATTTGTGCAGGGGTTAGGCAATACTGAAAATGTTTGCCCATCTGCAAGGACGTCTAATTCCAGCCCATCGGTTATGTACAGCCGGCCCAGGGCCAGCTTCTGGTCAGGGAGGCAGCTGATTAGAGAGACAGTACTTCAGGACACGCTCCAAATAGAACTAATTTGTTTTTTTACAAAAACGGGTGGGAATCCCAGAGGAGAGGCCATATTCTACTGCGGGAGCATTGGCCAACTGCTTCCTCTTCAATCTGCCATTTTAAAAGGCTTCAAAGGCTTCTTGTTAAAATAAAAAGGATGTTGTGAGATCCCTACGCACTGATGTATTTTGTATATTTGGCCATGGCTCTCAATAAATGTTACAGACATCCTCACTAGAGGATAGTGGGTCTTATCCACCTCCGCTGCTCGCCACAGCAACCTGCTGGAAGGAGGGACCCTGGAGTGAGTCACAGGCAGCCAGGGACTCTGTTAACTTTTTGTGCTCCAGAATTGCTGTTTTGACCTTGGAACATCACACCACCTCTCTGACTTTTCCTCCCAGCTTTTATCTGCTTTGTCAGTTCATAGCATAGGCTCTTGCAGGAGGTGGGTTAGCTTTACCTGTGTGTCTTCATGCTGCCTAGCAAAATGTTGCTGCATGCAATAGAGCTGGTGTGGTGCAAATGCATTGTTAGTGTTAATCCGGGACAAACAAGGGAGGAGTCCCGAGCAGTTTGATCTCAACCAAAGATAAAGTTCATATGAAAAGTACAGCATCACATGATAGTTTTCTTTCTTCAGTCCTCTGCACTTGCACGCCTTGACCTAAGTCACTGTGCCAGAGCCCACACTGGCTGCTCGGAGGTTTGGTAGCTGTGCGGTGACCAGGCGGAGCTGGGAGGAGAGCCCTGCCAGCCCGCACACTGAGGCAGGCAGTGCAGCCAGAGCACTGCATGCAGCCCTGGACAGCCATAGAAAATGAGGCACTCGCAGCCATAGTTGCTTAAAGCACAATTTGGACCCCAGAAGAGGGGACTGTGAATAGCTTCTGGTTTTCAGGAAACATAAGTGACAAGCTATCAACCCCAGCAATTGCTTTCTATCAGCTTATATTGGTTACATTTTCAAAGCTATGTTCAAAAGGAAAAGGGCAGGAAACATAATGCTTCAATGATACTGTCATTTGCTAGATTCCCTTAATAAGCCAGCTGTGAATAGATGAAATTGCTTTGTGAACCTGCTGCATGAAGCACACGTTCCTTGTAGCTTTCTCATGCAGAGGAATAGCTGCTGAGGTTAGAAAATGCCCTGTGGATCAGCAGAGCAATTCTGTTGCCAATACCCCAAGTGAAGGTAACTCCTTTGGAAGGGTGTGAAGGAGGAGTGCATGCAATGAGGTCATCTTGACCTCTCGCTAACCAGACGCATGCACCTATAGCAGCGATGAGGGCAGGAGGCTAACCCAGATAAGGGAGAACAAAATAAGTGCCAGTTTGATATACGAGTACATACCAAGCTTTAAGCCTGGCTCCTGCCCTTTTCTGTGTGTAATAAATGAAATGACCTTCCAGTTAAAGTGTAAGAGATTGGAAAAGACAAAGCAGAGCAGCGAGGCCCTTTTTCCCAGTGTATACTCTCATTAGAATTCTGCTCTCACACTCTTGCAAAGGAAAACTGTGGCTTGAAGAGAAAACAACATAGCATTAAGCCATCCTGGTGTCAAATATTGTAAAAGAAAACAGTTAACGACACTGCATTCTCATTACCAGCTTTGGGTATAATAGTCTCCCTCCTGCAATACCAAACAGGATTTCTTAGTGCTCTTTTGTGCTTAAGTCTCCAACTTGGCAATTCCAGCCGGCCCGCTGCTCATAAACTGTAACTCCTTTGTCATTCCCAGGTATTTTCTGTGGTTTTTGCTTTTATTGTGACTCAAAACTATTCTATGACCAAGTTCTATTGTTGTTCTGTGTACGGTGAGCAATGAAACACCTTTATCTGCATCTTTTGGTTCTTTCTTTTATTCTCCCAGCTTAATGACATTACTGTGAGCACCACTGGGACTGTTATGCAGATGTACTGCATAACAGAGAAGTTGCTGCTTCAGGATAAGCCATTACTTTTTTGTTGCCCCCACAGGCCTGGGAAAGATAGCTATTACAAACAACTTCCTGCAACAGTTACCTCATGAAAAATATGTTGTATGTCAAATTAACTTCTCAGCGCAGGCCTCAGCTAATCATACCCAGGACATCTTCCTAACGAAACTCGAAAGGTACCTGGAGTTTTAATTAAAATCAAATATGTAATTGTGCTTAGTTTACTCCACAGAGATTATCCACAAAATAATATGAAATGCTCTCCTTCCATTTCTGACAGAATAAATGAAAGCTGATTTGTTTCTCCATGTAATGTTTATTACTGGGGAAACTACACTTTAATTGATGTTGACAAATATTCTGATTTATGGGGTATATAGAACTGCACATAGTCTGGAAAGCACATCTACTTAACTTTATCTTCTTAGCTGTTTTTGCTTCAAGAGAATGAATCAGCTGCCTGTCCCTGGATATTCTTCAGTCTAAAGCATATTAAAGGGAATCACCAGATTGGGTCCCAACTAGTAAAGAGAGCCATCTGTTAGGGAAAGATCTGAGCAGTAGGCTATATATGGTACTCGCCAACACACAGAGGGCAAAAAGATCAACTGGAAGAATGGCAGCATCCAGAGGATTATATCTAGAAAATGGCTAGCTCTCCAGCATCTAAATCATGCATTTTTAATTCATCACATGGCAGACAAACAAGTCAAACATTAATTGGCATGATAAAAGGGAGCTCATACCGTATTCTGCACCTTTCAATACAGAGAACCTCGCCCGCCAGCCAGCCGAGGCAAAACTTGGAACTTTGTATTTGCAAGCACCAGAAATGAGATCTGTGGGCAACATCACACACCAATTAATGCATGCATGCATAAATAAATAAATAACAGTAAGGAGAAAGTGCTGAAAGTGCTCAGTGTGGGCATGAGTCGTTAAGAACATTATAGATATTTTTGGTGTTAAAACTTACTGTAATAATTGCCACTTCCCTGAGCAAACAAAACTAAGAATTTGACTCAGCTGTAACATAAATAGTTCAGCTACATAAAGAACACATTTTTATGCACACTGGAGGTTGATAAATGGTATTATGAAAACTGACAGACTCTAGTGAATGGATAAATATGCCCTACCAACAGTACAAAAGACTAGGAAATGCCATGAGGGCATTTGCTGAGGGGCTCACAAGTCATGATCATCTTTATCTCTTGATAGTCAAGATGAAACCACTTGCTCAAGGTATTTTTGTTTTATAATTATATTTTTCTTTAAGCTGTGTTTTCAAACTTGTGTCATCAAAGAGAACGTTAACGTAGTCAAGGCAGAAGATTTGGAACAACTAAACATGCAAAAATGATCGGTCCCAATCCTAGCAACGTCACCACAAGCTTGTGCTCTCTGAGGTAGGCAGCTGCACTGTTTTAGCCCAAACTAAAATATGAATTTTGTCTCAAATGAGGAAAATTCTCAGGAGGGGACTGTTTTTGATTTATATAAAGTACATATGTAATGCCACGAGAAAGTCAATCCAACTAGAGTTTAAATGAATAGTATACAAAGAAAGATTGACAAACCTTGGGATAAAAAAAAGCCTAGTATGGATACATTAAAATACATTTTGCTCCCTTCCAGTACCTCTTCCCTTGGGTCCTGTCCTCACACTTCCCATTACACACACGCACACTGACTGCCTTGTTCGTGACCCAGCATATTCCTAAGTAAGGATGCTAACGAGAAGCCTTACAGGGCTCTGAACCGGCTACTCCTGTGGGTCTGGTTATAAATATAGCACTTGAGCAGACTCTAGGAAAAATGCTAGTTCAATGCAGAGATGGTCAAAAATTGCCAGGTTTTGATTACTTGCATTTTGATTTTCCAGTTCATAAAAATTATTTGAAAAGTCCATCTGTTTGAGTGATGGATTGCAGTGGACTAGCTATGAAATGAGTGAGAACATGCAGATTCTGAAAAATGTAATATATGTCTGGAAAAACTGTTAAATATTTTGAAAAAAGTGCCTTTCATACTCTTTTTTTGTCTGCTTCTGATCCAAAAGCTGCTGAAGAACCTGAAATGTGGTGTTCCAAAACTGTATGAAAGAAATGTGCTTTTTTTGAATGAGAAACACCAGCTACCCAGCTTAGATAGTTTTATGGACTAGATGAGATTTTTTCCCTGATTAACCTGGCCAGGATCACTCGGGGTTATTTGTTAGAGGTCAAGATCATAGTAGTACAACTTGTAGCATAGTTTCCCAGAGTTACTTTTGTTCCCTCAACTAAAGCACATAACAAACATTTCAGAAACTTCTACTCAGAGTAAGTGAATCTTTAATGTATGCGTCTACAAGCACTTCCTGGGAATGAAATCAAACTGTATTACAGATGTTGCAGAGTTTCATTTTAAGGTTTCCAGTTGATCACAGAGACTTGTAAAAGCAAAGAACAGAGAAACTATTCTTGTAAGAAAGGTCATTGTTTGTATTTTATGAACTTTTTAATTGCTAAACATCTGCTGCTAAATTGGAAGCCCCAGCACAAAGCATGTTGCATTTTATGTACAAATTAACACAACCTAGTGTAGTAAAACTCAATGATGGAATGACACAGCACCCAGCTTGGTCCACATGGTATAGATGGCTGTCATCTTGAGGTGAGTGCTGTGAAAGTTAGATGTGTGGAAACACAGGTAGCAATTTGGAAAATGCAGCCTAGCTGTTAAGAGAAGACTGTGGGTGGTCGTGGCATCAGGGAAACCCCCACAGAACATCTCCAATGTTCGTGGATGAGGACCAAGGGGAGCCCAGGCAGGGTGCAGGGCTCTCCTGGGAGCACAGAAGTACTGGAGTAAGATGAAGGAAGCCAAATGAATACAGGTCCATACAGGAGGTCATCGGCTGAGACCAAGGAGGAGGGAGGTGGTGGCCCCAGAGGAGGGAGGAGGAAAGAGTCAGTCACACATGGTTTTCAGGCAGAGTGGAGGCAGTAGGAGGCTGTGACAGCAGTACATGGTGTACCTTCAGAGCAACAAACCCTGCCAAACTGCCTGATCAAAGTGGTGCTGAAGTTACATACGGCACAAAGCAACTTTCTGGTCTATAAAGAAACCAGTTAAAGGAGAACCCATCCTGGATCTGTCAGAGTGATTCAGTCAGTGATTATTTCAGTGCAGTATTTGATCAAATGACTCAAACTTCCAGACATTTTGTCAACTGACTGAAAATGAACACCAGACGTCTGACTACATGCCTGAAGTCACGTACTGAATTAAGTAGTCAAATAAATAAGGGGACTAACAGTTAATGCACAGTGTGCTCTCAAAAATGAGATTTCTTTCATCCTCTGATGATGAAGATTGGACTACCCTTCGTTGAACTGGTGGGGGAGGAAGGACACCCTGTACTTCTTTGCCCATGTCTGCTTGGTTTGTAACTTGTCAAAACCTTCTGCTGAAGGGCAGTGAGGGGGAGGTGTGGGCTGCGGTGTACCCTCTTTTGTGTCAGTCAATATACTCTGCCCTGGAACACGAGATGAGGAAAGCTGCTCTTCCTCTTCAGGGGCTGGAGAAACAACTTCGTCTTCTTCCATGGAGCTTTTCTTGTGCTGCCCCTCTCTCAGGGCAGATTGCATTTACCCACCTGCTGGAGCAAATGTGGGTTGAGTGATTTTCATAGTTTGATTATAGCTTCTGTTTTGAAGTTCTTTGCCTGAGCTGTTTCACCATTCCTTGGGGACCACATTTAATTAATTCCTGAAAAAAAAGAGGTAGGTCTTTGCCAAGTGACTTCTCTCACAGACAGGGTCTTTTCAGGGTGTACATTTAGGTACCTGAGTGGAAACTTAGCTGCTTGCAGCAATATTTTTCATCAGGGCATATAGGCAGGTTGCACTGTTAAGCACATCACTTCACGCCTGCTTGGGGAATGTGAAGTGCTGTACTGAAAGGCAAGGAGCGAACTAGCACTTTTCCATGCTTGTCTGCACAGCCCTCTGGTGAGCGAAGGGAACTCCAGATCCAAGTTCTCCCTGGAGAGTTAGTGATTAACACAAACCTTTCCTGCGCTTCCTTCAGGAGAAGGATGAAGAAAAGAGACTGTCCTTACCAGCATTGCTGGCTCCGTCAGGCACTGCTGGAGCTGATGTGTGCTGCTGGCCCAGAGATACAGTCTTGTGAGAGAACAGAATATAGAGAGGAGCTTCGTGCCAGATTTCCCAACACGCAGAAATCCAAAAAGGTACTTTGTGAACTGCAAATGAAACACATCTGTCTTTGGGAAAAGGCTTTGCTTACCTAAACATATTCCCGTAGATTTGTTTTGTGCTCAGCTTCAAGCAGGAAGCAGCTTGCAAGAACCCTCCAAACTCCCAATCCCCCTTTTCCTTCGATGCAAGGAAACTGCCTGAGAATCCGTGATTGTCCAACTGTTCCACACAGAGTAAAAATGACCTGCTCTGAGGACTCCAGGTAGTTCCCTTCGTTGCCAGTGAGAAGCCTCTCACAAAAGACATCCTGTTGGTATTTCTGCAGGGCTCCCTCATCCAGAAGGTTTCAGAACAGATCTTACTCATCTGTATGAGTTACTGCTTCCATTTATTCCAGGCAAGAGGCCTACATTAAAATGGAAATTAATGTGTTTGTTAACTTCCCTCTCATTTATGTTTGTTAGCTCTTCTCTTATGCATAGCGTATATTACAATGAATTAAAAAATAATAACAGCTAATCGTGGCCTGGCAGGGATTTTTAATGGATTTAATTTTTCTCTATCGTGCTTACATGTAATCTCTAACATTCAGTGTTTTATGGGCTTGTTATCACTCTAGTAGTGCTTGCAGAGTGTGCCTGGAGTGCTTGCAGAATAACTGGAGGAAATACAAACTCCCTCAAGACCAACAGGTCCTGGTTCCCACTCCCAAGCCAAGCAGCACATGGCCTGTGTCTGGATGGCTGATTTAGCATGATTCGCATCATAGGGGTTTTTGTCTTTCCTGCAACCACTTTGAAGGAAGGGAGCATTTAATGGAATGACTTACATCACATAATCAGTAGGTGGCCTGGAAACACACTCAGGCTCAGCCCTTGAACTGCCCTTGTTGTGCTGAAGCTGACAGACTGCATGCTTTTTGTCAAAATGAAAGGTGGCTACCTTTCATTGCGTTGTGACACATTATATACGAAATTATGACATTATTACACATGAAATAGTAGAACCTGAACGTTGCCTATGTGGGTATGAGTGATGTACATGTCAGCTGTGCAGGGAATCAGGACCAGCTGGGGTTCATCACTCTCCCCACACAGGTCCTGCCACTGCCTGGGGGGGATATTTAGGTTTCGCCACTCAGCTTCCTTTTATAAAGCATGAATCTATTGTAATGCTCCAAAATACTGAGAACTGTTGGTCCGTGCAGTGCAGGAAGCACTGTTGCTATGGTAACCAGTCCTGTATAATTTTTTGTGTGTTTCTGTAATAAAAAACAATATATATATATATGTGCATTACTTTTATTAGATTATTGTACCTTTGAAAACCATTGCTCAGCTTTTTACCTCAGAATCAACAGTTTAATTTTGGACTGGGTCGGTACCAAAATTACGATCATTATTATTCCAGATGCTTTTTTGGTGGCCTTTGTGAATTTACTGATGGTCCCAGCTCAATAGATAGTGACAGGTGTCTACACTATTAGTGTCTACTACAATTAGCACTAATTGGTACCTCTATTGGCAGCAGAGGTTGGCTAGGGATTTAATGGAGATGAGAGATGAACATGCTTTCTCTGTGTTCTTCCCTTCTTTCCCCAAATATAGAGCAAAACACATCTGAAATAAGTCCTCATGGTCAGAGTAAAGAAGAGAGAAAGTTCCAATATTTGTTACTTGGTTTGTTCCTGAGTGGTGGCTTAATGGAAGCATTCAATCTCTGAGACTTCCAATTTGGCACTTTTCAGGTGAAATTTTCATTACTGCCCTAATTTTTTCCAGGTGCACTTCTGCAGCTGCGATGTATTGTGCCATAATTTAGCACCTGCAGTTCTTTCTAACAGCAAGAATTTCCAACCAGGAAAACAAAGGTTGGGTCCAGCCTTGATTTAAATAAATAAAATTTAAAAAGCAACCCCATCATGAAAAGAGTAACAACAAGCTGCTTTTAAAGAAGGTTTAATCAAGCAAAAGCATTAGTGATACAATACTCTTTGCTGATAAGCACTAACAAAAAGAGGAAGGAATCTCTGTGTATTGCATTTTAAAGGATTTTCTACAAGACTTCCTTTGCTTAATTGTTACTTCCCTTTGTAGAAAAATCTCCCCATTTGTTAATTTGTTTCTTTTCTTCTTATGCCTGACAAACAGCTCTAACCATGTTAAATTGTTCACCTGTGATACGGGAAAGGATTTTTTTTATTTATGCCTGTGAAGTTAGTTGAAAGTCTTAGAAACGTGAAATTTATAGCAAGTTCAAAACAGGTGAATTACACTCCAAGTAAGTGTTGGCAGCTCTTTATCTTTTCCTTGTTTTCCATATTTAATTCCGCCCTTGAAAGATGGAATATGCATCATTTCCCCATCGTCTCTGGTTCACATTGAGTGAAGTGTTTTGAATTAATTATGTTAAATTATTAATAGCTCAAGATTTGAAAACATTACAGGATTTGAGTAATGTTTTATCAGGCGGTAGCTGTATGATAATTCTGACGTTTTCATACAGTAGAGTACACTTCCAGCTGATAGGTAAAAATTATGAATATATGCTGAATTCAGTTCATTGTGAAGCATAATAAGGTAATGAACGTTTAAGCTGCATATTAGAAAAAAACCCTCCTGTTAATGAATAGACTCCAGGAGAAACAACGAAAGCAAGATTTCTTAGGTCATGTAAAATGAACTATACAGAAATATAGAATACAAAACATCTCCATATTGGTAAGGACACGAATGACATAAGAAGCCTTTTCTGCATCTAATGTCTGTGATTCTCTGATACAAAATATTATCTGATATATCACCTCTATCTCTCAGTAATTAACTGATGGCTAACTAACAGTTCATTTGTCAGGGAAAGGGAAAAATACTGTTAACACTAGGCCCTCAGTACAAGGCATTGAGCTGCTAGAGTTATTGTAGCATAAAGGGCCAAATACAAAGTTTATCTTCTGTTAAATCTCCCTGACGTTTTAACTAGGGCTATAAAATAAATGATCATCTAAATCAAGCTGTATTAATTTCAAGTATTATTTTGAACCTGTTTTATGGCACTACAACCATCCGACAGCGTTTAAGGGAGAGGCAAGACAGCTGACAAAAGACCTGAGAATTAGTTCTATAATTATTTGCACAGGGAAAATGGCTTCTTTCCACATTCAGCCCACAGTGTAGTTCTTGATACATTTCATCGGCCTCGCGTAATAAACCCTGTGGAGGAATTAAAGAGCCAGGAAATATAGGTTAGACTCACAAGACAGACGCCAGCACTTAGTGCTCATTTCAGCCCCGCCCCGGCACTTGCAGCCCACCTCCCCTGCTCTGCCTCCGGCTCCCCGGCTGCCTGTGCTTCCCCGGGGGGAGCCAGGGGACCCAGGCTCAGGGTGTCCCTCCACCTGGGCAGGGATTGATGCCATTTCTCAGGAGAGCTGCCCTACCCAGGGCATTTTCCTGTGGTTGGCACAGTGCCTGTTTCTTGTACCAAGCAACAAGCTGTGACATGGGCTGATGAGGAATGAGAGCAGAGGGATGCCTAACACTCCTTAAAAAAGTGGGATTTTGCCTTGCTCTCATACTTGCAGTCTCTTGGTGCATAAGGTCCTTGGACAGTGGCATTGGCAGGTGGTAGCACTGAACCTGTTCTCCCCACTGTATGGAGAAAGCTCGAGCATCCAGCTTGGGCTTGCGGTTTCCTTAAGAAGGCAGAGTGCCTAAAAGCTGTGTGTGGCATGGCCTAAATCTTCCCTGTGGATCTAGACCCATCTGAGTAACAAGCCTTAGTGTGTGAGACAAAATATGTATACATCTGTCCTTATATACCTAACCATAAAGGGTAGTATTTCCTAAGGTATTTAGACATCTGTTGAGTCATGTAACTGCTAGAGTGATTTTCAAATGTACCTCGCTAGGTTTGACAGCCAGTTCTTATTTCAAAGAGTTATTTAGACAGCCAGCAAGATTTTCAAAGCGTTTATCTATTTCTCTGAGTATTGCACAAGTAATGAAAACCCAGTACACAGTCTTTTGTGGGGAGAAGCATGATGCTATTCATATGCATCTATAACATGAGAATACCCATTCACTGACCATTTTATAATATATTCTATAAGCCTTGGCATCTGACTCAGTGCTCGCAAGGACTCCCGCGGGTCTGGGCTTCACTAAGATGATCTATGTCTTCTCCAAGAGCAAATGCTCTACTCCCTCTCCAGCCAGTAGGTTTTCAGGTTGTTTCACCACTTTCACTCATGGGAGCTGGTATTTCAGTCCTGCCTCCTGTCCTTGCATTGCCCAACCCTCCTGTCTCTTAGGTATGTTAGATTTTTCCCAGGGATGCAGCACAAGTCCAGCTTGAGCAGAAGTAGAACCAATGTCTTTTTTTTGACTCCTTAGCTTACTTAGTACCCACACTGGAGCACAGTATCCTTTTGCTGACAGCCCAACCAGGTACTTTTGAGGGGGGAAAAAAAGGGGGAAAATTCTTACAAGGCCTGTAATTAAAATTTGTTGTCATACTACATGCTGAAATGCAGAGTGTCATATCTCAGCTCTCTTCCATTTACGCTGTTATTTCACAGTGTCACAAGTGTTCGTGGTGTAATCAGGATACAGACTGGCAGAACTGAAGCAATCTGCTCTGTAGTTGCCTTTAGTTCAAGTTCTCATTGTCTTGTAATTAGCTGGAGTGAACGCGGCTCCCCAGCAGCACGTTGCGCACCGTGACATGCTTTGGAACGAGGTGCAGGGCTGGAAATAAAAGCATTTCACTCAGGGTGCCAAAGTGCCTACTGTAGGTGCAACACTGAAATTCGCTTATTATAATCCCGCTTGCCTAATTAATTCCATTGATACATACACGTTCATCAGGGTTTTGTTGACAGTCTTTAACAAAGATTTTTTCTTTTCTTTTTTTTTTTTTTGTTTAAACTGGAACAGTTTTATTAGCTTGTTTACTTCAGAACAACGTGCCACCTTTGATTAAACTCCATGTGGATTTATAACTATGTCCTCCCCATGTTTCTGTGACCTTTACGGCACATCTGATAAAAATAAAAGGTCATGGATTCCAAAAGAACTGCTTCTAATAATAATGTCAGACAGGCTCCCCTGAAAGTGTGTGATTTCCCTTCCTTCGTTCTTCTCTTCTTTCTTCTCTTTCTCTCTCTCTCTCTTCTTCTGCTTTTTCAAAGTAAGATGAAAATTAACATGAATAAAATTAATGGTTTAATTTTGCAGGAGAAAGTAGAGAGTTTACAGTGCTCCAATGGGGAAAAGGGCTTTTGTCTTTGTTGATGACCTAAACATGCCTGCCAAGGAGAAATATGGTGCCCAGCCTCCCATTGAACTGCTGCAGCAATGGATTGACCATGGCTACTGGTTTGACAGGTGCAATAAATATTAATTAGTGTGCTTGGCTACAGAGGAGTAATGATATACACTGTTTCTCTGAAGCGTTAAATTGTAGTGTTAGTCTTTTATAATTCCTCATCTTCTCAGTCACAACAAGAAAACACTCTGAGTTACATGACTCCCTGTATAGGAAAAGGAATAAAGGCTTATATGTTGCAGTGAATTACAGTATGAGAAAGGCAAGCCTATAGGGGAGAGAGGCAAAACATGCATTTTTGTGTTTTTGAGAAAACATTTAAACCAGCGCAAAACAGTTTCATATAAATTTTTAGTTCTGAGTTGTTAAGGACTAAAACAAAATCATTTGTCTTTCAGCAAGTGACTTTGAGGTTAAAATGTGGTTGGAGATGCTTTTCTAACATGCAGTGTTTAGAGGAAGAGTGTGTAATAGACGCATGCACTTTTCTGCACAATTCACAACAGTATCGGTTGTTAGAAGGACTTAAAATTCTCCCTTGTTTATGTCTCATATGTCTCTGAATTGAAAAGAAGTTTCTGTTGTTTAAGAGTAAGCCTAGTTAATCTGGAGCTTTAAAAAAAATCTAGATCTGAATAGGAAAAGTAAAATAGCACCTAGCCACAGAGGCTCCATTACAGTGCTTGATTATCAGACAAATGTAACCATACATTATGATGCACTTAATTATATACACCTAAGGTATAAAACAGCTGCACTTTTACCAAAAGAATGGGCCATTAATTAAGAACTGGTACTTCTTGTATGTTTTATTATTATTATGGTTCACAATTATGCTTAAACTAGTCATTACCCACATTACTGTACTGAAGATCTTGTTTTCTAGTAATACATGTTTAATATTGTATTATAACTTTACATGGCAGTCTCAGCCTATGTTCCCTCTGCACTTTTCAAAAGAAAGGCGTGAAAGTTGGCAGGTAGTGTCTGCATTTCAATTGGAACTCCTACCTTTCTCTTTACCCTTAACCAAATAAAATAAAGGCTTCAGCTTTTCTGTAGTACAATACAAAAGAGCAAGGAAATAAAAGAGGAGAAATGTGGGTGTTTTCAAGTCTGATGTTTTCTCAAAGCTATAGAAGATTTCTTAATATTTTCTAAGTGAAATTGCACTAGAAGCTTAAAGCATTAGGTAGAATCTTTTTATCATTTTATACTGAACTTGGGAAACAGTGATTGAAATGCATGTAATTTTCCTCCTCCAAAATCCCCCATTTTCTAACGAATACAGCAGAATTTCTATCCTTTTAGGAACAATAAGGCTTTTCATTGCCAGAAATGTTCATACTACCCTACCCTCTATATAAACCATGAGATGGAGGTTGGGAAGAAGCAGGTGAGGACAATGAGAAAACAAACTCATGCCATTTTAAATACAAAGGTTTCGCTCCTTTATGTACTCAGAATTACTTCTGCTTGTGGGTGCAGCTTGTCACTTGTCAGCCTGTCTGGATGAGCAATATACACAGAAAGAACAATTCAAGGAAGATGGTCTTCGCTGGATAAACAACAAAGCATTAGTTACCTGGAAGGCAAGAAGACTGGCATGTTTTTTCCCCCAATGACAGTCTATAACAAGCAAATATTTGCTGATAATGTCTGACAATATAGCCACAGGAAGAAGCAGCTGAGGTAATTCTAGGTAGTATCCTTTACTGTCAGAGGGATTCGGGGCTTTCTAAGGTGATTAAACTGTTGGCGGCAAAGCCATTGAGGATGCTAAATAGGAAAGATTTGCTAGTAGAAGACCCACTACTGCCTCAGAGCCTGCTTTCTGTCACACTATCTGCATGGTTACTGCAGACAATGGAAAAGGTTCCTGATTTCATACAGGTGAGAAGTCCCAAGGAAATCGTGCTCTTGCGTTTGCATTGTCTGTCGGTCCCTGCTCCCTGACAACTTGTGAACCAGTTTTCACACAGGTATTGCAGTCTTAGAGATGTAAAAGCATCCTAAACACATGAGGCGTGGACTCCAGTGAGGGAAAGACGGAAGTGGTGCAGGAGCAGGTCCAATGCGTAGTGTGTGCTGGCGTAGGGAGGGCTCTAAGGGACGTGCTAGGGAACCTGAAGCTGTAGCACTACGTGAAGGAGTGAAAGCTCCCTTGGTTTCCCAGTCCATGAAACAAGTTCTTTTTTATAATAAATAATCAAGAGAGCTTTGCAGCTATTTTCTGGACAATCTGTTTCATGGCATATTTTCATTTCTTTACTGGTCTAAGGCCTTCTATAAATTTCAGTCCCCTAAAGATCCCCCTCCAGACTGCTGGAGCCCAGCACACCAAGTTCTGCACTCAGACTACCTTGAATATGCCCAGATACCTGCGTCAGAGGGAAAAGCAGACAGTGTAAACTCATTCTCACCAGAATTACCCCACATGAAGGCTCCTCAAAGAATTCCCAGCTGGATGCGAGTAGCTCCATTGTCTGTGCGCTACCAAAGCAGAGCAAAGGAACAGGAGCGAGGAGTTGATATCTGGCCTCTGGAATAGCTCAGTGGCAGAAAAGCACAGTTGAGGGTCCTTTGGTGAAGCTCCCTTAACGGCACAAGGAACATGGCACCTTTTAAAGGGGATTGTGAAATGCCAGAAGGAAGTAACAAACAAGAGTCACTTTCTTACAACTAAAGCTGTTATGACTTTTAATCTCTTTCCTGGGAATTTGTTTAAAACCTGTTGTGAACCCACAAGGTATACTTGTGTTTGCTCATCTAGGTTTATTTGTTTGCATCTGTGTGTATTGCATTCAGGTCTACTGGGGGTATGTCTTGAATAAGCTAATGAAACGCTGTGACGAACACGTAGATGCCCTGTGCAAATAAAGTGTGGGAGGGGGATTCGCAAGCGCACTAATGAGGGAAGGAAGATCTAAGGTTAGTTTTGGATTAGGAAGCCTTGCTGGCTGGAGCCTTGCGTATCGCCAGCAGAAGACAGGTGTACTCCACAGGAGAAGCAGAATAAATCTGATTCTGAGCGGTATCATCATCATTTTGTATCCACAGCATGTTCGTCCCCGTGTTTGTTTGTGCATCTGTTGTATACTTAGGTCTTTGTACTCCAGCAAGCCTTAAGTTATGTAAGCGGTTGCACATCTACACCTAATAGACCATATGTTACAAAATGGCTCTGAGGTGGCAAAATAAGGATGGGCTCAACATGAAGCAGAAAGCTTAACTGTACTAGGAGTGGAGAAACGGAGGGGACATGTAGCAATAAAAAGGAACAAATCCTGCCTTAAGATACATACTGTGAGGCAGGTAGCTTTTCCCATGATGACACAACCCTGCTATTTCCTGATGCTAGGAAAAAAAAGAAAGAATTACCACTTGCGTGAATCTCTCTCCCTTGTCTTCCTCTCCATACGTGGGCATTGATTGCTTTATTTACTGATACAGTCCCTGAGGAAAGACTGTATTAAAAAGGTTAATTTAACTGCAGTACAGTCTTACTTCTTTCAGAAGCAGGTCCTACACCAGCACTTGGCCAGACAGTCGTGTTCTCAATTTACATCACTATGTCTACAATTTACATTACTATGGCTTTTCAGTGGTGCAGTTCTAGTGATCGATGAGAAACTTAGTGGATGTGTTTGTCAGATGGATCAGTCCTGATTTTGGAAGTTTTTTCATTAAGCAGGACTTGGCCTTTGAACTTTCTGTGAAGGAACGTGTAATCGAAGAGTTTTGTAAAGAAAGAAGATGTGTTCACTTGGCCCTTTGTAGATCACATGGGTGGTTGAATTACTGGATTATTTGACTCAACCCATCTAAGACAGTTGTGTTCAGCTCCAGGTAGAGTAAGAATCTGTGCTCCCTCCCAGGGCAGGCAAATGGATTGACAGCAGTTCTTGCTGGGGACAAGCAAACAAAAGTACGTCAGCCAGGCAAAGATGACAGAAGGCTTTCCTCACCACTCTTCTTCCATTCAGGTATCCCATAAGACCCAGAAGATATTACACATTTGACAAAGGTCAGGATTCTGGCACATGTTATGTAGTATTTTCTATTCCCATAAATATCACACATTTCCTGGATTAATCAAGAACCAGCTGCTTCATCTGTCCACTACTTGCTTCTAACCACTTCAAGGAGAAAGACACATGCACGTATATATATTTATCTCTCTCTCTTTCTCTCTGTGTATGCATATATATATGTATGAATATAAAAATATAGTCAATATAATATCATACAGATCACAAGTTGATCTGTGGATGTTTATGCCATTTTATGTAGAGATGAACACAGTTGGGAAGCTGTCCATCATGTGGGGTTTTCCATCGTAACAGTTGTTCATCAAATCAGCATCTTTTCTTTCATTTATCACATTAGGAAAAGTCTCTGCCTCCTCCATGCCCATCACTCAAGGATCCTATGACTTTGGCTGTTTGAACTCCAAAAACTGCAGCAGAGACTAAGCGAGATATTGCTGCAGGCTGTTCAGTTTGGTAAGGGATGGAAAAATCCTAACTCAGCAGTGATGGTGGATGAGGACAAGAGGTCTAGAGCATTACAGTTTGCATTACAGAGCTGTGCGACTGTAGTCTGAAGAGTCAGGCAAGTGGCACTCCGCACCGCTGTCAGGGCTGAGCCTAAGGGCTGACTACCTGGGCCGGCCCCACTGATGCTCACTTGAAGTAGCCTGAAGCTACCGGATGGGCAGTCATGGCAACACGGGGCTTTGCATGGGCTTTGCGTGAACTGCAAATCCTGCCTGGAAATCTATGCAAATGCTTAGTTGTCTGTGCCAATTTGTTGTCCGTGCTGCTTGTGCTATCCCAGTTAAATAGTATTACCCAAGCTAACTCATTTAATATGGGTTCAAGCATGTCTCTGGAGACTGTAGTCACAGCAGCGTCTGTGCAACAGGGCAATCCATCTGGGGTCTGGGGTCTGGGGTTTCAGTTCTGCTAATAAATGAAAAAGGTCATGAAATGCGGAAAACTTGGGTGGAGATTGGCTGACTTCTCTGCAACTTTTCGTCTCCTACATCCTGTCTCTATACCCATTGCTCCTCTGTTCCTACCCTGCCAATTTTCCCCCTTGTTTCCTTCCCAACCTCTGTTTTTTAAAAAATGAACTGCCTGAGTAACTCTTTTTCAATTTTAGATACAAGATTTCATACTCTTCTATCTCAGGTGGTTCTGAGAAGTCATAGACATGTGAAACCAACAACATTTGGTCTTTGGCAATTGTCCCCACCTTCTCCCGGCTGAACTCAGCTCAAAATGTTGAATCCCCAAGGCGGACAGAGAGAATTAGTTGAGCTACCTGCAAAAGGACTGTTGCAAATGGTTTGGCTTCTCTGTAGGACACAGAAGGAGAAGAGAAAATATCTTCCCCTTACTCCTCACATGATACATGGTATGACTCTTGCTACAGCAATAAAATATTCCAGCAGCATCTGAAGATGCATTACAGAGTGTATCATTTATTATTTCTTCATAGAGTCATACTTATCATGAGATTATAAAGTTAAATTTATGGATATCATATTCTGAAAATTACCAGAGCCAACTGTGGGGGCTATTTATACTTGATCTATTAATGAGAGAACTCACTTGGCAGGCACAAAATAAGAAAAGAAAAATATGTTTCAGTCCTTTCTCAGATTCTAGATTTTGAAGACTATTTTTATGTAGAAAAGTTCCAGAGCTTTAATCTTTTTAATCCCCCATCATCTAACGCGTTATTTTAGAAGGGTAGGAGGGAAGAGAGTGCACTGTACTTCTGTACCCCCCTTAGAAAGCTCGTTCAAACTGTGCAAAGGACAGAACGGGGGGACAAGATTCAGCTCAGAAACCTCCTTCTTTCTCTAGATTTGTACTTCACCATTGCGCTTGCAAAGTCTTTGTGTACATCACATGGAAGACCTCCAAGAGGGAACCGTATAATGGAAAGACACATCCATGGATTCCTTAATTGGTGATTTACAGGAGGTTTGAATGTACTTGTCCATCCCTGCCTATCATGATAGAGCTTATCCAGACCGTATGAGATTTAGCTGTGTGTTTTTCTTTTGCTCCTCTTCTCAGTGGCCTTATCCCACACAAATCGTTCCTTATGTGATACAAGATGACACCCTCTACGTGCTGTCCTGGTTGATTCTTCAGATAGATACCAGGCAGTTACTGACTGTTTCTTGCCCTCAAATGCAGCCCCCAAAGGGCCCCTTGGTCCTGCATACACTCAATGTAAAAATTCCATGGAGCATAGGCAAGGATCCTAGCTGTATTTCTCTCTCCCTCTCTTGCTCTCAAATTCTTTCAGTTTCTGTGACATATTACACCCACCACTCCTTGGCTGATAGTTACTTCCCACTCTATCTTACCGTCACTCCACCGTTTGAAACCACAGATTCCTGGAGGTCACCAATGAATGAACGGAGTTTAAAAGTTATGTATAAAATCCATAATTGTTGTTCCTGAAATGATGCTTTCAGAAGTGTTAGTCTAACCTTTTGGGAGTGTTGCTATTTCTACTCCTTACATCAGTACTCTTGGAAAACAGCAGGTGCATTTAACAGAAAATTGAGATATGCAAACAAGACCATACCTTTGGCCTGATCACAATTATTTTAGTTCTATTACTCACTGAATAAGACCATCAATGTGAGACATTTCTAACAACAAAAAGTTCTTAGCTAGAAATTAAGGGTTTTTTTCAAGAAATCAGGACTTTAAAAAAGAAATTAAAACCAATCCTGATAAACAACAGAATTCAAGAAAATGAATAGCTGGGAAATTTTTAATAAACCTTTCCTATTGAAAATTATGAAACATAACTAATAATATTTGGCTTTGGTTTATATTATGATTTTATTCAATTTATTTTTTTTAAACAAAATGCTCTCTATTCAGTTACTCTGCTACTGTTCTAGTAATACCTGCTTTTTTATTTCTCAGTCAGAAGTGCTCCTGAACTCGATAGTACAGTTATATATATAGCCTATACCCGTCATGCAGCTCACATTTTGAGTCAGGGCCTTGTTTACCTTCTCCAGTGTCTTTTCATGTTCAGCTTGGGAACATTTCAGAGACAAAGAAGGGGACTGACTATGGAAAAAGGTTACACTTTGATAATTTTCCGTTGAAATGAAGCATTTTTGATCAGAGGGTAGCCAGCTTAAAAAAGCCAGTCCGCTTACAACCTCATAACATGGTGGGGCATTTGAATGAGCCTTCCTCGTGACAAAGGAGCCCAATGGGAAGCCATGAAGGACAGGTTTATTTCACAGCCCAAGAAGAGAAGGAAGCAGGAGGAGCCCCGAGGATGGAGGAGAAGATGCCTCCTGAATGCTTTAAAAGAGTCTGACACTTTAGATCGGTAAGGAAACTGAATTAGGGAAAAGCAAGTAGGAGTTTGACTATTTTGCATGTATTTCTTTATTTCTTGCTCAGTCTTGATGGATAAGAGTAGCGGGGTTAGAAGCCTCTGCAAAGCCTGTTGGACTTTTTGATTATTGCACATTTGTGGAGAATTAAATGGCAAACCAAGGAGCCTGCAAGTCTTGAACGCTGGTAAAATCTTGGGTCAAGCAGTGAAGAGGCTGTCAGTGGCCTTGAGAGCAGGGCAGTCACACCCCGGGTCCCTGCCGCTGTCAGGGGCAAAAAGGAGCCTGTGCAAAGGGAGCCTGTGCAGAGGAAGGCTGACAAGGGATCAGAAGACAGGGAGCTGCCAAGCACAAAGCAGGAATCAACATTTGCATTCATTTTATTTGTAAATTCTCCACAACTGTTAATAGTGATTTTCAGGGGAAGAACGGTTGCCTGACAAACACTGACAACTGGGAACCTCGTGTGTCAGTGAAGAAAACAGCATTGCTCTCTCGCCCCCATTCAGGTTTTGCTGCCCCTCTCCCGCTGCTCTCTGCCTCTTGCCCCAGTAGGCTGGGGTGATACTCAGACTGTCAGTGGCACCAGACAGCACTGCGTTTCAGATCACAGCGGCGACCCTCTGTCTTCTGCTTTTCTTCATGCGTGAATGGAGCCGTGCGATTCTCTCACAGCAAGCCATAAAGAAGCTGAACCACCAGATGGACTGGTCTAGCACCAGTCACGCTGCACTTTTCTGACTCAGGCTTCATCCACTTCTGCCCCCCATCCTACACACCCCCCCTCCCCCGCCTTAGGTAGTAGTTTTATGAACTGGAACAAAAATGTGATGAGGCTTTCAAGCCTTCTGACACTGCAGTCCAGGCTCTTTCCTTGCCCACTGCACATTTTCAGTTGAAGTTTAGCAGCAGTTTTTCAGAGAATGGAGCTTGAGATCTGTGACATGGACACATTTTGATGACTTGAGATGGGCAACACATTGCTACCGTGGCAGCGGGGAGAAAGCGCGACAAAAAGAAAAGTTGCACTGAGCAAAGGGAGATGAAAAAGACAGTGAGTTGACAGAATTACTGCCAAGGCTGTTTAAACAAAATAAAAGAAGCAAGTGAAACAAAAGCAAGGGAAAAGTACTGGTTTTCAAGAGGGAGCCTGAGAATTATTAGTAAACCAGGGACTAAGTATCTGCTCTGTTAGTCTGGTGTAGCAATGGGCACTGGGGATGGCAAAGGCCCCTAAGCAAAGCTCCAGAAAAGGAGTCAGCTGCAGTGTACAAACAGAGGGAAAGGGGGTTGCTGGGCTAGTACGAACACTGAGGAAATGTTTCACGGACGGACTGTCCCCTGACCCCACTAGGTTACTGTGTGTTACAAAAGAATGGCCTTTTGCAGGGAATAATACCTGTCTCGGAGGACAAGCCTAGGCAAAGCACGTTCTCCTGTGGCAGTGGGTTTGCCTGTCTGGAGACAGCAATTTATTCCTGCAATGTTTTTCCTCTGCCTGATTGGCAGACCAGAGATTAAGCCTGTTCCAATAATTTCTCTAAGAATGCAAATCTTAATTTCCTGTTTGTTAAATGCTTAACTAAAGTCTGCGGTCATTATTTTAAACCCAAACTGTTAGAATAAACACTGTCGGGCATCCATTTGCTTTAGAGAATAGCTCTTCCTGACAGCAGCAGAGATGCAGACAGTTACCTTTTAATACCAGGCTGTGGAAAGCTCACCCCCCAGCCCAGCCCCCCACTTTCATTTGCAGTAAACAGCATAGTCTGTCCTTATTTTGTGCTATGACTCTATCCTGCTTTCTGAGGAGCCCTTAATAGCAGAGGGATAGCATGGGGTGCTTTATGCTACCCGTTAAAGAGTGTTTGTGGAGGGAGAGCCGGCAAATTCAATGGATTTGGGGGTTTGGCAACAACATGAAAAAAAATTAAGTCATTTTTGGTTTTGATGTAGGAAGACAGGGGTGTGGTACAAGTCAAGGACGTGCTCTTGGTTGCAGCTACGGCCCCTCCTGGTGGTGGAAGACATACAGAGACTCCTCGGTCTTCCTGTCATTTTTTGATGTAATCTCCACAGATTCCTTCCCTAAGGAAAACAGGACAAGTATTTTTCCATGAGGAGCTGACTGAGCATTTTGACATGGAGTTTGACGCTTTTCTGAAATCACATCCAAGCTTAAAAGCTTAGTAACTATGTATCTTGCCTTCCCTCCCCGTATTGAGAGCAATATGAGCAAAATCCTCTGCCAAGGATTTGCACCCCAAGGAAGTGAAATGGACTTCTGCATTTGCCTGGAAAGAAAAAACCAGCACTATGATTATACCATTTTTCCAATAAAGATAACAAAAAGCCCTTATATGCATTCATTAAAATAATTTCTCGATGGTTTTCAGGGCTATAAGTCATGTATTAGCTATTTCCTACATTTAGGTCAGAACCAAGGTCTATTTAACGCGCTATTCTATATCTGAAAGTAACTAAGACCAAGTGTTTTGATAGGAAGGGATAAGATTTTTGCTATAGCCAAACGCAGCATGCCCTGCTAAGCTCTTAGTTAACTTGATATATAGCCTTGTTCAGGAAAAGGGAATTGTCACTAAATTGTTGCCTTATTTTACCCTTCAGTAGGAATAAAATTGGCCCATAAGAATGAATAATTTTAATACATCTCTATTACAATACACTCCCCTAATTGGTATTGATTTTCCCTGTGGTACCTGAAATGCAAGAAATTATTTCAGCAAGATTTGAGCTAACACAAATGGGAAATGGAGAGAAAGATTGACACCAAAGAAGGTGGTGGGGAGGGGTAGGTGCTGGCAGAATGTATGGCTTCAGCAGCAAATAAAGAAAACGCTTTTTACAAGGGCAGCAAGTATAAAAAAGTCTGAGATTGAAACTGAGATGATAAATAGCTCTAATAGGAGAGAAATAGAATAAAATATGGAATAAGGAAGAAAAAATTAAGAGTCTCTAAAGAGGAAGGACATCTTTTCAGTGAGGTAGCTAGGTGGACAAGCTTCAGGAATGGATTTAGTTGGGAACGTACTCATGTCCAACAAGATCGGATGAGGCACGACAACTCCCTGTTGGCAGGTTAGAGGCTCAGGAAAGCAGCCAGTGCCAGAACCCTGCCAAGAAACGCCTCTGCAGGTGGCAGTGTCCTACTAAGAGGCAGGATTAAAGGAATTCCTGAGCTTAGTTGAAGCACATATATCTTGGGATTTTTCTTTAGTTTGTGTTGCATTCCCTCCAGTTTACGAAGTTCAAATTATGCTAAACTCCATTATGCCAAAAAAGCAGAGACACTCTCCTCTAATGCAAGCAGTGCTTGACAACCCAATGAGATGCATACAAGATAATGTTGTTTGCTAATACAACCCCAAATGTATTTATCTTGCGACAGAGTACCAGGTAAGTAAGTAATTAAAAAGTTGATACATACGGCTTTCATACGGCTTTCTTGACATGGAGAAGAGCATTAGTTCTGAAACATAAGATTTGTAATTTAGTGAAGATATTCAATGTTGTGTGGAAAGCCTGCTTAATCACAGCTTTTCAAAAGTCTAGTCCCGTCCTCATAAACAGAACAGAGTAATAATGGGGCTCTCTGTCACTGTGTCATAATGGAGCAAGGAGGGCAAAACTTCATTACACTCTTTTGACTCACCTTCCATCAATGTAAGCGAGATAAACACAGGGACCCAAAATATTCCATCAGTTTCCAG
The DNA here is from genome assembly GCA_013397275.1 of Burhinus bistriatus. Lineage (NCBI taxonomy): Eukaryota > Metazoa > Chordata > Aves > Charadriiformes > Burhinidae > Burhinus > Burhinus bistriatus. Next base: position 86,351 of record VYXH01007984.1, read on the forward strand.
ATACGTAATTTCATTCCTTGGTGGAAAGTTCTTCATTCTTCTTCAGCAAGTGAGGCAGAAACCATTGTGAGAGTATAACCCTCAAACAAACTGGGCTGTACACAATTTTTCACAAAGTGCTATGCAGCTTTGAAGTGCAGGTCTTAAACAACTTGAACGAGATGCAGTTTTTTTCATGTTTAACTTTATTTGCACGTATTCATCCACATTCTTCTGCAGTTGTGCAGCTGCTTGAAAGGTGATACTCTAGCTAGAATATAGGTGCTGAGTTTTGTCTCTGAAACCTTCCTGAGTTGAATTTGGGCACAGCCCAATGTGACATGGAATAAATTCAGTTCTCAGCCTTCACTCAGTATTCGACAGCATTAGGACATGAAATGTCTGAATTATTTCTCTTCTTTCCCAGGTAAACTTCAAACTCCCTAAATTATTTCTGACTGATGTCAATGTAAAGGGAGGGGAAGCAATTTTGGCATGAACATTCAAAAAGGAGAAATCATATTTTGCAAAGAGTTCAAAATTATACAACTCAATTTTTTGTGACGCTCCCAGGCTGCACTCAGTGAAGATGCTTATTCAGGACCAAATTTTCATTTGCAAGACAACTGTAACGCTGTATTTTGGGAGATCATCTGGGCTCTAACTCTACCAGAGCACTTTTTTTTTTTCCCCAAAAAAATATCAATGCAAACCCTGGTTGTGCAAGTCCTTTTTTTGAGGTGTTGACATCCAGCCAACAGAGGGAGCACTAGTTTAATTAGCAAACCCAATTTCCAGCACTGCCAATGTTGCTGCTGGCTGCACAGATAAGGAGGTCATTATGGAAAAGCTATGCAAGCCTTTTCCCCTAAGAACTGCAGGAGGACAAAACGATTGCCAATGGTACAAAAATGAAACCTAGTGAGGGATCATTTTCAAGCCATTGTGAGGATTTGACAAAAAAAAAAAAAGAGGGGAGGGGGAGAATAAAAATGTGAAGCATTACCCATTAAAACAAAAGGCACCTCCCAGGGTGCAGCCCAGTCCTGGGGTTCAGCTGCTACCCATGAACAAGCAGAGCCCCCTGAGCCAGTGCAACCTTGTATTGAATCTGGGGCCATCTGTTACCTCATTTATTAGAACTGGTTAAAAAAAGATGAAATTCTTTGCAGAGTCCTGCTGGTGAATTTTGGCATTTTTTTAACTGAGGACTTAATTGCAAGTCTAATTTATCCAGTCTACAGACCTGCCACTCTCTGTCTGCGTGGTAATATGGCAGTACACTGCTGCTGTGAGCTGGAAAACGAAACCAAGCCAAATAAAGTTTTGCATGCTTCTTTGGTTTCTTCTTTCTAAAATATGTCTCTGGCATTGTTTTGGCAGGGAGTTGTGCTCAAAGATTTGATTTCTCTCAATATTTTTTCATGTTCAGGGTTTGCTCGCCTGCATCTTTAAACTGCATAGCTGTGAAGAAGAAATTAAATACATCAAATCTGTACTTAAATATCTGTGTATACACACATACGTACATACATATATCTATATATATATCCTAAGAGCCGTGGTTGCATGAAATTGAGAACTTTTAACAAGGCAAACTCTCTGGTCCTGAATCCTACTGTGGAAATGAATAGGGAAACTTTTCACAGAGAAGCCCCAACACTGCAGGGAGAGAAATGCGCTTATGTCAAAAAAGCCCTCTGGACACTCATCTCTGCTTGCCTGGCTTTTTTTGTGGTGCAGGCCACTGTGCAAAATAACCTGAGTAGGAGAATAAGGCTCTGAGATAATAAGACAACCGTAAACGGCCAACCCCGAAGAAATGTTAGGTTCTATTTGGATTTTCAGTCTTTCAGAAAACCTTCCCTCCTGCTGATTCTCTGGCTTCTCTAGTGTACTTTTTCCAGTCTTTCCTGGCTGTAAAGGCTGGTAGAGCCCTTAAAAATACCTGGAAAACATAAAATGAGAAGGAAAAATGGGGAAGAGGAAAACAGAGGCTTTGGTAATGTAGGAAGCAACACCTAAGAACAATGAAAACAGCAGAGAAAGCCATGGATGAATTAAAAATGCATTTAAAAAGATAAAATAGTCATTATGTTCAAATTTTATGTCCTTTTATCATTCAGTTCTTCAAACTGATTCTCTTTCTCTTGTGTTTTGATTCCATCCATGTTTAGTCCTGTTGTCTGATCCAACTTACAGCTTCTCTGGCTCGATTGTATAGAAATATGATCAAAGGGCAGATGTTTATAACTCTGAAAAGTTTCCTTTCACCCAAGTTTATTGCTCTCCTTGGAGGTCAAGGACACAGGAAACACAAGCTATGTCCAAGCTCACTTTATCACCAAAGGATTTCTAAGCACTGCACACGCTTATAAACAAGATTTGGCTGAACTCTTGACTGACAGGCTAGAGCTGCTGTTTGATATCAGTGTATCCAGTTTCCTGCTGATAAACCTGAGCTCTAATGTGGTGCTCTGAAACATCAATGCAGGTGTACTTTTAAATTTTTATTTTATTTTATTCTCAAAGTCTTCTCTTACTCCATTTCTCACCTTACCTCTATTCCACAACAGTTTTGGGCAACAAGATACGCGAATGACCAAGCTGTGGCTGCTGTTTATGTAAATCTTCTTACACCTTCCCCAGCAGGGATTTTTCAGTGTACTTTCTGGGTAGCATGTTCAGTTTGAAATAGCTAAATGTAATTCATGTGAAAATATTTTTGTGACTGTAAAGATGTAAGTAGAAGTTTGTATTCCCAAGAAAAAAAAAGGGAGGATTGGTGGGTGGGTGACGTTGTTTGTAAGGTGCTTTTTTATATTCCTGGATCTGAGCATACTTGAAGGTATGAAGTTGCAGAGCAGTTTAGAGCTCCACGAGCACATGGAGGACTGGGCTGCTGAGGGTGTATTCTCCATTATGTTGTAGTTAGGAAGTGGTCAAAAGCAAGGAAGGTCAAGGTTATGCGCCTGGTCTTTCAAGTTTCAGGCACCAACCCTATAGAAAGTAAGAACATCAGAAACTGAGGCCGGTCTTGAACGAACACTACTGCTGCAGTGTGGGCAAATGTGAAAACACACACTTTTGTGCCAGCCACCCTTATCTCCTATCATTTTCTACTGCCAAACTCTTAGTACTTTCTTTCTAGGAGAGCGAACAGATGCGAGTGTGGAACTCAGAACAAGTGCTAAGAAAGACTTTAGGAAATCTAGTCATATCCTGCAAACATCTCAGATTCAGAAAAGCCTCTGTATTTGAAAAGGTCATATAGTTACATGGAAATTATTTGATATCTTGGAATTTGAAGACTACAGGCTTCTCAAAAACATATGACTTCAATGTATTATTTAGGAAGCAGTGCATTCCCTAGAGCATCCACTAGCTAACTTCCTAATATGACTGAAAAATGTTGTGAAGGAGTACCCCAGCCCTTCACCCTGGGGACTAGCTCCTCGCCGAACATGGACTTTCCAAGCTGCTTTCAACTTGCATTGTTGCATTCATGTCTAACTAGCCTCGTGATTTTTCCTTCTGTAAGGCTGCTTCACGAATCCTCTTTGTACCACGTAAATGGCTAGTGTGAGGGGTTAGCACTCACATACACTGTTTTGTTCTTTGCCACCTCGTCTGAACTCTGCCATTTCAATGGGCAGCCAGCAGTAGAAAGTTTTTGATCAAACTGAAAATCCTTGCATTTAAGCGGAGCCTGTTTTGTGAAAGCTGAGGGAATAGGCCGAGGAGTTAATACACCCACTCATCATCTAATCTTGACACTGGCTTATACAAAAGTACAAGTGAATAAAACTGCATCATTTTCTACTAGTTTCTGGAGGTTTTGAGATCATGGGTCTTGGGATTTGCTTTGACACTCTGGCTGTCACTAACATACTTGTGTAATTATTCTACATAATATTGATTTTGAAAGATTCATATTCTCTGTTTTTTTTATTGATTGGTAAGGGGTGATTTTATTGAAGGCAGAGCAAGTACCTCAAACTATTGAAGGAACATGAAAATTAATGCAACTATGAGTACAGGAAGTCTACTGGGTCCTTTGTGATAAAGTTGGAGACAGTCAAAGCTGGTAGAGAGGGAACTTTCCTTCCAGACTGGGGGGGTAATGAGAAAATCAGCTACTGATTTCAGGCAATTCTTGAAAGCCTTGGAGCTTCTAACAGTAGAAATATTATGAAAGATGCACTGACTCTTCTTTCTTTTGTTTGCTTGATTTTTAACTAGATGAGCCCAAAATATGTTCAGGTTAATGGAATCCTGCCCTTGGAACATACATTGTACAATGCAAAGTCAAAATTGCTAATGGTAGTGTAGAAATGAGGTGTTTGGTCTAGCTGTCTGTAAGTTTAATTTCATTTCACAAGTGATTACCACTAGTCTGCTCTCTGGTTTCTGAGACAGAAGTAGTCAACCATTCATTTAGCATGTAATAATAAGCAAAGTCTATATTTGATGTTACTCAGAACTTGCTTTGAACTGTTACATGGTCAACAGTTACCATGCCACTGAAAGATGATAACGTCCCTGTGATTCTTATTTTAAAGGGAGAGAAATTGTTTGGTTTTAACTTAGTGATGCTGCTTGTGAAACATTCAGCTAATGGTGTGAGCTATGAAATTCCCTCCCCTGCTGAGGAAGAAGAGTCAACAAACACTGCAACCACACAGCTTCTTCCAGTCACATGTGAAACAAAGCCTCTCCACCTCTGTCAAGAGGATGCGTTCAGTGTTCAAAACAGGTTAAAATAGGAGAGAGAGTTCATCTCAATTTTGGTAGTCCTTGCAGTGGCGCTTAGCATCATACAGGATGCAGGAAGAGAAGAGACCAGCAACATGACAAAAAGTATATCTGAACAGAATTTGTGTCTTCAGGCAAGCTCACTGCCAAGAAATGAAAGCAGGCATGTGCAGTTTGTAAAGGTCCGTAGGGGCCGCTTTTGATGGATGAATAATGGGGCAACATCAAAGGCAAATACCTGGAAATTATGGAACACCTGATGCAGGTTCCTGCATTTTGAAGATTTCATGATATCCAAGAGAGATTGTGTACGAAAAGTGAGTTGACACCGTATTCATAACTCATCAGTGATGAGCTATGTTGTACTGAGCAAGCACACTGAAGCTGGCAGGCCCTCAGCTTGCCATCAGACTTGCTTACTGGCAGGTCATTCAATCATAGAATGGCCTGGGTTGGAAGGGACCTTCAAAGATCATCTAGTCCAAGCCCCCTGCCATGGGCAGAGACATCTTTCAGCAGATCAGGTTGCTCAAAGCCCCATCCAACCTGGCTTTGAACACTTCCAGGGATGGGGCATCCACAACTTCTCTGGGCCACCTGTTCCAGTGTCTTACCACCCTCATTGTAAAGAATTTCTTCCTTATATCCAATGTAAATCTACCCCCTTTTAGTTTAAAACCATTGCCCCTTGTCCTTTTGCTACAGGTCCTGGTCAAAAGTCTTTCTCCATGTTTTCTATAAGCCACCTGTATATATTGAAAGGCTGCAATAAGGTCCCCCCATAGCCTTCTCTTCTCCAGGCTGAAAAATCCCAACTCTCAGCCTTTCTTCATAAGAGAGGTGTTCCAGCCCTCTGATCATCTTCATGGCCCTCCTCTGGACCTGCTCAAACAGGTCCATGTCTTCATTGTGCTAGGGACCCCAGAGCTGGGCTCAATACTGCAGGTGAGGTCTCACCAGAGTGGTGTAGAGGGGCAGAATCACCTCCCTCAACCTGCTGGCCACGCTTCTCTTTATGCAGCCCAGGGTACAACTGGCTTTCTGGGCTGCGAGTGCACATTGCCAGCTCATACCAGCAACATTAACAATGGAGAAGGTGGTGTGAAGCTGTGATTTTTTTTTCTGAGCTTTAAACGGGCATTTTCCCTGAGACTTTTTTCTCTGATATTTTCTTTTCTCCCTTCCTTCAAATCTTGCTTCTTTTCTACCTCTGCTTTTTTGTCTCCGTTCATTACCTCTCCAACAACCTGGTCTCTTTTAAAGAATGGGGTCTCATTTCTTCTGCTTCTAAGGTGTAGCAGCACTTTGTGGTTGTAAGGGAAGCATTTCCCTGCAACGGAAAGTTGACAGATATGGGCAGAGCTGCAGATATACGCGGATACAGCTGTTGCTCATCCTAGTGGCTTGATGAGCTATCCTAGGTGATAGCTCTGGAGTTATGTATCAGTGGGGCTTTTGGGAAGACGATAACTTCATCACAATGATGCCATTATTCTACTTGTGCTTTAAGTCCTTTGTCTCATTCAGGCTATGCGGGAAACAGGGTGGACCTATGAGTAGACACCCACCACAAGTATCACCATAGAGATTAAAGGTTACCATTGTTTTGCAAAAAGGCAGTCCCTTGAGGTTAATTGTAGTTTTAGCCGTGTTCTGGACTTGATGGCTGGGTAATAGGGAGTGAAATTCCCTGCAGGTCTATCACTGGATTCTTGAAACCCACTGGAAGATGCTCAGTCACCCATGCAACCACTGAACTAGGAGAACAACTCAGCTCATCTGGCAAAGTCACATAGCATGAACGTGGTAAGGCATGCAGTAAGGCCTAGCAGAGAGCTTTCAGCTTTTGAAGTGCTACTGAAAAGCCAAGTCGATCTTATCTATCCACAGGTAAATACGTCTTGTCTCACGTGGAGCTTCTCCTCCTTTTCTTTGGAGTATACTAGGTAGGCCTTAGAAATGGTCTTTGAAAAGTGTCTGTCTCCAAGGCAGTATCTCATATTCACTGAATCAGATGAATTCATCTGCTTTTCTTCTCTTTTTTTGGGGGGGGAGGGGGGCGGGGAGCAGAGGGAAGTAAGGAGAAGTATTCTGAAAACTCCAAATAAAATGTCTCTGGAATACAGTGTAGAAGTATGGAAAAAGAAATAAGGACACACCAAAGCTGAAGCTGGATACAAAACCAGTCAAGCAGAGTTGGAAGGACCAGTCCCTCTATGCCAGCAGATCAGAAAGGGCTGACACTGGGGCACATGGTCCTTCCAGGGCAACACCACTGATGGGGAAGAAATGTAATTACTTCTCAATGTTTACTGCAGACCTACTCTTCTTTGCTCCTAGATATGTCAACGCTGCAAAATGGCAAGGGGAATTACTGGAAGCTGCATGTTTTTATTAAGGTATTTCACCCAACTTAATACACTATTTTTTAGAAGCAAATGAATGGCCCCGGCCAAAGTTTTCCATTTTGCACACATAAGTGCACTAGCATTCACAAGCATAAGGTTCATTTGCACGGGTTAGCTGGCAACGTTCGTGCTCCTGGGGATTAAATTTTAGCTGTAAAACCCCTAGTATTACAGTACACTATAGCTCGTAATTGTGTCCGGGTGCGTGTGTCAAGAGCACTCTCAGGCATGTCCATGTACTTTTCATCCTTTTATTGATTCCTTTGCACCTAAAAAGTCACAGCTGCTTCCATTTCAGGAGATGTACTATAGTCCTTCTTTTAAAACAGTATGACACAGTTCAGTAGCTGGAATGTGCCACAGAGCTGGGACTGCTAGATAGCTTGTTTTTAATTTTCTCCGCAGGAAAGAGTGATGTGTAACTTCTCAGCAGAGTAACTGTCACAAAGAAAGAGGGTAGAATAAAAGGCATATTTTGGCTCATGTCAAGATAAAACTGAACTAAAAGAAAAATCTCACAGTTCTGTCTTTATAACTCTGAAACTGAATTTATATCAAGATTTCTGGTTCGAATGAAAAATTGGCCTCCAACATGCATTGGAAATGTTGAGACAATTCAAACTTTCCAAGACTTTCAGTGTGTTGGTTTCTAGTGTTTTCATTCAAATAGATCTCTAATTAATACTGTAAAAGATTCCTGTAAAGAAACCACTACCCGCCAAGAGTGCTGATGCAAGCATAGGAGTGAATAGCTAATTAGGGGAAAACTTCATTACACTTTTACATTTTGCAGACTGCCTTTCACAAATACCTGGGTAGCAGCAATCTTAGTACTTGTGGGCAATGACTAGGGGGGCACTCTGAAGCAATAGGAACTTGACCTCACTGCTTCTATTTGCTAAAAATGTTTAACAACTGCTTTTAGATATTCTGCTAGCATTGGAAGTAGTGATCTTTTTAATTAAAATCTCCTAAAAACTGATGTGACAGGGTTTTCTGAAAAAAAAAAAAAAAAAAAAAAAAGAAAAGAACTGGCAAATTAATTAACTAAACTAGAAGGTCAGTTTTAAAATCCTGCTGCAGACTAATTAAATCCTAGACACTGACATTTTTGGCTAAAAATTGCAACCATAGTAATTAGTGTTGCAGGAAATTTCCATATGCCATTGTGCCAAACGAATGACAGTATTTCATAATTGTTCCTGTAGGACTTCCTGCAAATAGCTGGGAGGGACATGATCCGATTGTAGGAAATATGCAAAGGCATCGTAGTACTTTCATTCCAGTAATAGTGTCTCCCCAGGTCAGTTGTGTGAAGGAGTGAGAAGTCTGACAAAAGTTAGGAGTATTATAAATTACTATTGTACCAGTCTGTCCTTTGTGTTGCCTAACACTTTTATAATATCGCTATTTAAAGAAACAACCACTACTTAAATAAATAGGGCAAGCTGTTAATCAAAAGGCTGTGGATAAATACATGCTGAATATGCAATTAAAAATCACCACAGTGAACAAATTTGTATGATTAAAAAAAAGGTGCTGCTAATTATTTTATTTTATTTGCATATATTTATGTTAACTATGCAGAGAGATTTCTTCTGTTTTTTAATCATTAACTTTTTCAGGACTGCTAAGGATTTGCTAAATGTCAGGCAGTAAAATTAAAATGTCAGTATATGACATAAGGGTCAAGTAGACTTAATAAACCTGAACTACATCATTCCACATTTATTTCCAGATTTTCTTTTTCTACTGGAAAATGTGGTAAAAATGTGAGACGTTTTTTGTACAGCCCATGTGCCTTTTGGATACAATAGATTGTGTTATTCAGACCTTTCTCTTTTCAGAACATTCTGCAAACTTCACTCGAAGGGAAAAAAACGGCTCCCATCTTGAGGGGCATTGATATAAGATGATAACTTGGGTAGCTTTTTCTTTAATAAATCTGCCTCTTCAAAGAAAATTAAAATGTCAGAATAAGAAAATTACCAATTTACCCAATAATTAAAATGAGTAAAAGATAAATGACTGGTTTGGATGAGAAGCAAAAAGAGATAGTGCTGCTGTGCTGAAGGACCAGCCTGAAGGACTCGGCAGCCTGGGCTCACAGGCCTGGCGTGTGTGCCTGAAATGGTGCTCTCAGACGGGCCAGCTTCATCCTCCTGTTCCAGGGCATTGCTCATTCCTATTATGTCCCTTTTTTATTCTCCACAAAAGTGTCATGATTAGCACTTGGAAAAATAGTTGACAGTCTCCTCTGTGGTCAGCTAAACTGCAAAATGCTCAGCAGTGCCGCATCGTATGAGCGGGGAGAGAAACTTTCAGAGTGTCTCCAAGCCCTGCTGGCCTAATGTCCTCAAGTCTCCGCAGTTAGTCTGCAGTTTCTTCTTTCAAAGACTAATGTGATGGGCTGTGACTGACTGCAGTAATCAAAGAGCATTCAGGTGCATGTAGAGAACAATTTTCTGGTTGATGTGTTCTTTCAGGTGAACTCATTCAGTAAAATGACATTTCATACTTCTCTTAGAAAATTTCAGTATTTTTTACTTTATTGCAGGTGGAGAATATATGTTTTTCAAGCTATTGTTTCAGGCTCTATGCAAACTTCAGTCCTCTCAAGGTAAAACTCAGGGTTGGACTGAATAACAGGTGGATATAATCCGGGCTCATAATGGCAGAACTTCAGACACATGAGGTCTTATAAAATTGGTCACTTGTAAAGTGATGAGAGGGCAAGGGTGTTCCAACTCTTGGGTGCCCCACGTTTTGCACAGTATCTTGCAGTTTTGGGGGATTCACACAAGGCTGACTCCGTGGGGTCGTCCAGCCCGTAGTCTAGGAGGTACGCTAGCGATCTTCCTATCCAGCCAATCTCCACCGAACCTCAGAGTGGTTTGGCTTTGGGGATGCTCCTGCTAAAGTGATGGCTTTCCTTTTCCCTGCAGAAATGTAGTTTGGGGTAAAAAAAAAAAAGGTGTGTTCCAATGCTAAATACTGCACAAACTTATATCTAAGTAGAAATAAAGATAATAACATATGATTAAAATACTTGTTTGGGTTCCTCCTAAACAATGTGACAAGCCTGGGTAGATTCTGTAAATATAATGGTACCCATTTTTTCTGGGTGCCTCAGCATTGGTTTTCCCCTGGGGGAACTTACTTCAGCAACAACCTCCTCCACCACCCATGAGACACATGTCCATCACATCCTCTGCTAGGTCAGTGGGACATTATCCTTCCACAAAGGAAAAGAAACACTAAGCTGTAAGGAAATTTCAAGTGCTTTGCTCTTGTGGCAGCAAAATGAGTTGTTGATCACAATAAATCATGCAGTTTCACAATAAAGCCATCTTTTTTTTATGTCGGTAAGTTAACAGCTTTGTCCTTTTCTAGAAATAACCCTCCAGGCTTTTTGAATGCTCAGGCAGAGGAGGGGGCTATCCTTTCCCTCTGCTTATCCCCCAGAACTGGAGTCCTGCATTTCTGCAAGCATTTCAACTACAGGAAAAAATCTCAACAAAAAAGGGCTTGTGATCTGCAGGGGCGCAGGATTCCTGTATTCAGGACCCAACTTGTGCTAACAGGGATTTGTCCAGTGGCAAAAGTTGCTGTTAACCTGATTTAGCTGCCTGTGGAGTCACCGTCACTGGAATGCATTTGTGTCAGCCATTTAGGAATATTTGATTAGGGCACAGAGCAAGGAAATTTTTTATAGATCTGCTGTACAACACTAGGATAGGTACCTCACATCTCTGGGGTTTATTTCCTCAGCCCTAAATGGCAATACTGATGCTAAGCCGTCCCTGCATCATACACAGTATGTGTATGCTGAGGGTACCTATACTGTTTTTACAGGCTTTGAAGTTTGGGAGGAGAAGAGGAGAAGACCATGGGAGGGCTTTGTCATGCACAATTTGTCCTTTTGCAGCTTTCCGAGCACCACAGTATCTTTTCACAAATGACCCGCTCGTATAAAGCTGTCCAAAAACATTTTCAGCAAAAGTGTGTATCTACGGCAGGCAGGATGGTATAGTCTCTGGATTTTTAATGCATATTTAAAATTGAAACAGCCTTTTGCTATCTTCAAATAGCAGCAGGATGCTGGATAATTTACATTGTGCCTCATGCAGGAAGGCGTATAATCCAGCACCCTGAAGCTGTGTGTGCCACGCAGCGAGTACTAAGAAGTTACTTGTGCTTGTAGCATGTTTGAGAGGAGAGGAGAGACTGGTAAACTCACCGAGGAGCAGCGCTTTTCTCAAGACAAGAGTTCATCCTCTCTAAAGGCTTTGGAGTAGATGAAGCTGAGCTAATCATCAAGAAACCCTCTAATCTCTATCATTACTTAGGTTTTCATGTTAGGCATTGTGATGGCTTTTCCCCCTTGTCATCGGGAGGAGAAAGCAGTGGTTGGTGCTCTCTGGCAAGGCTGGAGCCATTTATGGCAGGCTGAGCTTTTCCAAGTTAGTATTCAGGAGTCGTACGCAGTCGGTGAATGGAGAGATGATCTCAAAAAGGTGTCGAGAAGGGCCTGGCACAATGAGGGGGCTTACGTCACGTTCCTCTCGGCTGATTGTCAAACAAAGGTAGAGCCAGCCATCACTGAAATGTATTAATTTGTGGAGAAATACAAAAATAAACCAGCTACTTAGGGCACTAACTATTACAGGCAGAGAAATAATACAATAAATCACTGAAATGAAGAAATGTGGCAAGAGGCACTGAAAACTGAGAGATATTTTGTCACTAAATTGCAGCATTAATAGTGTTTTGAAGCTTCACATTTAAATTGCCTATTTCTGACACTCAAAATGCACATTAGGAAAATGATGCTTATTTTATAGTTACTCATTAAAAAGAAGGGGATAAATAAGATGGAGTTTTAAACTATAAATCTCTTTCATAACGAACAACCAATAAGAAAGCATGGGGCAGACAAATAAATGGATAGTGAAAGAATGATTTTTAAAATGCTTTTGTGATCTGGGGTATAAATGAGCAACTGTCTTATCTGATCTAGGATGAGTCATTTTTAGAAGATCTGAGTATAATCCTGAACGCGGGAGATATTCATATGTTACTTGATAATGAAGAAGAACTAGACATAATAGAAAAGTTTATTTCTTTTCCCTTGCAATAATTCAGGCATTCTGCAATTATACGATTTGTCTCTTTACACGATTGCAATGCTACATGTATTTCCCCACCTACAGATACATCAACTTTCCCCAACTAACAAGGCATAACTTCAGATTACCTCGTATAGCCTGTATGACAAATTCAAGGTGAGAATCAGAAGGAACCTACACATCACTGTGGCATTTACTCTTATTGGAAAGGTCTTTCATGCTCACCTGTGTAACTTTCCAGCACTCGTTAATGGCTGCTCAGTAGCCTGCTGCTGATCAACTATTTGCATAGCATCTGCATTTATCTAATCTTTATTTATTTTTTAAAGACTGCAAAGTTACAGCTCATTTGCAGTGCTTCGGGATTAGAGTATTAAACAAAAATGCAAATACAGCAGTAAGCCCTTAATGAGATGTATCCAGCTCATTTTTTTCAGCATTAACTCCATTCTTTATCTTGTTTGAGCATCCACAGTATAAACTATTCATCAGCTCCAAAACTTAATTTTATTGCATCATCAGCCGCTGCCGTATATTTTACAAGTTTAAATTCTAATTTTATCCCCAATAAGAATAATAGTGATGTTTCAAACTGGCATTTATTATCCGAAGGAAAATAGCTCAAATACTGTAGCAAAACATCTTTTCTTCTGCACCTTGGCGAGTTACCAAGCCAAAATGCAACGATACAGACTTCTGGCTTGGTGGTACTTGACTGTTACTTTGCACTGACTTGAAAGATGATAAAGTCACAAGGTAAGGGAGATACTGTTCCACACGCTCGTAGCCATGAAAGGATGTCTGCTTGAGGCAATTTAGATGCCCTGAGGGAAATTCCTACCTTTGGAAGTGTCTAAGCATACACCACATTTTAGCGCCTAATCTTAATCTTCTGAAGCAAATGGTATAAAAGAAAGTTTTGCCTCCAAGAAAATGGAACACAATTCGCTGCTTAATACCACAGTATGGACAAAACCCTCAGGTCCGGGCCACTGAATGACTTGTGATAAAACCTGTGTCTCACCCTTGGAGCTCTGCTTAGCTTCCAAATGTGCAGCAGCCCTTCTCCAGAGCCCTCGGGGACCTCTTTCACTTCCCTCACTTTTGGGCTGGATTACCAGGGGTAAGGGGAAGGAACGAAAAGAAGCATGATTTCCTCTCTCTTCAGTACTAATATTTATTTTTCATCTCTCCTGAAATGTTAACTGTCCTGGAGAGAACAGTGTGCAGTTCTGGTCACCCATAAATATGACTCGTCAGTACCGTTAAGGGTCACATCCTCTCCCCAGCACTGCCAACAGCACCCATCTTTTTCCATCCCCTGGAGAGCTGCGTAAGAATCATGGCACTTGTAAGGTAGTTTGCTGCCACTGCTGCAGAGTCACCTGTGCCGAGAAGGACGACGACAAGTCTTTCATGTCTGGCTTTCTCAGCATTTCCTCTGTGATGGTGTGGTCTGCAACAAGGACCATCAATCTCTCCACTGGCTTTGGGAAATCACATCTGTCTCTGGCCATATTGATCGTCCTTATTCTGCTGCACTTTTTACCCCAAATCAAAACTGAAAAACAAACTTAAGAGACAAAAAGTATCCAAGTATTTCACCAATGCTTCTAGTGCAGCAATGGTGCCACAGCCCCACTGTGAGCTACAGAAACCCTTATTTTTCCCCCGAAAACTGTGCTCACCTTCATTAGGGTTCAGTTTTATCTTTAATTTTTTAAAAACTCTATCCCCATTCCTCATCTTCCCTCTATGTCTTGTGCTTTAACCTGCGGGTTTCTACATATAGCAGTTTGATGAACAGGCTAGACAGTGCAGGGTGCATATTGCTCTGCGTGCCTCATAGCGAATTTCAATTCACATTCATTACAAGAAAAGGCTATAAGGCTCATAGGTTTTTCTTGCAATTTTAAAACATGTTCATATGAGATACTGAATTTTATGCCCAGGTTGGCTTTTATTGTTAATGGGTTTATTTGGGCAATAGAGGCCAAAACTTTGTCTCTGTGACAACTTTTACAGTATCTTTGGTATTTTGCTTGGGAAAGAACAAGGGTTTGCAATATTGGGTTGTTGGTCTTAAAATTCTCGTGACAAAGTCTTCATCAATGCCTTAACTATAAAGCTGATAATGTAATATATATGGTAATATAATAATATAATAAATATTATAACATAAGTAATACAATAAAGATGGTAATAGAATACAGTCTTGGGATTTTTAATCTTCTACATTTTCTTTGGATGCTACAATGTTTCTGAATTTTCACAGTGGAAAATTTTATAAGTGGCTTGTCTTTATTGTTAGTTCATTTGCACTAAAGAATTATCAGCTTCACAAACTTCTTTGTAGCTCCCAGTGGAACTACTGCAATTATAAAGTTGTGCCAATTTGGCTTCTTAGCAGAAGGTATCTATTGGAAGAAAACAAATCTCTACATTAGATTCCATCATGAACAAACAAATCGTTTTAATTGGCTGTGTAATGAGATGGCCTTTTGTAAAGTACGCACTTGGAAAGTTCACTGTTAAAGTGGATCTCTTAAGTTCTACACAGGATGAGTGTTGCAGCAAAACTAATTGTACGAAGTACAGCAGGGCTATGTTTCAGCTCTTGTAATGTAGATCATTCATGTATTGCTTTTTGTTATCCGTTTAGCTGGTTTTAATAATTTAGCAGACTCTGAAATCCCACTATTTTACAACATTATGTACTCGTTTATTATTTGTTTAAGAGAAAATGGCAAAGTGTTATACTCAGTTATAGGTCAGCTTCATTTTAAAAGGATGTTATATTTCATTGACTCCTAAAACATAGCTGATTTTAAACAGATAGCTTCAGAGTTTCGGGGACATTATGTTTAGACTGCTTAATTCTACTGCAATCTTTTCTTTCTGTAGATGACTTTACTAATTGTGCAAATCAGTATCTTTCCGGTAGTGGAGCAGGAGCAGCTCTTGCCTTTGAGATTATGGGATCCCTCTGCACAATAACTTCATAAATCTTTGTAAAATCTTTGTTATTCCCCCCTCGTGCTGAGCATGACTGGTGCACACGCTGGCATCCAGCCCACACCACAACACAGCAGACATGGCAGGACACCCACAGTGGCAAGTTCCCTGGCTATCCCCAAGGTCACGGATGTCGGCATGTGCCACTCAGCTTGGGCTGAGTGAAATGAGGCTTTTTGGGGTCCAAAAACCCCACCCGTCCTGTGACTTGGTTGATGAGGCAAGTGGTAAGAATTTCTTGTATAACTGAGTGCTTCAGCTGTCCTTTTTACAGTGAAGCTGAAGAATATATGTTGGCTTTGTGCTGGAAAACAAGTTCAATAAACGCATTGCAGAGCTCTTGTGCATGTGTGTGCCTGTGTAGTAGGTGGCTCTTATTGGGGATTTTCTGGGCTGTCCGCAAGGTCAGAGATGGGCATGTGGCAACTTGGCTGGAGCCTGAAAAGAGGACACAGAAGAAAGTTAAAAGGTTCTTTACAGGATGTAAAGTAACATTTTGTCTGTTTTCCAAAATCTAACCAGTAAATATTTTTGCCTTGTTAGGGTTATCTTTCTAATCAAAAAATCTACTGTTGTTTTGTACAATCTTACTCCCTTAAACTTTGATTGTGTAATGCACATGCACACACTCACACACATCTACTACTGTTGAGATCCCCACCAGCTAAAAGGTGTCAGCATCAGCACCGTGGTGGATAAGAATGGTCTCAGAAGACATGACCACAAAATATTTCTGAGGTAAAGGCTTAGAAATGTCTAAATCATGGAAATGTGTCAAGGGAATTAAAAATGGAGTTGTACTTTTAATGCAAGTACTTCCATCCAGCTTTCAAAACATTTTCATAAGGTATCTTAAGCTATCACATTTCTCTTTTCGTTATGAAAAATATATCAGAATTTTTTAAACTTCTGCTTTACTATGTATTTTTTGCTACTTTTCCGTACTCACTTTTAACACTTAGAAGATATTATCTCTGATTGGGCTTTTTTGCCTTCTCAAGGCGGTGCTGTACAACATAAAAGCAGAAAGTGGGAAGGCCATATTTGAAAACAAAGTCCTTAAAGTAGAGATCTGAGGAAGTCCTGATCCGCTGAGACACTTAAACACATATAGCTGGAAGAACACGAATGGTCCTATTAACACCAAAGAGAGTATGTGTGTGGTTAAAGCTTAGTTTGAAGCTTTGCTGGTTCAGAAGCATGTGGTGTTTGGGCTTGGGTTTTCAGCTGTAGCCTCACTTGATGTCAACAGCAAATTGTTATTTTTCTGTGAATATTTTAGTGCCATGTCAGAAATGGGATTGCTTGCTTCCTACCCTTGCAGGAATTGGCTTGCAAAAAAACCCCCACTGCTGCTAACTGCATTAGCTGGTGCCTTTTTAGTAGAAAGGTCAAAGATTAGATGGGCCATAGAAATTAGTAACTTTTATGCCTTTGAAGTTGCTCCAAGTCAGCTGGTAGCACACCGCGGGGTTGGTCTAGCTGCTACCGTTGCTGTATTCGGCTGGTACCTTTGGTGTATTTGTTCGGGGCAGGGGGGCAGGGGGAAGTCAGAGTTTCCATTGCAGTGTCTTTCAAAAGCACTGTGTTCACCAACATGAAATATCTCTCCATTTTATTTCAAAAGTACCTGTTCCTGTGGTAACTAAGTGCAATATCCATTGTCACACTTAGCATTCAGCAGACGCTTGCCTTGACCTCACCCCTCCAAGCATCCAAGGTTCGTTCCTCTCCTTTATATCCACCGCACATCTCATAGCCTTTTGCAAAACCTCAGCAAAGCTTCTTGCTTGACAAACGCATCGTTTTCCCTTCAGTAATGGTTAGGTAGAGGTATGATGTTCACATTAAACCTGAAAGATTGTTTGAACCATACTAATATTGAGTTGCTGTGCTGCTGCCAAAGCCACGGCTGCACCCTGCCTGACACTGGCACAGAGGTGCCTGAGCCACCAGAACACTCCTTGGCCCCAAAAGTTTCCAGTGCAGCAGCAGTTTGTGTTGCAGCCCCAGTGTTTCAGAAGAGGCAGAAATTTAGGAACCGGTATCCCAGTCTCTGTTTTGTATGAAATTACTTCTATGGGGCGTTTGGACATGTTTTCATGAATCAGATATATTTGAATTATTTACAGAATGTGCTAACTTCAAAGAACCTAATTAGAGTAGAGTAGACTAGCATGTCTTAGGACCTAAAAAAGCAAGCTCTGCTCCTGTAAGTAATTACTGCTCTAATGAACAAACTCAGGAGAGTGAAATGCATAAATGGATTCTGTGGGATCAGGGCACAGAACATATTTTCAAGTCTAAGGAGTTTGTCAGTGTAATACCTATGAAATGCTACAAGTATTTGTGGCAAAAGAGTTAACAGTACTAAAACTTTATAGTGCAATATAGTCTATTCAGCATCAAAGAGGCAAGTATCTTTTTCGGTATGAATTAATACAAAACCAGTATTTACTCACCTACAATGGAATTTACATGTTTGCAAAAATACTATATTTGAATTTTACATTAAAATAGATCATATTTAGCCTCTGTGCTGCTGACACACCTGTTATCTCAAGTTCTTTGTCTTCATTTCAGCAGTCACAAACTCTACCATAAACCTTAAGGACTTCCACATTCTATAATTCAATTTATAGCAGCTTCAGTAACCGTAAGAAGTGTCCTTATAAAAATGACATCCAAACATTCCCTACATATTTCTGCACCATAAATTCCATATGAAATTCACTCAGTTTTAAAGTCAATTCAAGATTCTTTGATCAGGAGCAGAGATTCAGCCTGGTAGCTTCAAGTTAAACTGTGTTATTTCTGTACTTTATGTATCATCGCTGACTATAAAAATTGTAGAATAAGAACTTAACTGGAAATTCTCCAGGGAAGTGTTTGAGACAGAATGCAGTATGTTCATGTGTAGCTATATTGCCTCCACTCTGGTGACAGAAAGAAAAATACATTTTTTTCAGTAAACTGAATGCATAGCTCTCAAAAGTCTCACAGGGAATGGTTATTTATAACACCGAGCTGCCATTTTAGGATAGGTACTTTTTTTTTTTTTTGACTGCCACCAATAATAAGGATTCCAGGCAGCAAATCAGATCCCATAATGACTATTTTACCACTTTTGTTCTTGTCAGTGTTTTAGAAGGTAATCTTGAAATTCTGTTGAGATACTAAGGCTGAAATTTGGACCAGTTCTGGTCATTAAAAAACCCTGATTCTGAACATATCAGGTCTGTAATATATATCTGTTGTGGTGATCAAAAAACCCTTACCTGTGGACAGCTGTAAACCTATTTACTTATTGCTGTCCTTAAATCCCTGCAGGGTGAAAGAGAAATGAAAGATGTCATAGCTCTCCCCTTTTTTTTCATTTGTGGTGTATCTGACCTGTACCTCAGCCCTTCAGTTATGATTTTACTGTGCACAGGTAACAGCAACCTACCTTGTATACTCCCAGTCAAAATCAAAGGACCTTCTGTATGGTGGGGATATTCTGTTATTAAACCCCAACATTATTAGTTTTTCTTTGCTTGTGACAACAGAAATAGGAATGTGTCAGTGAGAGAAACTCTTCAATTATCTGGGTTTTTTTGAGGGGAAGTTCTGAGCCTTCTGAACCTTATCCTATTTTTAACAGAGTTCACTACAAATAGGGAAGAAGTGGTTTGGCTGCTTGCCAAATCCTCCAGATCCGACTTAGACACCCCTTCCCTCTCACTGCCTTTGTCTAGACTAGGATCTGTAGGGGGTTTGTTCATAAATGTTTGCTAACCCTTTCTAACCTGTGTGAAAATTCAGGCACTTTTAAGGCAGACTGCCTTTAACAAATACTGATCTGACCTAGCTAAAACTTCCCAGATGCCCGTGGCCGTGGTCAGTCACGGAGGCAGTGGCTGTGAGGGCACCAAGCATTACTGCCTGGCAGCTGCTTGCTCCTATGCTGCCGAAAGCATCACGCCGGTGGATTTTTCTCCCTCCGAGTGCAGCGTCGGCTCAAGGTACCACTAAATGCTGTTCAAACTAAGCCAGAAGATACTGCATAGAGGCAAATGAGGAGCGTGGGTGTCCACTGCACAGGTCTCCGCCAGCAAAAAAAGTCTTAGTGTGGTGGCTGTTTGATAAGCCTAGCAAAATCCACAGACATCAGCAAGGGTTTTCTCTGAGGCAGAACTGCAGGACTGTACCTGAACCAAATATTTGTGAAAGGAAAGCCCTCAAAGAGCATGGGGACACACACATGCAGCTGGAGAAGAGATTCAGAAAAAGCGCACGTGGTGCTCTGATGCAATGTGCATCATCCTCGGGGATTCATTGAGGCACCACCCTTCATGCAGAGCCAGGCTTTGGGTCTCCCAAAGGTCATTTTCAAAGCCTGCAGGTACTCAGCCTGTAGAAACTGTAAATGCTGAGCTGAAGGTCAGTTTCCATGTTTCCTTGTGAGTTTCTGGTCTTTCTCTTGAAAACACGGCCTAGTTATTAAATTCTTATCACAGGTACTTGCTCCTAAATGTTAGAGGACATGTATAGTCTCTGTCCACGACCATTGCCCTTAGGATCCCACTGTATAGAAACAGGCTTTTTGAGGATGGTGTATAAGCTTTTTCTTCCTTATGAAGAATCTCACTGATGTGAGTGGGGAGGTGTTTATCACTGCCACACAGAAACCCTCCTGCCAAAGAGAAAATTGCTTGCTGACAACCAAAGCCGGAGGAACAGAGAGAGATGGATCTGTGGAGGAGCGAACAAAGGGAGAGGGAGACGCCAGCCCCAAGACAGATGCAGTTCTTTTCCAGTGAGAAAGCCACACTCATTATTTTTGGAGTCCAAACAGTTACATGGTGGGACATTCTCTTGACCAGCATTTGCCTCATTTTTAAAATACAACTTTCATTACATGTTAGAGCTCATACAATATTCATAAACACAAGTGTCTGCGTTGCTTTCCCTCCGACCTAACCTTCATGCTGCTGAAGTGGGAATTAGGTTTTGTTCTTGTTGCTGTTTTTAACTTGGCATAATGTTTGCAAATGATACTTGCTGGCTTTGCTGAGGTGCAGAAGACTGGTTCTGCAGATCACATCTTCACTCCAGAATGGAAAGAATGGGCCAAACATAAAGGAGATGGGGGGAAACCTTTGTTTCTCTGATGGAGATAATTGTCACTCCAACATGAAATTTTGGCTCATCCTGTGTTTTGAACAGGTGGACGGATTCTTTGAATCCCTGCTGAGAAAAAAACTTACATGATTCTGACTCCTTACCTTTAATTAATTATGAGGTTTTAAAAATGTTAAAACATAAGGCTTGAAATATTACACTTTTCTGCTTTGGAAATATATCTGAAAGGTTAGCACCCAGTGAAACATGCAGAGTCATCTTATAAAAATCTGAGGTGCATCCATAACGATTTTTGGCCAAATGAAGACCTGATGTTTAAGCAGGTGCAGCTTCTCTGTTGTGTGGATAGTTTGCCATAAACTGCGGCCTAGAGTTATTGACATTAAAAAGCAGGTGGAATAAGTTTATCCTGTTTTAATTAGACTACAATATTCTCTCATTAGAAAACAAAGCAGCCACCTTGGCATTACAGGCACAGAAATCATCATGCCTCTCTGTTGTCCAGAAAGGCTAGAAAGCTGCTGCTTTTTTCTTTTCTTGTCTTTTGATCGGGTGTTTAGAACAGAAAGCTCACATTATGTTTCTTTCTCTCACAGACCTCCTGATTTTTAATATAATTTTTCCATGGGCTCTGAAGCCTGAGCTCTTTTCTGGAAGAAAAAAGTAACCATTATCCCTTGGTGACTATTCAGGCATGTCTGCAGCTTCTGTTGCTCTACCCAAATTAGCTTGACCTGAGATGCTGGGCAAATTCTTGAAATACCATACACTCATTCTCTGAATTAAGAATCCACTGGTGGTGTTTAATTTATGTAGGGTTTTTTTTATGTACAGATATTTATATTTTTTTATACTGATGATATCTGAAAGGCGAGAAATGGTTTGAGTGTGAAGAAAGTGACTGAGACTCGGGAGATCTGTCCCCTCCTCCTCCCCACTGCCCCTCATTTCTCATCTGGCTTCTGAGCAAGTCATTTACATGTCTTTGCATCAGTTTCCCAGTGCACATAAAGGAGATCTTAGTGCTACTTCAGAATAATTCATTAATAACGCTAATAGTATGTCCTATCTTCACCTGTATTGTTCCATTGGGATACAGACTCTGTGCCTACATAGTAAATGGCAGGAGAAACCCTGTTATAATTGGGGCTCTTTAAGTGTTTGTAAGTATCCAGTTAGTAAAAGCTGGTTTGCCTAAACTATCCTGCCAGGCATGTGGATGTGGCACGTGATCTGGCAGTGAGACACCTCAGATAGACAATGATTCTCCAGCTGTTGCTCATCATTTGCCTGCCTCGGTTCCACTGTCAACCTCCCTTCCAGTGGTAAGTAGGGAGTCAATCCCTCCCTTTTATAGCAAGTACAGGCTACAGACACAGAGTGCGTATGTTTCCAGTTTCCACGCTATAACAACTGTAATGAATAACCACTTCTCCTGACCTCCTGTGGTGCAGTGTGCTCTCCACTCCAAGTGAAGATGGAGAAAACTCAGTATTTCTTTGGCGTCCTTCAACACCTTTCAGGTTCCGCCCCTTGGCAATTAATGGATGGCTTGAAAGCTTGCTAGAAAAGTGCACTGCAGCACTTCTTCATTTAGTACTTTGCAAGTGAGTTGTAAAAATTTGCCCTGGAGACAGGGAAATGCAAATATAAATTAGATGGAGCACTAATAACATTACATTACAGAACAATACAAACCGTTTTGGACACCCCACAGAGAAGAAATCCATGCATTCCTTTCTGAATCATCTTTATGGAAATTTCTGTAAACGTGCTGTTATTAAAAGAGAGTAGCAATTATTTCCTTCTTTGGTTCATCAGTTGCAGGGAGGGGGAAAATCAGCAGGGGAATTAATTTTGTTTTCTTCTCTCTTCTTCCCTTTTTCTTCCATATGCTTGTCAGAGAGCTCTCACACGACAGGAACCAGCAGCATGGAAGCCTCTTCTGGTAGAAGAGAGCAAGAAGGACAGGAGAAGTGGTCAACATCGTTACAGATGGGGCTCCGTAGGTGGAAGTAGTTAAGAGAGTAGCAGAAGCAGACAAGGTTGCAGCTAACAAGGCTACTCAGGAAGCCAAAGCTATTAAGATATGTTGACATAACATTTGCAAGCTTCACAGGGGCCATCATTATAAATTAGATTTACTATTGATCAGACGGTCCAGCATCGGGGCTGGAGGAAAACTGGACACAGAGTTCTTTACAAAATTGGCACTTCAGATTCTGCCTTCTGATTAACAGAGAAGAGCAGAAAACCCCCATCTCCTCACTGACCTCAAATGGTGTGACCGCTATCCTCTTCCTGAGGGCAGGCAGAAAGTTGCCGTCATTTGGAGTTGGTATAATCTTTCAAAATTGCAGTTGCAGTCATAACAAGGACATTAAAAACAGGCCTGTAAGATACAAGTTAAATCCGACATGTCTGCAAATGCTAGCAACTCCTTGCTAATGAGGCCTACTGGAGATTTTGCAAACGTATCATTCAGGATGAAAACCGGCTGGCTGTGTGTTACAAGGCGTACCGGGGAAGGGATCTGGTGATTTAACACATAGGGAGAAAGCAGCTTGTGAGGCTTGTGAGATCAATGGGGATTCCAGCCTTATACCTCAAATTATACGGCCTCTCTTCTAACATTCACCTTTTGCTGTGCAACGCCCACGCCTTCCTCTTTTTTTCTCTTTTCTCTTTTTTTTTTTATCCTTTTGTTCCAGCAGTGTATTTTCACGCCTTTCCAGTAAGCACCACTAGAGCAGAAAATATCTGAGGTTCATGAGGAAGCCACAGGTAATTCACTGCAGCTGAAAATTTCTTTGTCCAAAATGAAGGTTTTGCTGCCTTCTCTGTCACTGGCCAGTGTTTAAATTCCTAAAGAAAATTGCTGCCAACAAGCTTGATGAGCTGCTCCGCAGCAGCCTCCCACCTGGGCCCTGCAGCACGCAGGGACCAGGTGCTCTCACCATGCTGAACCCCGCATGGCAGAGGGAGATGATGGTGATCCACCTTGCCCTGCTCCCATCACCCGGTGGCCAAATGTGGCGCTCGAGACTGGTTCAGACTTTTTCCCCTGCCCAGCTGACTTGAGTTCAAGCCCTAGGTATCCGAGGCATGTGCAGGAGCGCGATGGTACTCCCTCCGCCTGCTTCTTGTGCAAGAAAATGGCGACCTTGTCCCAGGTACAAGCTCTGCACTGCTCCCCTGCCCGAGGCCTTTCTGGGTGGTTGGCCTTGGTGTCTGTTGCGGTTTGAGGAACCCACAACAATTCATTGTCGTTTAGACAATTATTCTCTCACCCGATGACCCCTCCCCATGCAGGAAGGGGAATCAGGATAAAAACAAGGAAACACAAGGGCTGAAATATAAACAGATTTAATAGAATAAGACTAGATAATTAACATTAATAACACTAAAGAACAAATATTGATCCCAAATATACAATGATTATACTCAGCCAATTCTATCAGTAGGAAGCTGTGCACTCCCAGCAGTAGACAGCAAATGTCAGACACTGCCAGCACTACGGCGTTGGGAGGAAGGGAAGGACTCAGTGGTCCGGCACCAGGGCAAGAAGTTCTCAGGATTGCAGCCATCCAGAGAGAGAGAGAACTCAGCAGACTTTCTAACTGATATTGAATGTGACGTTCATGGTATGAAATAATCCTGTTGGCCAGCTTGGGTCAAGTGCCAGGGTCTCAATCCTCGTCCCCACACCTGGAGAGCTCAAAAACACTGAGACCTTGAAACCTGCATACCATAGCTGGCTATAAAGTAAATATTGTCACAAATTCAGACACTAGAGTCTTCTAAAAGTACAGTTTTCCCAAGCATTAGAAGAGACTTTACTGAAAAGTTAAATTACTGAAAGAGTAATTAATCCTGTGTCACTCAAACCAGGACAATGTCACCACGCAGACTGTAGATCTTGTTGGTCCCATTTCTAACACTTCTCAAAGCATGGTTTGTTTGGGGATCCCAAACACCACACCAGCTGTGTAGGGGTTGCATGCTGTGTTCACGGTGTCCCCCTGTGTGTCCAGCCCTCCATGTTTTGCTCTTGCCACCTCTTCCCATTCCCAGAGGTAGCACAGGGCATCTCTGGCCCTGAGCAGATGTTCGTGGTCCCCTGGGCAGGACTGGCACTGGCTGTTCCTTACGCCTCTCCCCTCGCCTTTCCAGACTGCTGCCTCCACACAAACATCCTGTGTTTTAAAACGCTTCATGTCCATTGGCAGCCAAGAGTCAATGTTTGCTCTTAAGCACTGTGAGCTGCTACCAGGTCCCTGGAAGCAACGGCTGTTAAAACGGGGAAACAGATGCCATGTCAGCATTTAGTCGGCTGAATATGAGCCAGCAGTGTGCCCAGGTGGCCAACAAGGTCAACAGCATCCTGGCCTGTATCAAGAATAGTGTGGTCAGCAAGATGAGGGGAGTGATTGTCCCACTGTACTCGGCACTGGTGAGGCCACACCTTGAATACTGTGTTCAGCTTTGGGCCCCTCACTACAAGAAAGACATTGAGGTTCTGGAGCATGTCCGAAGAAGGGCAATGAAGCTGGTGAGGGGTCCAGAGAACAAGTCTTATGAGGAACGGCTGAGGGAACTGGGGTTGTTTAGCCTGGAGACAAGGACGCTCAGGGAAGACCTTATCGCTCTCTACAACTACCTGAAAGGAGGTTGTAGGTCGGTCTCTTCTCCCAAGTAACAAGCCATAGGACGAGAGGAAATGGCCCCAAGTTGTGCCAGGGGAGGTTTAGATTGGATATTAGGAAGAATTTCTTCACCGAAAGGGTTATCAAACATTGGAACAGGCTGCCCAGGGAAGTGGTTGAATCCCTGGAGGTATTTAAAAGATGGGTAGACGTGGTGCTTAGGGACATGGTTTCGTGGTGGTTTTGGCAGTGTTAGGCTAGTGGTTGGACTCAATAATCTTAAAGGTCCCTTCCAACCTAGACAATTCTATGATTCTATTATTCTATGATTCTATGATTAATACTTAATGAAGTATAACCTCCCTTTTCCTGGCCAGTGAGGAGAGATGAAGCTCCACTGACAGTGAGGCCCCTGGTTCCTGAGGACCTTGCCGGGCCCCTGCCACTGCCTTTCATCTGCTCCACCAACCTCTGCCTGCAGGAGAAAGCGTCTTCCCGGAGTTGCTTCCCACCTCTCGGGTCTCTAATGGGGACAGAAAAGTGGGAAATGCCCTTCTGAAGACACATAGAGGAAACCAGGGCTGCTCTGGGGACTTAAGGGGCAGCTTGAAAGGAAATTAAACCTTTTAATTAGGAGAGACTGACTCTCTGCCCGTCCCTCCAGCATCAGGCTTCAATAACCCTTACGGGGCATTTTTAAACATCCCCTTGGAGATCACCTCCCTCCACCCACGAGCTGCAGCGATGGATTATTGCAGAACAGGGTGGGGAAGCAGCAGGCGAGTGGGGACAAAGGCTGGCGGGGGCAGAGAGGCAGCCAGCATCCTCCCGCCACTGCATTGTGGTGGCGTGAACGGGGGTGCTCGAGTGCCCGACTGCAGAGAGGGCTGGGAGAAAGAGGTTCTCTAAGTGAGACTATTCAAGCCTTTATGTCTCGTCTCTTCACCCGCAGTGCCCCAGTAAGGAGCAGAGACTGCCCATAAATTGCAGTTTAAATCCATAATACCCCTGCACTAAACTGTCATCAAATGGTTACAGGTAAAATAACGAGACAAAGATGAAGGCTGGAGGATTTTTATTGCTTTTAAAAGGTCTCTCTTGCAAGATGCTTGCCTTTTATTTCAAAAATGGTGCTGAAGAGTATTAAGAAGACAGAGGGAAATAGAGCCCCCAAATTTGAAGCAGGGAAAAAACCAATACTTTAATCACCACTCCTATTTATAATGTAATCTTTCTTACATTTTTTTTCAGAGTGTTTTATTCAGTACATCTTTCGTAACCATTTCTCTTTTGACTTTCTGGAAGATTATGCTAAATGTCAAAATGTCTCTTTGGGCTCATAAAATAATGCCATAATAAAGCATCATTTTAACTTAGAATGGGTAAAACAACCTATAAAATAAAATGGAACATTTTGACATTAATTGAAAAAGTTACCTGCTTTTCTAGTTTCAGCAGATTCATGTCAGCATTAAAAAAATAAATTAGGTTAGAGTTTATTACAACATGTGATGACCTTTAAGTAATTTTATAGCACTTTATGGTTCTGTTGCAGTCTTCTAATCAGCATTGTGTCTGAAAGAAATGATAAGCAGATTTTCTCCTTCCTCCAAAGTTCTGTTAATTTTAATCCTTATACATGGGGCAGGAATCCTGCTGCAGCCAGGTGAGTCAGTTTATTTTACAGTTATTTGAGTCTTGTAATGTTGTCCTGATGAATTTTTTTTTTATATATTTATTAATGTTTGAGAGTTTCAGAGCTGTTTTATTGCCAACTAAATGTGAATAAAAACTAAATGTGGCCACTACAGCACTCAGACCTGTTCCTTTAACCAGTAAATAGTTCTGTGAGAAACTGTGCATAACATTCCATCAGAAGACTTTCTTGTACTAGCTGCCATTTATACAATGAAAGTACCCTCCAGGTAAATTTATACTGACACATGTTTGCAAAATGCACAACATTGCACAAGCACATACACAGAAACACACACTAGGAGGCTGTTTTAATAAGGCTACAAAATTATTTTAGAAAGTCTCTGCAGAAAGATACCCTGCAAGTTTTCCTAAGTGGGTTTTGCAAATTATTTTTAAAAAAAAAAAGAGGAAAAAATACATTAACCAAATGCTTCTAGCTGAAATTAAAAAGTCCATGATACATTGCTTGAGGATAATAAATTTACACCTTCTGTTTTTCCTGTGATCTGGTTATAACTGTCTTAGAATATAACAGAAGATACATGGTTTAAATTAAAGAGATCAGAACTGAACAGTTTGGATAGTTCAATAAAAAGGAAAAGCAAACGGTGATGGAAGACAGCAAAGCAAAGAAACCAGCAACCAAAAAGCCAGCAAGGGACTGATGCTGCTGCCTTCTTGGTACTGGCTGGTAACAGTTCCTAAGCCAGGGAAACTTCAGCTGACTGCTTAGATCCATTTTCTTCACAGCATATATCTCGTCATTTCTGTTCATGTGTTAGATCTATTATTATAAAGCATTGTAATTTCCACTGTCATACGACTAAGAGAAAATACTTCTAAAGCTTAGCAGTAAGAACACGTAATAGTTTAGGTTCTATCGTTGTCTTTAATCTCCTGAAGCGTTTAATTCCTTTTGTTATAATGAAAATACTATATTTCTGTTATCGTGTCCAGAGAATTCTCGTGGAAATTATAAGTTTTCTCAGACAAAGTTGTGTTTGACTATTTCTCTGATGAGGTGAAAGGTCAATTTGCTTATAGTTTCCATGCTTCATTAAAATTCAGCTTCTGTGCTGTGTAATGTGGGTAATATTAATTTTCTAAACATTGATGTACAGCAGCTGCTAACTAATTTCCATAATGGTTGTTCTATTCTAAGGGCATTAAACCTGAAACAAGGTGGATCCAAATGGAAAAAAATGTAGATTATTACTGGCCATCTGCCAAAAAGACGCTTGGGGACGTGAAATTTCTGGAATCACTGAAGGTTCATTTTGATCAAATATTCATATTCTGAGCCATGTGTCAACAATTTTACTGTTTAAAGACAAGGAGGTTGTGGAGGGGAATATTGACACCATCCTTCACATCAGAGTTTGCTTTCAGACTTCTTATAGTAAGGAGAATATGTTGTTAAAGAAGAACGGAGTTAACATTAAGAACATTAAGATGTGTTCAAAGGAAGGTGCAAAAGTAATAGAGCCACGAATTTCTTCCCTTGGGAAAAGGGAGTGTGGGGGGAGAGAGGTCATAGTAACGCACTCAGCTTTGAAGTCAAGCATAACCATATGCGTGACCATTTGGGAAATGCTTCATGTATTTTCATTTCCACAGATTCATTAAACTCATGCCAGTAGACAGGACTAAGTTTTTTAACTGAGGGAGCCACAGTCCTGCATTAATAAGCTCACATGCCCAGGTAGAGTCCCAGACCTGAGGGTCTGAACTGGTAAACCAGCCAACACCTTCTGTTTGCATCCACTCCGTGGCGCTTTACTGCTCTGCTCCCAAAAGGCACCTCCTTCTGGGAGAAATTGCCTGCTGCATCCCATTGAGTCCCATTTTGCTTATTGCCAAATAGTTCACCAAGATCCATCTGTGATCAGCAATGAGTTTCTCTAGCAGACTATTTTTCTATTCCTGAGCATTTCACAAGCCGCCCCTCATTTTCTCCAGTGGATTTGATAAGCAATGTTACTCAAATATACATCAGCTCACAAGCTATTGCAGAGTGTGGTTGTGCGATTCGTCTTCATTACCGCTCCAGTTTGACTGCACGTCTTGGTTACGTGGCGCTGCACATGACGGAGCGTTTTCTTCCTGCTAAGCTGAGCCAAAATGTGATAAACCAGGGAAGCTGTGTGCACAAACGAAATGGTGATGAGGGCTCTTTTGCCAGTGGAGGATTGATTAGTGCTCCACCTATGCCAGCCCTGCTTTCTTATCGCTTGCATTTCCTCAATGTATGTGCTATGAATATAAAAGTGTGAAAAAAAAAAATTAATAAAAAGACAGCTACAGTTGAAAGAATTCTGACTGCTGGGAGATCCCTCTGGGCTTACTAAATGCCATTCTAAGTGCTGTTTTCTTCAGTAAGAGCAACGAGGGAACCAGGACAGAGTCAGGCATTTGGGGCTGTCCCTAGAAGAGGGCAATGGCATTCCCAGGGCTTATTAGCTTGGGTTCACCACAGAGATAGCCCACTTTCCACATCAGACCATGGGCAGAAACGAGGTTTTATAACTGCTCCTGACTGTGCAGAGGCGTTCTAAACTGCCAGGGGTTTGCACATGGGAAATGTCAAATACAGCTTGACAGTGGTCTATTTTTCAGCTTTAATTTCCCTCCTGTCTAAGCTCCTTTGATTTCAGCCTTGTTCCCCCTCCCTTAGCCCCATCCCAGCAGTGATTGGGTCAGCCATTGATAGGATTTGGCTGTGTGTAACCCATGATGAGAAAGTTTAATGAACATCAGAAACAACTACCTAGCCTATCTGGGAACTGCGCTCACCACTTCTGAATATTTCTGTGGCATTCTAACTCACTTGTCATGGCCTTTCCCTGTATGTCTGCAGACCTAATGAGAAGTTTCTCCATTGCCCATCTTTTTCTCTAACCAAGACAGAGCAGTGTGCTGCAGTGTGAAACATAGACTTCATACTCTCTGCCCTTAATGGCATGTCCAGCAGCAACAATCTGGCTCTTCTGATGCAATACATGCCGATAAAATTCCTGTGGCAAATACTTTAAAAACGTATTTTTGATTCTTTGTGCTCTGGTTTTATAACATTAAAATGCCAGGTTGCATGCTCCGTCTGGTCGAAAGTAAGATTAAATCAAGGTGAGAACCAAGTGATATTTCAGTTTCCAGTAGTCTTAGTGACTTAGCTTAGTGGCTTCCTAAGCTCAAAACTGAGTTTGCACCTTTGTGATTAATAGTCCTTGAAGGGTGTTTCTTTTCTTAATTTATCTAACTGCTTTATACTTGGGCCCCAGTGAAATGAAATGGGAAATGAAGACTGTCTTTACTAATGAGAATCCTCACTCTCTTTTTTTGTAACTGATATCATTTAAGCACAAGTGTAACACTTTTTTCTTTTATCTTTCAGAATAGCTTATTTCTGAAATTAGGAGAAACAAAACAATTCCCAGCCAAAGATATAGTATTTTAGGAAATGTAGACATTGCTCTAAATGAGGGCTTTGAACAAGAGGGAAAAAAAGAGTTCTTAGCTTTAAATATAGCACTGTACTGAAAGATGATCATGTAGAAAATTAATGACAGTGAAGCAGGCTGAACTGACTCTCCCCTTCTGCCCTCAGAGTGCCCATTTGATTTTAACCCTGCTAAGAGCACCACATAAATAATTAAAGCTACCTGTTGGGATGAGCCTGAGGAAAGGTCAATGGGCAGGCAGGGCTGGGAACACTGCTCCCGCCTGGCAGGGCTGCATCCCCATTGCTCTTCCAGATGCGGAGGACTTGGGGACCGCTCCCCATCAGCCCTTAATGCACCTCCTCTCCCCCCAGGGTGAGGCAGGTCCAGAAATAATACCCCTGTTTTATAGGTAGGGAAAACTGAGTTTTCGATGTTTATCACAGGAAAATACGAACAAGCCATGCAGCCATTATTTTGGCAGAGAATTAATGAGCTGGGAATGCCAGGACCTGTTGTGAAAGTTGTGGTCATGATCTACTCAAAACAAAGGTGTCATGAAAGGAGAGGGAGAACATGGGTTTGTGTTCTCCATTAAAAGTGTTGTTATGGTGCTCTCTGTTCTGTTACACATTTTATTAGGATAATAATTTCAGTAAACTACATCTGGCTTTCCTGAGGGCTGTCCCCTCAGGTTAAACAGGCTGTCTAAAAATATCTCCCTGTTTTTTCAAATGTTCCTCCTTTTTATCTTCCTTTTGATGGCTTTTCATTTGAATTATTTCTTTTTTTTTTTAAGATTACATTAGCACGTTTTTCCCCTTAATTCTATAATCTTTTCAACTCTAGGCTCCTTTGTACTTTGTGCTTTTGTACCCTTTTCTTCTCAAGCCCTTTTCATGTTTCCTCCCTTTTGTTTTTCCCTGGGAGCCTTTATTGTCATTTTATCCTTTATTTTTAGTCTTGAGCTATACAGTAGGAAGTAATGCTAAGAAAATTGAAAAGGAAAAAGCTGCATAAGCCGATGTAGTAAAGAACAGTCATATACTGAGCCATAGGAGAACTTACGAATGGAGGCACAGTGGTGAAGCCCATATACTTCTGGTCTCTGTGGTGCGATACCCATGAAAAATAAAACAGTGACATTTCCTTTAAAAAACAAAAAAGTCAAGCCAATAACCAAATAAAAACCTCACACCTGTGTGTGTCTATGACTTTGCTATAAAAATGGCCTGGAAATGGACCTCTTTGAGATGAGAATCTGAGCTAAATCCCTCACGCATTAAGATAAATCTATTTTTAAGGCACAGATGTGAGAAAATTTGCCTGGAGACTCCTACCAAGTGAGCAGAACCTGACAGTGACTGATTTTGGCTTGTGCTGGAAGCTGACTTAACTGTTTTATGAGTTAACATCTT
This sequence comes from Burhinus bistriatus, assembly GCA_013397275.1. Taxonomy (NCBI): domain Eukaryota; kingdom Metazoa; phylum Chordata; class Aves; order Charadriiformes; family Burhinidae; genus Burhinus; species Burhinus bistriatus. The sequence goes on from VYXH01007984.1 coordinate 117,960, forward strand.
ACTGTTTAAATGCTTTAATGCTGATTTATGCCAAGATTGCCTGCTTTGTATAAAGAGGTATAAAACCAGCTATCTTTTATATAAATCACATTCCTGATAAAGCCTCTTTTCAACTGAGGAGACAAACGTGGCCAATTAATATTGGGAATTTGACAGATTGTTGCCACCATTAAACTGAACTATCTCTGTGTGTATCACATCCCTTCCTCCTATTTTATTTTTCCATGCTGCAACTAAAATTGAAGAAAAATAGAAGTTGAAAAGAGAGGGCTCCAAGGAGCAGCTCCCAGGGATGACAGCTGCATGGTGCTGAGCGCTCACTCAGGCTCCCAATCTCACCCACTCTGCAGGTCCAAAGGGGAGCAGAGGACACACAGCGCCTGTCCAGACCACCGGGATCGGGCTCTCACTAGCTCTGGTCTCCTCACCAGGCCTAATAGAAAGATCTTTTTTTTCCTCTTTGCTTATTGTTTTTATACCCCTCCTTATGAATTGCTCCGTTGGTGCTGTCGGTTCCCACCAAGCCCAGAGCCCTGGGCCAGTCCAGCTTCTGCTCCCCTTGGCTGAGCTATTCCTCCATTCCAGCTGTTTTGTTCCTTTTCTTCTGTAATCTGCCTCTGCTGAAGGCCTTTGTAATAGAGCTAATTTTTAAGTATGTGATAGCATTAAGTATTGTTAAGATATGTATGAAAATTATCTCACTGTTTCAATATGACTTGGTGCAAAACTATTAGCTAAAACCATGAACTGGGAGGAAAGAACAGAATTGGGTTGAGCGGTAATGTCAATTCAAGCATTTTCTCATCAGTGTTTCAACCATAAAGATCAGGTAGGTTCTAGGTATATCTAAAACAATAGGCAGGGGGGCTGGACTGGATTTCAGCTTCCAGTGTCTGGAGTCACCAGCCCCAGTACCAGCACTTGTAGCCAGCAGGGCAATGTCGAGGTAGAGCCAGTGTCCCATCCACAGGCTTGAGCTGGACCTCAAGCTCAGGCTTGCAACGATTCCACTGCTCATCCCTTTTTGCCCCAGGCCACTGTGGGAGACAGGAGGCACAAAATATCCAAAAAAAGGCTAAATGTCTGCTGCTATAGACGTGTGGGGCTGATGTGATTAGCCAGCTGCATCCAACTGTTCTACAAATATGTCCCCCCACCGAAAATTCATAAATAACCATCTAAGTTAAAATCTTCCGTCAGAAACCCTGGCAGAATGATGCTGTCATAAATTTTTATGGAGACATAACCAGGGATGATGAGTTCTTGGCTTGTGATGTTTATTAAAGTGTTTATTGGAACCTTGTGGTACAGTAACAAATGATATCATAAAACAAATTGGGCTGTTTCTAATCAGCAAAACAATACAAAACTGAGATGTCTGAGGCAGACGCATTTCTTTTTTTCTTTCAATTTCCATTCCATGAAAAATTACCAATATCTTTCTGAAATCTTTTCAATCACACTGAATTTAGAGCAGTGTGCTAGCAAGAATGTCCTTTCTCCTTTCCTATGTATTTTACCACCTATTCTGTGATTATTTTGGTTTGTTTCAGAGGTGACACATCCCTGAAGTCAATCCTTCGTTTTTGTTTTGAAAGTCTAAAATTTTCAATAGTCGTGGCTTGTAAACTCTGAGGGGACCGCTGTGGATATTTAATATGTCTGAACGTTTTATTCAGACTGTAATGCCCTAAATTATTTTTCAATTGAGTTAGGTGTTTAGAGGATTAAATTCAACCTTTTTGAGGATCACATGGTCGATCATAAAATCTTGGTAACTCTGTTTTCTGTGAGTGACGGTCCCCTAGCCATACCCCATTCTTTTTGAGATGCAGGTCCATCTTAGCACATCTAGCTCTGAAGACATTACCGATGTCCTCTGTGTTAGGCTGTCATATATCTTCTCTCTGCTTTCCTGTTTCCCTTCTCACCAGCCTCTGTTCATCCTGTCTGCTGAGACTGTAAATTTTTTATCGCAGTGGCTTTCATGGCCAGAGCTTTTGTCAGCTTTGCACGGCTGGCATCACGGTGCTGTGAGGCTGGTGCTCAGCTGACGGCTCCAGTTTGCTCCCCGTGGCCTCCCAGTGAGAGCTGGGGCTGGCAGCAGCCGTGCCGGTGTAGGGGCAGAGCTCAGACATCAGGGGTGGGAAAAAAAGAGTACTTTGCTCAGAGGTCAGGAATGTTTATGTCAAGTGCACAGGTAGGGGTATGCAGACCTGGAGTGAAAAGGGACGACCGGGTGCGTGTAGGGATTGTGGGGAAAGACGTGTTGGTTGGAGAAGAGAGGTATCAGGGATCAGGAACGGGAAATGCCTGGGGAGAATGGAGAGAAGGAAGTGGGCTAAGTAGTGCAGAGGGCTGGAAAGTTTCAGTAGTTTGGGGAGGTCTAGGGAGACTACAGAAGACTTTTGGTAGTGCTGGGTGTGGCATAGGTCTGCTCGGTCCTCCTCCCTTCTCCCCATGAGTCTGTGCCCTTGCACAAACGGCATGGGGAAGCAGCGTAGGGTAAAGACACGGAGAGCAGCAGTGCAATGAGCCTGTCCCTCTCTTCCTACCCCGGATAAATTTCCCCCCCCACACCCTGACCCCAACCACAGGGCAGTGGCACATCCAGCTATGTAGGGAGAGAGAGATGTCCGCTCCGAGGGTAGCTTGGGTGGCTTGGGCAGCCAGTCCCCATCCATCCAGGAGAAAGGACAGGCAAAAACCAAAGCTGTGGCAGCCAGGGATGATCATAATTTTACAGCCACCGACAGTTAGCCGTCCAAGGCAGCTACCTGCTCTGCCTGTCCCAGAACTTTGCCCCATCTGATCTCAAGGTGAAAGGATAATTCAAAATGATAAACTGTGTATGTGCACCTACTTATAATAAGGGATATCTTTTAGCGTTGGAGGCTTGCGGGTGAGCTGAGGAAAATCACTTTAAATAACATGAGATGCGGAAGCATATTTTATCTATTTAACAGCATTTAATCTAAATCCAATTATATCTACTTCTGAATAGCTACAGATGCAGAATTGAGGCTTAGAATGAGTGGTGGTTTAGGCTGAGCATATTTGTGCAAAACACCTCATCTTCCCCACAAACAACCGCTTCAAAATGCAAATCTGTGGAAAGAAGGTTCATGCTCACCCCAGCATGAACAAATGCTGAAGCTGCTGTCACATGCACTGTCACATCCCCAGCCACAGTCTTGCACGGGTACACAGTGCTCATTTTTCAACCACAACTTTTACAATTTCCTGCCTAACACAAGCTGTGAAAGGGAATATTCTCCTTTGGCATGCAAATTTTCTGTTTACACGGACAACTTTCACCTCGGAGACCAGGGAGAGGGGATGTCCATCCCCATCAGAATTTTATAAATCTTGCTAAGACTTTTTCATTACCGTCTTAATAGTAATATGAATAAGGCAGTGGAGGTAACTACAAGCTTCCTTCAAATTTGTTGCAACGTGTAACAGTTTACATCATGTAATAACTAATGTAACATATAACAAAACATCTATAGTTTTTCTTTTCTTTTTTTTAAGAGGCTGGAAGGCATTACGGAGTTCTCATGAGTTTGTGCACTGGCACAGTAGTCTTCAGTGGGGATTTCACTGGTTAATCCTTGCAGAGATCAACCTGTGGTGACAGGGGTTGAGCACGAAAAGGGGCACATTGGGAAAAGTTAAGATGCTAGAGGACTTTTTTTTTTTTTCTCCTGACATATGACAGTTTAGTGTTCTCATCTTGCATTATCTTATTGATGAGTAGCTCATAGAGAATGCCTTTTCTTGCACCCTGTGACAGAGCTGTCTTGAACCTCCCTTGTGTCCAACATGCACACACACAAACACACCAAAAATTTTCTATTGCAGTCCCTGGGAGCTAAACGTTGTCTTTGTCCATGAGTCAGCTCTAGTGTGAACTGGAGAAGATTTACAAAACTCAGGTTAAAACTTGGCTGGAGGGCAGCACCTTCTAACCAAGCAGAGGTGCCAATGCCGGCAACCTCGATGTGGAAAGAGATGTTTGATTTTTCTTAACTTGGACAACATGGTAGTCAACCAGGAGGCTCAGTTCTGGCCCAGAGATACCATGTGAATATGTCATTAAAAGGCAAACTTTTGATAATACTTATTTTTACCATTGCAGGTAGAAAGACCTGGGAAATCATAGCAATATTTGCATGTTATTCCCTAAATATTTGCTCTCTATGACAATACAGTCGTACCTTGTAATTTACCGCCCTCTCCAACAAAAGACAAAACTGGCTTTTTCTTATGAAATGGGAGCAGGGGATGGAAGACAGAGGCATAACTGACAAAAACAGAGAGAGGACAAAGTTATATGCTGACTCACATAACCAGGCAAGGCCAGAGCTTGCAGAGGCAATGGAGAGCTGGGGGACATGGCAAGGGGCTCCCCGGCAGAGATGGTGTGGGGAGAGGCATGGGTGAGCCAGACAGGACTAAACAACTACGTCCAAGATGGTCCAGAGGGGAGGGAGTGTAATCAGTGTTAATTAATTATGCTGTGTTTATTTTTACTCTGTTATTCAGTGCCCCAGGTGCTTTACTGGTGGAGAGGGAGGGCACACTAATAAATTGGTGTTGCTGCTTATTATTATGTACTAATTTGTAGCAGCAGTTTGCAGGCTTCTTTTTTTTTAAAAGTAAGTCAATAAAGATAATATTCCTCAAAGGTGATTTCCAGATTAGAAGGCAGTTTATCAGTACTCCCAAATTTCAGCCAGCTGTCATTAAGTGTGTCTCCCTGGCTTGTGAAGGGCTTTGTAGTTGGGTCAGAGCTGCTGGAGCTGGCTGCAAGGTTGCTAAGGGAACCTCTCTGTCCTGAGATTCTTCTTATGCATCAAACTTTCATCTTGTAAAATATCTGTAGGCAAATCACTGTGAGATGAATGCTAATATGCTGCACAACTGGGACAAGTGGGCTGAGGTAGCTAGGAGGACTGAGTCACATTTGTTTGATTTCATTTTCGTATTAGGTATGTGAACAGATGCATAGCTAAGAGGACATAAATATAAGGTATTACACATGCATTTGTGCTTCTGATATGCTGTACTACAGGGATTGTCATTAATAATATTTGGGGGTTTGGGAGGGTGCTATGTTATTTTGGAACGTGCTGAGCAAAAAAAATTTATATAAATGTTACTAGAAGGACTTTAATTTTAATGGGCTTTGGATCAGGCTGAAGTGCAGGCAGTCTCACTGGAGCATTTCTGTCTAAAATGGGAGGCAACAGTCACCCAGACAAGCGATACAGATTGAACCGCACAACTCTTGGAGCTGAAAAATTTTGGCCAGGAATTTGACACAAACTCACCCTTAAGAAAAAGGCAGTAAGCCCTTTAATGTGTGCAGAGAGTAGATCACGTGTCTCTTTTTCAGGTCTCACCTTACCAGAGAGGTCCATAGATAGTCTAGCACACTGCACACCATTTATCTACCTCAAAAAGTGGAAGGGTTGAGTCAACCCTGCTGGGATTTAAACCTTTGTTTCCAGGGTGTCTGGATATTTCAAAGCTGATACTTAGACTACTAAGCCAACCCCTCTGGCTTAGTTCGTTATACAGTGGAGCAGCTTATAGTGAACTCTGACCTATAGTGAAACTGTTGAAAGTGGAAATCCAGAATAGTTCCAATGACGGTGCTGGCTTCCAGCAAGAGCATAATCGGTTTATAAACAACTACAAAAGTTACAGAATTTAGTATACTTTAACCATTGCTTCCTGCAATCCTTCTTTAATGCAATATTTAAATTTTACACAGGTCTTCATCTTAAATTAGTCTTACATTGAAATGACATGTCTATGGCAAGGGATACAGTCCATCAAGAGAGGACTGTGATTCCTTTTTGCCTCAGAATTTCCCTTGTATTTCCAGCAACTAGCTAATGTGTTGATTTAACATCAGTAAAAAATTTAAAATTAAATGCTTGAAAAGATGCCTTGTCAACCAAGATCGCTAGCCCTAAAGAATACAGGCTTGAAAGACTATCTGACTGTTATAAATTGCTCAGCTCTGCAATTTCCAGGGGCACAGAAGTCTACTACAACATAGTCTTGTTTGTGTTTGTACAGACAAGTCTGAGATTGATGCAGTTCATAAAGACAAACAGATAACTTTCAATGGCTGACTTACACGAGCCTTCAGCAGACTGTAAAAAGTAAGTTTTGACCTATATCAGGATTAAGACCTGCAGCATTGCAAATTAGAGTAAATTAAACTTTTGTCATATCATCTGGTTCCACTAGAAAATTCAGTTTACAGGCAGAGTCTGTGCATGCTCATCTATAAAGGGAAATGGGTGGTAGTGGAAGAGGGGATTATACATTTTCCTTTGAAAACACTGTTGTTTGAAATGATGTAATTCAGAAAAGTGGCATTGTTATTATAGCATGATAATCTACGGATATAAATGAGGCAAGGTTTGTAGGGGGAGATAATATCTTTTATTAGACCCAGCACATTGTTGGAAAAAAACCAGCCTTTCAGCTACAAAAGCCATTTTTCAAGGCTGAAATAAAAGCAGCATCTTTGGTGTTAAAGGCAATTGAACAGTTCATCTGAGTTTAATTTGATTATATTAAATAGTTAGACTATCGGGGTGAGAAAGTGGTTGGTACTTGTGGAGCATCAGAGCAGAGCGGGCAAGGAAAAAGTTGATAAGGTCATTAGTTCTTATCAGGTAAAAAGATAAAAAGGCAGGTAACTCATTGTCTGTGAAAGTTGGAGGGGCTTGGGGAGGGAATTACAATGTGCCATAAAGCCAGTCTCTCTATTTAGTCTGTAATTTTTAGTGTCCAGCAGGGGTGTGCATTTCAGTTGCCACACTCTTTTTCTGAAGGTGTTTTGTACATCTCCCTGGAGGGTTAGGCCCGAGCAGTCAGAGATGGAGTGGCTATTTTGTGAAAAGTCGTCCTTCTGCTAACTGGGAGCTTCTGTCCTTTACTGATGATCTCTGTGAGTTTTTCCAGTGTGTGGCTATTGTTATTTTACTGCCATGGAAACTGCATGTGTATCTGTCTCACTGGTCAGGGCATAGTGTGTTCTGGGATGCGCTTGTGCAGGAGCCAGAGGTTTTGATGCTTCTGTAGCAGTGCGTTTATCGTGGTGGTCATGAAGACGTGTTGGCAAGTCTTGCATGTGTTGCTCAGATGCAGTATGGCGCACAGAGCCATTGAAATTGTGACTGGAAGAGTGCTCACATAGTCCAGAGTCCTGCTTAAGCAGGTGTGTTGCAAACTCTAAATCAGACTTTGTGGCTCTGCCTAGCCAAGCAAGTACTGAAAACTTGCAAAGACAGAGATTCACCACCTCTCTGGGAAGCCTGTTCCACTGTTGCCCTATGCTCCTAGTGAATAAGTCATTCCTGATGTCTGCTCTGAACCTTCAAAGTCGTGATTTGCAGCCATTGCACGTTTTTATGCCATCTGCTGTCTACTAGAAGACTTGGGCTCTGTTGGCTTTGTAACTCCCCTTTCAAGCTGTCATAGGCTGCTCTTAGATTCTCTTTATCAGACTAAACAAACCCAGCTCCTTCAATCCCTTTTCACTGGCCATATGCCCCAAGCTCAAGACTGTCATGGTGTACTCCACCAAACCTTCCACAGCTTTTTGAGCGTCCATTCTGTGTCATCACCCATGTTGCTGATGAAGATATTGGACAGTATCGGCCTCGTTATCAAACCCTTGGGCACTCTGTTTGCTGCTGGCTGCTGCCTTGACCTTGAGCCATTGATTACTATCTTTTCAACGTGGTGGCCCAGCCAATTTTCAGTTCATCTAGGAGTCCATTTGTCCAGCCCATAATTCTTTAGTTTCCAGACAAGAATGATACAAGCTCACATTCACCACCCTCCCTGCATCCATGCCATCAGTCCTTTCACCACAGAAAGGAATCAGGTTTTCTGAACACAGAGTCGTAAAAACATTGGAGGATTTCAGTTGGAAGTGAACTCAAGGTCACATAGTCCAAACTCCACCTCAAAGCAGAGCTAACTTCAAAACAGAGATCAGATTGGGCAGGGGCTTGTCCAACTGAGCTTTGACTATTTCTGGTCATGCCAGTGACCAAAATTGCCTTTGCTATAGCATGTACTTTTGCTATATGTCTATCTCTGCCTTCGCTATACTTTCCCCTTAGGCAGCAGAAATCAATAATGTCCCAGTAGCTTTCTGTTCTTCAAGTCAAACTAGCTGGGCTCCTCCCAGTCATCTTGGTGACTCTCCCCAAGACTCACTTTGATATGTCAGTATTTTCTTTATATGGAGGACATAGGGGAGAAAAGGGGTGGTCAAACTGGTGTTCCAGATGTGACCTCACCAGTGTCAAAAAGAGGGAAATAATCACCATCCCACCTCAACCTGCTGGCTGTGATCTTTTAATGCAGCTCAGTACTCAGTTCAACTTCATCTCCATAAATATGATTTGCTCTGATGAATCTGTTGACTGCTCCTGATTAACACCTGTCCTTCATGTGTTCAGAAATGGATGTGCTCTGCTATTTTTCTAAGGACCGAAGCGGGGCTGGTTAGCCTACAGTTCCCTAGATTCTCCTGGCCTTTCTTAAAGCGGGGTGTAACATCAGCCCAGTTATCAGGGACCTTCCCCAAACATCATGATTTTTCACAAGTGACAGCAGCCTCACAAGCATACCAGCCATATCTTTCAGCACCTGCTGAGGAGTCCCATCCAGCCCTATGGATTTCAATACACTGTTGGCTTTTCTCCTTCCCATATAGCACTGCTGTGTCCAGAGATCTGGAAGCAGGTTTTCTCTGAGACAAAAAGACATTGAGTACTTCAGCCTTTGCTGTACTGTCCGTCACCAGATTTTCTCCCATTCAGAAATGGATGCACATTTTCTCTGAATTTCTTTTCACTTCTGTCATGCCTGTAAAATCACATCTTGTTAGCTTTTATGTTCCTCTCCAGTTTTAGCTCCAACTGGGCTTTGGTCTTTCTGGTTTTGTCCCAACATGTCTGAGCACTACTTTTATACTTTTCCTTTGCTGTCTGCCCTTGTTTCCACTTCTTATGTGCTTTGCATTTTAGTTCATTAAGAAGCTCCTTGCTTAGCCAAGTGGGCCTCCTGCCAAAAGTCCCAGTCTTCCTGAACAATGGCCTGAACAAGTGGTGCATGTTGATCTCCAGGAAACTTGCTTTGGGCAATGAACTTAGTGAGACTGGAGGGGGTTGGGGGGGTGAGAGGGAATGTGCTGCCAATTTGTTTTCCAAGGAAGGAAATAAATTCCAACTTCAAGTATGAATGATAATTCAGTATTATTTTCAAGGCTGGGGTGTTACCCAGGCAGCTGCATACAACAGATGTGACTTTTTAAATGAAGAGATTTTGTATACGTAGTGTGGTGATTTGGTTAAAGATGGGGTCTGTTTTCACAGAATTGCCTCACAGGTGACAATCCTTTTTTGGTAGCTCTGGGGGGATTTGGGTAGGTGTTGTAAGGTTTCATCAAAGCTAATACAGTGGTGTTTCAGGATCTGAGTGCATACCCCAAATTTTTGTTTTGTTTTAAATGATTGATTGGTGATTAAATGATTGCTGAGGTAGGTGGACTGGTCTTGGTTCTGGATGTATTCCATCTATTCCTCATGTTGCTGGTTGTGACTAGGAAATTAGTGTTTGTACAGAAAGCGATTAATGAAGCCATGGTAGAAATTGATAGGGATTTTAGGTTTTCAGTCCAGACAATGAAGCTTTCTTAGGTTTGTTGGTAGTTATTTAGAATCTCTTTTCATGGTGACTCCTACAGCATATTGTGGGGGCACGTTGTTCTTCTAGCTGTGAAAATGTCTGAAGAAAGTGTTTGTTATTGTAGACAAAGTTTGGGGAGCTAAGGGTAAAATACATGAGCTGGTCTTGGTGTTGAGGTGCTCATTCCATCCTGCAGATGCTTCTCTGTTCTAGTCTATGGTTCGTCATTGGTCTGAAGTACCTGCTACCTTTTTTCACTGCTAAATATAAACATAAAATTTAGAGCAATTGCTCTCTACTTGTTTTCAGCTTTGAAGAGCACTGCTGCTTTTTCAAAACTAATAAAAGATATATCTGTTTTTCTCTTCCAGCTGTATCAGTTGATCTAGTAAAATGTACTACTTTTCTCTACAATCCTCTTCCTCTGACTCAAAGAACATAGTGGAATAGATTTGAATAGCTGCTCCAATCTGCTCCTTCATTTGTGTCTCCTCTCCTTTAGCCACTTGCAGGGCAAGAATAATAAAATCACAGAATTTCAGCCTAATTTAGGTTGGGGGATTTCTTGAGATCATCTATTCCAATCAGTTACTCAAAGCAGAGCTAACTCCAGTTAGCTAAAGGCCTTGTCCAGTTGTTTAAAATATCTCCAATTTTCTCCATTTTCCACAACTTTCTGAGCAACCTGTCCCATGTTTTATTACTCTCATTGTAGATCTCATTTCCCTGATACCCAGTCAGAATTTGTGTTATTGAAACTCCTGTCTGTTGCTTCTTGCCTGCTACTAAGCAACTTTGAGAAATCTAATCCATCTTCCCTTTCTAGTCTTGCTAGCTACACCCTTGCTAGTACAGCCTTTATGTGCTTGGTCTTTGAAGACTCACTGTTGACTCATGTTCAACTTCTTGTTCACCAAAGCCCACAAGTCCTTTCCTGCAAAGTTGTTTTCTGTCCATTTGGTCCCCAGCCTGTACAGGACTTGTGCAAGGGATTATTCACTCCCAGATGCCGGACTTCGCATTTATCTATTTTGAATTTCATGAGGTTCCCCTCAGTCCATTTCTCCAGCTTATCCAAGCCCTGCTCTCTGGCATATCAGCCACCCTCCTGCTCCCCATTTAGTGTCACGTATACACTTGCTGATCGTGCACTCCATTGTGGTGACAAGGTTGTTAATAAAGACATTAAACAGTCTTGGCATTGGTATTAATCTCTGTGGGGCTCCACCAGTAAAACACCATCATTTGGACTTTGTACTGTTGATCACAACTGTCTAAGCCCAGCTTTTCACTGTATTGTGCACTTATCCCATCTGTGTTTCACCAGCTTGGCTGTAAGGATACTATGGGAGACAGTGTAAACAACCTCCAATACTTTCAGGTCATCCACAGATCTATTCACATCTTCACAGAAAAGAATCAGGTTGGTTAGGCACAGTTTTCCCTCAGTCAGTCCATGCTGTTCTCTGTCACCTTCTCATCTTGCCCATGCTCAGAAATGACACAGTCCTTCCAGAATAATTTTCTTCATAATCTTCCCAGGGACTGAGATGAGGCTGCATGGCCTCTAGTTACGTGGATCCTCCTTGCCCTTCTGGAAGACAGGTGTAACATTGGCTTTTTCCAGTCATTAAGAACCTCCTCTGATCAAAGTCTTTTGAGGGTGATGGAGGCCTTGAAATGACGTCAGACAGACCTTTTGGCACCTTCACATGCATCCCATCTGGCCACAGGGACTTGTACATCCAGTTGGCTGATGTGGTCCCTGACTGAATCTTCTACTGGTAGTAGCTATTTATTCATAAAGACTCTGCTAATAAGCTCAGGAACTTGGGAGGGCAAATCTTTCAGATAAAAAATGAACTAAAAAAGTAATTTAGCACCTCAGTCTTTACCATGTCCTCTGTCACTAGGTTTCCTGTCCCAATGAGCCATGGGGCCCACATTTTCCTTTGCCTTTTTTTTTTTTTTATACCAATATACGTCTTGCTGCCCTTCACATCCCTTGCTAGTTTCATCTCCAGTTGAACTTTCTTAACTTCATCCCTGCAGGCTCAGGCAATGTCCCCATATTACTCCCAGGCAGCTGTTCCCAATTCTTCTTTCCATGCCCTTATCTGCTGCACTTGAGCTCAGTCAGGAGGTCCCTGCAAATCCATGCTGGCTGCCGCCTTCATTTGTTCGGCTTCCTGCACATCAGAGTGGTGGTTTCTGTGCTCTAAGGAGGCTGTCCTTGGAGATCAACCAGCTGTCCTGGGCCCCTTTGCCCTCCAGCATAAATAAGTAGTAGGATGAACTACTAGATTTATAAGAGCAAGTCAAATTACTTTGCTGTAGTTTCAGTTGACTGCAATGCAAAAGTAAGAAAGAAATTAGCTCAATAGGGCTAGAGCCAAGAGATAAAATGTCAGAAGGGACTTGTGTTCAGAAGGAATCTTTCTCTTGGCTTCTAAATCTGAGAAACCCAGGCATCAAGCAAGAAAAATTTTGTATTATTTTCTTTTCAATTTATTTTAATCAAAATACTATTAATTATCTCTACTAAAAGAAACCCACTTTCTATAAAAATGTGCAGTATGGAACTGCCCATCAACCAAAAGACCAAAAGTGATTCTCTCCAGAAGAATATTTTCCAGTTAAGACATCCTAAGTTGAAAAACATCTTCTATAAAACTTTAAAAAATTGATGTGGGAGAGACAGCTATGCTAAGGTCTCTTACTTAGGCAGGCTGGTTCTGAAAAGTCTGCTGGGACCTTTTTTGTTTGCCCTTGCAGTTTTCCTTCCCTTACGTTTACACATAAGTTTTACATTTTGAGTCTCGGTGACTTGTGAAGATGTTTAAAACATATTCAAGTTTCACATCTAAAATAGTATTCATGCCACTATACGTAAGACTTGATTGTGCACAGCGAAGGTCCTACAAATTAAGTGATAAGATTGAAAAATTTAAAAAGACCTGGAAAAAATCACTTCTGAGCATGCTTGTATCTTCAGCTAAATATAAGCAGAGTTGAGTCAAGCCAGTGAAAACAGTCCCTCAGGCAATTCAGAGAATGACAATGTAGGTGTCTCATTGCATGCACACGTGAAAGATTGCTTTGTCTTAAAAAAGTGAGAACAGTTCTCTGTTATAAACCAAACTACTTTTATTTATCTTTTTTAGCAATTTGTAAACTCTAACCGTGGCACTGGGATTTGAAGGGAGAGGGAGAAGGGGTTATGTTGGGGTTTTTTAAAGTTAATAATTCGGTGTTTCTTCTATTTTAAAGTAAACCCTATAAGGGAATTTCAGCTCAGGCTAAAAAAGCTAACAGCCAAAAGAAGAAACCTGTGACATGGGACTGAGGATCGTTGTAGTTCATGTTAGCATACAAAGACCTCTGGTACAGCAAGAGCCTTGATTTTATTTCAGTCTGCATTATCAATATGTTTCTACCTCCACTGCTTTTCTCTCCTCTTGACTTGGTGATGTTCTTTCCTTACTACTAACCATCTCCACCCTGAGGGCTGCATGAATTTGCCCAGTCCTGTCACAAGAGTGCCACAGATAGAAATTAATGTCCTCTCCGTGTTAAAGCACAAAGTTGCTTTCCCCCCATTGCACCTACAGTGATCAGGAATAGAGTAGAAACCTTTCATCGTGTGTTTCAAGGTTAAGCAGGAGGTGGTCTGCTGGCAAGAAAATTAAGCTCAGATTTCAATGACCATTTCCTGTTTGGGTTGGCTGCCAAAATTATAATGAAGCCAAAAACTCTGAAGAGAGCAAGCCAAATGGCATTCGGGCTTGCAGACCACTGCTATGATGCTGATCATAGCGGATGCCAAATTGGTGTGCCTTAATTGTCTAATGTGGCTACCTTGCAGAGAGCATATATGCCCAGTTCCAGACCTTGATGGAAACCAGAAATGAAGGCAATGTATCTGCTGAACCAGAAGCCATCTGGCTTCATTTTGCAGTCTGCAACTAACACCTCAGTGTTCATCATCCCAAGTCTGGAGGATGACTTGGTCCCATTAAAGGGCCTTCAAGCAGCTAGCTGAAATATGGCTGGCACCAGTTGAAAAGTCCCTGGAATCAACTAATCGCTTGACTCTGGCGATGGGACATTCACCCCCTTGCTGTTAGCTCTATTGTCCTGCTTCCTGTCATCCATCCACCTTTGCTCTTGCAAGCCTCAGCCTACTTGTCTGCACTGACGCAAAGAGGTCGGTGTGGACACTGACAACCTCATTCAGCACCACAGCCATTCATTAAAGGCTGCATGAGTGTGTTGCAGACCACTTACAGACAGGAAAAATGCAAGAAGGTCCTTGCTAGTGGTGTAAGTGCTTTTGGGGTAGGTATCAGGCTTGTTGGCAGCCCAGATGACTTGCAGCATGAGTACAAATGAAGTGTCCTGGAGGCACTGCAAGATCTGCAGGAAGAACGTGAGTTACTATCTCTGGTGTGCTGTGTTAGCCATCAAAAGCAATCTCACAGGTGCCTTGGTACCCACACACTGAAGGGCAATGCAAACTGCCTGCCTGAAAGCATCACCACCTACCCAAGCGTGCTGAAAATCTACCAGTGCCTCCATTTTAAGTCAGAGTTACCTGAGTGCCTAAGCAAAGGCTTCCAAATGTACTAAAAAACTTCATGTGGCAAGAGAAATAAACCTCTGCTTCAGGTCCGTTGCACTTCTGAAATAACTTAGGCTTACTCCTCAATAAGGCCCCAGCAGGTTAGCTGTGGTCTGAGCACTCCTGGTTCACTTGGAATGTGATGAGCTTAATTAAATTCACAGTTGTGTTCACCTTTGGCATAGAGGTTGGTGCTGGGCAACTCCACATCCAGAGCATGGGAATGCTCCCAGGCAAGAGCCCAGGCTGTGCACTGCTCCGCTGGAGAGATGCTCTTTGGAGGATGTTAGAAGCCACCCCTGTTCCCATTCGGCCCAAAAGCGCTCTCCGATAGCTTCTCTTGGGACTGTGCACTCAAGAGTCTAGTGCTCCTTCTCTTTCTCCTTCATCCTTCTCCAGTTGTCACTGCTTCTCTTTTCTTCCTCTGCTTCTCGTGTAAAGACCATTGCAGCGCAGAAGGTTGCAAATCTCTGTCAACGTACACACAAAGCACATGCTTTTCTTCTGGCTGATGCCACGTGCTGGTGTTTGCAGCAGAGGCTGATGATATTTTCAGGTCCTGGTTCTGCAGGGTTCCTTACAACTGTCCTCAGTGAAAGCTGATAGTTATGCCTATAGAATAATATTAAAAAATAAATAAAATCAAGTAAATGGAATGCAAAAGATGTCCCTGCAGTGTAAGGTTGCACAGTTAAATTCTCTAAAAAGGCAGAATTTATGTTTCCAGACTGACTCAGCCCTGCTACAGATCTACTATTCCTGCTTTTTCTAGTATTCAGTAAATATATGAAGATTGTAACAACTACAACACTTCTCTATTAAAATTTTATGAAATGTCCATGCATTTGTGCATCATAGTTCACCAAATTATTGCTTATCTACCTGCAACTGTGGTACAGAACATGTCAAAATGGTACAGTAAATCAAAAATGGTAATCAACGACTATTCCCAGTTACACCATTTAATCCTAAATTCTGACCACGTGTGTGCTTCTCTTTAAAAGGCTATCATATATTCAATCCATAGTCAGACTGCTGTGCCTTTCTGGTTAAATTAAAGCAAACAAAGATGGTTCATTTCCATCTGTAAATTAATATACAAAGCAAATCAGAATGTAGGATAATGCTCTCTGTTAAAGACCTTGTAGATATAAGGAGCAATAACATATTGAACAACCTGGCAAAAATTCTGTGTGTTTGCCTTCAAAAAAGAAGCAAAAGATAATTTCAATAACTCTCAATTAAAAGAATAATAAAGTTTGTCATTTATAGTTGTATAATTACCCAATTTTCTCCACCTTGGGCCTTTCTCCAACTGTCTTTCATTGTTTGGCATGACTGACACATTGGATATTGGTAGAACAGTATCTCCTGGAAAATCCTGTTAATTGTTCCACAGATCATGTAAACACATGCCAGATTTTGAGATCTTTTACTTGGTTTTCACTAATTTGCTTTCTTTTATATAGGATTTTTAAAACACACATCAGAATGTATTAATGAAAGAAATCCAAAACTGCTTCTCAAGCTTGTATGCCATTCTGGGCAAGAGACAATTGCTTTCTACATATATTTTAAAGATCACTGCAAAGTAACAGTGACTGGAAGTCCAGAAAAACTATCTTAAACACACGGACGAAGACCCAACAAGATGTCAGGGACCGAGTGGTGAAGTAGTTTCCTTCAGGCCCAGCTCTCTCAGATGCTTTCAGATAAGAACGATGAGGGAAAATATTGACCTGAAAAAGTAAGTGATTTACTACCTCGTTCTCATGAAATGATTGTCATTGTTCTTGTAGGCTAAAAAACTAGAGCAAGCACAATGGGCCGCTGAGCTCAATAAAAATGCAGTACAAATGAATTTCCATAATCACCGCCAGCAAGGTCCTGCAGCTGGGAATATCTAACTTAGTCCTGCAAAGTATTAGGCTACCTTTGATATAGGTATCATGAATCTGTTGAATGAAATGGTACTTCAAAAGTATCTTTTTAATGTAGGAACCACTGGCAGGACTTGGAGATAAGGGAAAATGTTAGAATTAATTTTGTGTTCTTTCACCTTCATTTCATTTGCACTCTCTCTGCCATTTTTCTCCTTCTCAATGACTTGGGCACTATAAACCAGTATAGTAATTAAGACTATTTTAGTATGTTTTGTATAGATTTTTTTCTTCCCTCTATAATCTGCACATCTCACAGACAGTGCCTGAATCCCAAGCCTTTCCTCTCAACAGCTTAGTTTTTAAAAAAAAAAAAAAAAAAAAAACCAAACAACCCAATGATTTCAGTATTGCTTTATCACATATGTCAAGAGGGTTTAATCTACTGCCATCCACTGAACTGCTGAATTTGGGCTTGGAAAAAAAATTATAAGATTATCTGGTGTAAAACATATGAACGAAACACTAATGATAACAACAAAAGAGCATCAAAAACACCCCAATTCAAATATTTCCCTATGGTCCCTATGGAGTTTCTGCTCCTCATGTTTCACCAGAGACATTTTCTTTGAGTCGTTCCTGTGCCCTATCCCAGTTTAGTTTCAGTTCTTTCCTGTAACACAGTTACTCTTGTTGCTTCAGATCCTGCTGATTCCTTATTAGTGTACCTGCAGATCTTTAAATCTGCCATCACAGAGGCCCAACAAGCAACTGATTGCTTTACAGATTTGAAGATAGATTTTTATTTTAGGTGTCTAAAAATGTAGATGGGTATCTAGTGGGATTTTCAAATGCCCATCATCACCTAGCTCCCATAGTTTTTATAATTTCTTCTGCATTTTCAGAAGGTAGTTTTATCTCTTTGGCAGGCCTTCTAGGTCAAGCTGCTACAAAATTAAAAACACAGGGGGAAATTAAAATCCATTTCTGTAAAGCTGATGATATTTGAACTTTGGAGCTTCTATTTAGGCATAGTTAAAAATGGAAATGCCCTACTTCTGTTAAGCCGTATTGTTTACCAAATAAATAATCTGCAACTTCTAGTTTTAGAAGAAATTACAATTTTCTTACAGTTTCTCATATCTAACTTCCTGCAGAGCTGCTACATTGTTCTTCCAAACTCAAAACCCACATAAAGCAGCAAAAGAATATATAAGTACATGACTAATCAGAACTGTGCTTATTAAATCACTAGGAATTGTCCATCTGCAGATGACAAACAGCTGATGTAACTTGGAGGGCTGCACTTTGGCACACATATTATAAGAAGCTAGGACAACAGCCTACGTTCTCCAAATGCCTATATGTGTAACTGGAACTTCTTATAATAAAAACAAACCTATGAATAAATTTGTGCAGATTGGGATAATATAAAATGCACGGGTTTTTTTAAAATCTTACAAAGGGACATAACTCTGTCATGTGCCGCAGTCTCTCAGTTACTGAAATGAGCAGAAGGTTGAACGTGCTTTGGACCACCAGACCTTCACAACAAGTATCGCTCTTTTCATAGTGTGTCAGGGTGGTACCTGGCAAACTGTACTACTTAACAAGTGAATGGCAACTACCCCGTTTAATTTTGTATAGAATCCTTGAAACATTGTGTTAGGTCCTGGGCACAGTTTCAGCTGACAAGTTTTTCCTTTGACATCTCACGGTGCCAGCTCCTTTTTCAGTGAGGAAACTCTGTTGATCTTGGTAGTAATTGAGCACTGAATGAGAGAGATTAATACAACTAAGCATAAAATATCAATGCAAATGAACAGAGTGGTCTAATTTCAGTCCTGCCTTCAAACATACCAAGTATATGCAATATTTAAGTCTGAAAATCTTCTTTTTAGCTTGGTTTTCTCAAGAAATGAAGCTTCTGCAAATACACTACACTTTCAGACGTTTCCTCCTCTTTCTCCAAGCAGCGTTGAACCCTATAGGCCAAATTTATTTAATAATAATCATATCTAATAGAAAGAGGGTGATCTCAAAACGTTCAGCTTTGGTAAGAAGACTCCACTATTGACTCTTTGGGGAAGGACTGCAGTGAACCTGCAGCAAACCTGCTTCTCCCTATGAACAGGAGCATTGCCGTGCTTGTGCCTCCTTCCCTGGCCATCTACTAGCATACCACCAGACCAGAGCTTACCTGGAAACTTCTCCTTTCCAATGGGTTTGGATCGTTAATAGTTAACGAGAAAGACTATCCTCAGACCTACCATGGGAGTTTTCTTTTCAATTGGCAATTTCATTTTCTGGAAATTTTGAACAAGTGAAAAGATCAGTATTGGACTATTTTCTGCCAAAAGAACGCAGAGAATGTAAGCAAAACAATTCAGACAGGGTAGAAAATATTGCTATGTTAGGCACATTACTTTCAGACCTCCAGGAGCATGGTTTTAGTTTAAACGTGGTATTGCAAAATAAGTATACAGGACCTCATCCCTAATATTTCTTTTGCCTCGTGGCTTGACTGCTCCTTGCATTGTCCTTCAGTTTCCTTGCACCATCACAAGATGGAGTGCAGCAAATTACATCCACCAACAGACAGTCAACTCCAGATGCTAACAGCTACTAATTAGTAAGGGAGAAAGGGAGAACGCTGTTTTGCTACCTGTTGCCATAGCATTTAATAGACTCTGCTCCCTGGAACCCCACAGTTTTCCATCCCTCCTGCTCCCCAGGTGCCATTAGTAGAGAATAATGGTTCCCAAGCTGAGGTCTGCAGATCACAGATGGGCTGCAAAGCCACACTTTGAAAGGTTTCCTAATTGGTAGCACACACGTGTTTTCCTGGCTGCAACAGAGTATTAATGCTCCCTCCCTGGCTGGGTGAAGGCAGGTATATTCTCCAGCATGTGAAAGGTCCATGTTAGGTCCAGCTGCTACCTATTGGTCTGGGGAACTAATAGCAGAGGAGTTCAGTAGATGAATTTCTTGTTAAGCAGTAATATATTGCTTCAATAAAAAGTTGTATCTAGAGGCAGTACTTCAAAACTTTCCGGGCTCCTGTTATAAGCTTCCAATACTATCAAACCAGGACAAAATACTTATGTTGTCACATATACTCACAGCATTTCTGAAAGGTATACCTACTGTTTGTTTGTACATTTGGGTTTTGACTTTGTGTCTGTGTTCAGTGAACATTCATTTGTACCCAGGGAAAGTGATATTTATTTGCAAGAAGCTTATTGATGAAAGCCAAGGTAAACCTGCCAGATGTTGAGACTTCAAGACACAGAGAAAAGAGGTAGCTATTACTGCCACGTCCAGTGATGCCATGAAATCTTTCTTCTACAGACTTGGTTTACATGGAAAAGATCTATTCAGTTATGTTTTACGAAATTCAAAGGCTGGCCTGTTTTCTATATTGATTCACCGACATTGGTCACTGCTACTGTTTTCTATCCAGAAGATGGAACATACCTGTTTCAGAATGTTTATCTTAATTGCATTTGCACAGTAGCAAGAATTTTGTGAGAAGTACTAGTCACAAAGAAATACTAAAAAAGACCAGGAAATCCTTAACTTTCATCACCAGCAAAAAATGGACAGCATGTAACTTTTTCTAATAAACCCGTTTTATTATCTGAAGACATATTTATTACAAACATAACTGCTATAAATGGAGTGCATTGTATTCATCACTCTGCATGAAGCAATTTGGTCCTCTAATTTTTCAGTGCCTCAAACGCCTAACTTTTCAGGCTGAATTTTTATATTCCTGTGACCAGGTAAAATGTTGCACCACTTAAAAAGAACACTTCAAAGAAAAATTGTTGAATAAAACAGTATCATCCTCTAAAATCATGCACAAACTTTGCTTCTATATCAAATGGGTAATTAGGCCAAGAGATGGCCTTCTTTCTCCAGTCCTTACAACACAGTCTGGATGTGTAGCTGCAGCTTTCCCTGTCACTGTAGACACTGCAGTGTTCTTGGCAGTCACAGCAGAGGATGGAGCAATTTCCATCTTTTCCCATCCAGTCTCTACTCTGGTTTTATGTCTCCAGTTCCCACTTTGTTGCATGATAAGTTCATCCACTCCCTGTTGTCTTACTGTAACTATTCCTTCATTCTCTTTTTCTTTTCCCTTCCTTGTGTTCTGCTTCACCTTTAGCTCCGTCTTTCATACACTCACCTTCCCCTTTTTTTATCATAAACCTATGGGCCCTGGGGTGTTCAAGCTCCTCTCGTGCCCTCTGTAGCTTCTTCAGTCTCTCAGCATGCGTCCATGCAACATTCAGGAGACAAATGGTCACCACACATTGTGGGAAAATGAGGCACATAAACATAGGAATTAACAACTTCATGACATTGATTTTAAGAGTCAACTGATAACAACCCCTGCTTACCTTCCCCAAATCTCAGATCCAAGTGTCAGCTGTGATAAATCTGGGTTTTGATCAGCTAACTTTGCTGAAAAGGTTAGCTGAGTCCAAGACAGTTGCTCAGGAGGAAGAGACACCAACGTTACCTACCTTAACATCTGAGCTGACAAGAAAATACTGGAGTTTCAGGAGATGCCTGGGCTATTAAAAGTGAGAATATGCCCAAATCATCACAGTGGAATCCATTAAAGAAAATCTTACGACATAGCTTTTTGCTGTGTTGAAAATCTCTTATAAACACTATGAGGTAGGCTGATGTGCTGTCAAGAAGAAGGGAAGAGTGTCAAATTCGGATCATTTCTCCAAATTCCTGCCTGCCAGGAAGCTTTACAAAATGAAGACAACTGGCCACTCTGCATGGAAAACTATCTTCAGCCAGTATCCCAGACCTGAGTTTGGAACCAGGGACAAGAAGACAGGAAAATGATCCCCTCTATAAAGTTCAAAAGCCCTCTTTTACCCACCAAACCCTTGCATTCCTGCTGAAGAGCATGGAAACAAAATGGTGCTGGCTGACTTGGACATCAGCCCCGTGGGTTTTCATCCCTAGTGAGAAGCAATACAATACAGCTGGAAACATCTACCATTTCAGAAAACAATAGCTTTTTACCAAGTCTCTTCATGTAGGTACCAGGAAGTTGATCTCTTAGAATCTTCCCTTTCAGCAAAGCAATGCCGGGTCCCACCTGATGGGACACGGCAGAGGGCCATCTCCTAAAGCCACGCTTCAGCAGCCATCAGTCACCCGGTCTCACATGGCTGTGTTTCAATCAATATAATTATCCATCTCGTGCCAGGAGCTCAAGTAGTTTAAATCCAGGGGCCAGCCTCCTGTGTTGCAGGTGCTGTGCTGCCATCCCATGCCCTGTGCGTCTCTTTTGAAAGAAGGTAAACATCCAAAGTTGATGAAAAAAAATAGTTTCTGGATCATTGTGAGTGGATGTAAGACACTGACACCAAGGAATGAAAGTCAAGTCATATTCTAACAGAAGAGGAGATGACTTTTCATCATCTGGTGATGCAAAGGAAACATTCCCTTCTCCCTGACTTTTTTTTTTTTTTTAATGCTGAGTATACAAGCTCTGTTTTCAATTAAAATGTTTCAGTTATTTCTGCTCACTGCTTAG
Organism: Burhinus bistriatus; assembly: GCA_013397275.1. Taxonomy (NCBI): domain Eukaryota; kingdom Metazoa; phylum Chordata; class Aves; order Charadriiformes; family Burhinidae; genus Burhinus; species Burhinus bistriatus. The sequence continues at coordinate 139,762 of VYXH01007984.1, forward strand.
AAATAAAAGCAACGCATTGTATCGATTTAAAGGGAGAAAAACCCAACGCTTGACAAGCACAGGACTTGAAATTAGTTCATTAGTCTCCATTCAAATGACGTTTCTTGCTATGCTAAGCAACCAAAGTGGTTTAAGGCTTTTGAAATAAAATTGTTAATTGTTTGCTTTTTGGTTTTTTTTTTTCTTCTGATACATTTTTGCTTTGATAGTTTGGGAACACGGTGCTAATTGAAAACCTTTCAGAGGAACTCAATCCTACTCTATAGTCTGCGAAGCTGAGACAGACATTTAAACAAAGTGAAATGGAACACATCCAGTTGGGGAAAGGCTGTTATTCATTACAGCAGGGATTTCAAGCACCACATGACCACCCATCTCCAAAATCCTCATTATCTGCCTGAAGTATCTGTCAAACTATGTTTTCTCTGTACAAGTTACTAGGAAAGGAAATCACAGGGACTAATCAGATACTGTTGTTGTTGCAAAACACTTGATGGAAGAGATAGAAAGGAGAAATGATCCAAGAAAGGGGTAAAAAGAAAAAAAGGAAAGGAATAAGTAGCTGGAGACTATTATTTAGGAGTTACAGAAAAAGGCAGAGCAGAACACCAAAGCTGAAAGGCATAACCAGGATGGCGGTGCTGGCAACAAAGCGATGCACACAGAAAGTACAAAATGTTCAGGGTTTTGTTGGGGGGGCAAAAGAGGAGAGATAATGTTTGGAAGAACATTTAAAAGTGTGCTTCATAAAAAGCGTTGTGCATTCTTAGAATTAAAGACTATTGACTCTTTCCAGGGGCTAAAAGGTTGAGTTGTTTCTCTGCAGTGTAAGTCCAAGACTTAGGTTTGGGATACATAAGAGACTTTTCAAAGGCGAAAATTCAGAGCAGCAATACTGAAAACACAGAAAAACACTTGATTTTTGAACAACTGTGTGCACCCATCGTGGCACTGTGCATCTACCTTGTATATAAAATAACCTAATGTGCAAGGGCAGAGAGTGTCTGTGCATAATGAGGGAGCGCGGAGGGCGTAGAGACAGAGTATCTGTGGTTCCTTCCCAGGTCTGGAAGCACAAACATATTTGCTCCATTGCAGAGCACCAGAAGCACCAAACCTGACTATTCCGACTCTGCAAGCATCCTGGAATTAAAAAGAAAAAAGGAAAAAAAGTAAACTGCATATAGATGGAAATCTTTTTTTAATTGTTTCAGTTTTAATTACTTCCAGTTGCTGTGACTAACCCAAGCAAATGCAATTTAGAAACATTTTCCCCTTTAACACAATGTTTAATGTTAATCTGCTATTCTTGTCACTAGATGGTGTTAATGGATACACCATCTAGTATGTGTTATGGTACATTTAAACCAGACATCTGGAGAAATAGCCATCAGAGTACTTATCTCTAACACCTATTGTAAAAACAGACTTAATAAAATGAGAACAAATAACAGTGCTGGCAATTACCCTTATTGTGTGCATTCTGGCAAGAAAGGTCAAAAGGTTGTTGGTCTGTATATATATGAACTGATTTTCTCTTAATACAGTTTCTCACCTGATTTCCCATAGGTTTTTAGAGGCTTTTTGTTTGAGGGGAAAGAGGGAGGGAAAGTTGGGTTAAGCTACAATATGCTAGACAATAATCATGTAACTAATATGAGAATCTGGTCCCCCTACCAAGCAGTCATTTATGTTAACAAAGAAAGAAAGAACCTGTCAGAGTCTCAGAAGATAAAAGGTTCAGCAATTTCACAGATTTTGCAGATATGTACAGATGTGGACAGGGAAGTCACAGACTCAGCTGCTATGTATTACTATCACACCAAACTTTAGCTATGATTTTAATATTTTTTGTTGTGGATCTGTTCCAGGGAACATAATTTTATTGTTTTCACGTTTTGGTTTTTTTTTTCTGATGGATTCAGCACTGAGCTTATGTCTGTTGTATGCAGCTCCAAGCATCCCGATGCTCAATAGCTCCAGAAGAATAACCAGATAGAAACTGAAGTAGTAAATACAAGGAAATAAGTTTAAATAGGTACACAGCCAATTCTCCTTTTCTCACAGTTCAGATCCAAGTTTAGAGGAACTGCTATGAGGTCCTTTTCCTAAAAACAAAAAGAATGTTTTTTTTCCAGGGTACCTGTAAGGAAATGAATCTGGATTAAATTCAGGCATGAACAGAATGTGGAACAAGTTTGCAAGACTATTTCCCTTATGTATATACTCTAACTCTGGAATAAGAATGCCCTTTTTCTGTTTGGTATTAACACAGCATCTGTGTGCAGAATTAATCCAGAACCGCTATCATAGTTAATTTCCCCTGGTAGACATGCCCCAAACAAAAGAAATTATATTTTCTTATAAATTGCAGGTAAAGACATAAAGAACAGGTGCTTTTTCCATATATTATATCTTAGAAAACTTAAGCCCTCCACCTAATTCAAGTTTATTTCTCTCTAGAACCCATCTGGAATACAAATACTTGTCTGCATTCATGCTCATACTTCCTCATCTTTGCTTTTAAAACAATACTACAAACATCACACTGCATCCTCATGTTGCATGGGCTAAGAAATATCTTATGGCCCCAGGAGAATAAAAAATAGTTCTTAAATAAATATTCCAGCTGACTAGCCTACAGATGCACATGGTTTAATTGCAAGTTTGATGAAAGTGTTGGTGAATTAAAAAACAAAACAAAGCCAAAAGCCCTTCTCAGATGAACTTTGTCTCGGAACTTAGTGCCTAAAATGGTCTGGAATTTCTCTAATGGATTTTTGAAAGTTATAGTCTATTTTAATATCCCTTTATATAAGCCAAGCAAAACCAGGCAGTCATTACACAGCAGTCTTATTCAGATGATGCTCATGTTTCTTGAAATAACTTTTTTTTATTTTCCTTGATTTTACAGAAAAGAGGCAAAAGAACTAGATTAAATTTGGGGAGCATTCTCATTGTTGCGAGGAAACATCCTGGAGGACGAATGAGCTATTGACATTCTCTCCTCAAGCAAGAAGCTGTCCCAGGAGATCCATAAGAAACAAGAAATAGCAACAAAGACTGAAAAACAAATTGATGAAACCAGAGATGGCTGCAGACCTGTAAATAGCTTTTCACACTGTTGCAGTTACTATTTGAATTGAATAGTTTAGATTTGCAAATTGATGGAGAAATCCACTCATTTCTTTAAAAAATCCTTGTGAAGAACAGATTTCACATTAAATCCAATTTTAAAATAAATACCAATGCTTATATTTAGTCTGCAAAATCATACCTGCTGTAATATTAAGGAGTGTTGAGAGGAGAAACCATGGCAGAATTTGAAACATTGCTTCTAACACTTCAGCTGGGATTCTTTGTTTCAGTGCTCACAAGTTTAGTTTCCAATGTTTTGTATAGGATTAGACTGTAAATCACTCAAGCATGTTAATTAGCTTCTCCTCTAACCCGCTTTACATCAATTCCATGTATCAATACTCTTTGGCCTGGTTTATTAATCTCGCATCAGTCTTATTTACAACAGTGAAAAGTCTAATTCATTACACAGAGGATCAGCGACGTTAAAGATCATTATACATACAGGTGTATTTAAACATACACACCATTATAGCAAATTTGGGAAATCAAAGAGCTTGTAACTATCGAAGCCTTTAGCAGACATAAAAATGCAAATATTTCATGAACATTATTTAGAACCGAGCAGTGATTAAACTATATTGGGATTTGTCCTTGGTGAAATCTGCTGTCACCAGCACGTCCCTTTAATTCTTTCATGCTCTCCTCACTGCAGGCTGTTGTCAATGTGCAGGTTCAAGTCATAAGCTTCAGCATCACTATGAATAATTCCCTCCTCACAAAGGGCATCCTCATGTAAGAAATCTTCTCAACATCCCAAAATATTACAAAGAAACAATAATTATGGCTAATTACTCACTCCCAGGACACTTATTTGTGGTCTACAATTTCAAAAGAGTGAATAGAAGACAGGTGCATAAAATAGGCTTAATGAGAACGCCAGAAAATAGTTGCTTTAGCTGTAAATTACTACTTTCACATGCTGTATTTTATTTTTAAAAGTGAATGTGTTGCTCATAAAAGATATAAATTTAGTAGGGCTAGAAACGGAGTTCTTTTATTTCACCCCAGAAAAGTCATAACATACTGCCAGTGGTACTGAAAGCTTGCTAACTACATAATATTAATATTCACTAATACCTGGTGGGGTAAATTAATATTGCTTGGCATTAGCTGTAAGAAGCACTGAGTCCCACTGTCCCTCTTAAAAGAGTTTCATTCACCTTCTCTATTTAGTGCTTGCTGTTGTGGTGCAAACTACATCATTTCTCCTACTAGGATTATTTTCCCTCCCTAACTGAGCAACACTTTCTTGGTCTGTCTTTCCTTTTGGTCTTATCTATCTTCTAAGGGATACCACCCTCTTCTGTTTTTTCCTTCCAAGGAAGTCCTTCATTCAAGATTACGTTTCTGCCTTTCTCCTGGCTCAAACAGGGGTCCCTTCCTTAACTACATATCATTTCCCTTCCTATTCTGTGGCCCCTACAAATATTGGACTTCTCAAGGCTCCCACCTTCAGCCTCTTCCTCTTTCACCTAGCAAGGGACAAAGCCTTCAGACTGCATAGCCATGCCGCCTTCTCCTCCCTGGCATGAGCCACCAATGTAGAGGGAAGCGATTACCCTCTGTCTCCTGGCTTTGTTATGCCTCATTTTGCAGGGTGTCTCCGACTGCCAGCTAGATGCTAGATCAGACAACATGAGATGAGAGACAGCAGCTGAAAGCAGAAAAGCTTTAACCTGTGCGGAGAGACTTGCCTTTTAGCTGCAGATAATTCCACCTCGCTTTCCTCATTCTCCTGTTTGAGCACTTCTGCAGCCTCAGGTCAGATCTGCAGATGCAAAAACCTAACCCTCGTCATCGAGCAAAGGCCTGAGACAAAAGAATTCTCTTGCCTTCTGAGGTTAAAAATGTATTTTGATCACTGTTAATCTGAGACAGACTCAAAACCACTTCCCAAAGATAGAAGACTTTTCAATTTTATCGGCTATACTGAAACTCTCTTAACTTTTTTTTTTTCTGCTGATGTAGTTTCCCTTTGGGGGAAAGTGCTAACATCTCCTGAAATCATTGTGAAATCATTGCATAGCAGAGCGCGTGCTTAGTTTGCTGGAGGTCCCAAGAATATCTCTAATGTGCTCTAAGGCAAGGATGAAGGATCCTACGATGTAGGAAATACTGCCTGAAATTCCCTGGCTTATGTACTGCTGTTGGCCTGGGTGACCAGAAAAACACTGTGCTGGTCCCCAGGTTTATGCAGGTACACAACAGTCCTGAATTAAAAAGAAGCGATGAAGTAGCAGGAAAATTATGGAGACTGCAGCCTGGTTTAGTACTTCCAGCTGTGTCCCATGCACCCGTTGTTACTTGGTGTGGCTGCAAGTCTTCCAAAATAATGTTGATGCTGGATTATCTTTAAAGCTTCCTGTGTTTTGTGTATATACGTATACATACGTGTGTGTGTGTGTGTGTGTTATTTTTTCCCTAAGCTAGATTCTCTCTCAGAACAGTAAGCACTTGAGGTTTAGTTTTATTATATCACTCTCTTCCAACTATCTACAATCACGTAATACCTCTGAACTTCATTAGGTAACCAGTTAGATTTAGGATTCACTTTTTCTCTGTCTGCCGTACAGACCTGGCATTTTTTTCTTCAACGTTTCCATCCCTCAGTATAAGTAGCAATGAATTATATCCTCTCAACTATAGGTAACCTTTTATACATAATTGAAAATGCTACTCTCTTTTAAATTGTAGTCTGTCTGGATATTTAATTGGTCCTAGATTTTAAAGAGCCTATCTTCAACATTGGATATTTGATAGATCCCAAGAGTCTTGTTGCTGGCAGCAAGAACTGCCTCTTTGCCTTGTATATACTCAGGCTCAAATAGTATCTTCCTAATTGCTTTTTTCCTTTAACTTAACTTTGATTGAGGAAAAAGTCAGTAGCATAATTTGGAAGATAATTTCCTATACTAATTTTTTATGGCCAGCCTCTTGCGGTTACAGATTAGTGATTGACCGATAATTTGAGTGTGTTACAAATTCTTAATGTAACAAATAAGACAGAAATGAATACTGTGTTCCCAGCTCTTTCTTAGATTAATCTGGAAAAAAAAAAAAAAAAAGTGCAATGTCAACATGTTTTACAGTGGTTGTATGAGTCTACCTGAAACAAATCCTAGAGGATGAAAAGCATTATATCGGTGCAAGTACTGATAACAGTCCAGCAAAATTGTCTTATCTCCGGTACTATATAGCTGTTCTAGACCTCTAATACAATCCTTGCCGTAATATCTTATTGCTAAACACATATTCTCTATCAGTTTCCTTGCAAAAGCAAGCCAAATCCAAATTCTTCTGGACATCATTTCAGGATGCATTTCCCAGATGTCATTGTTACATGTTCCTGGTTTCTTCCATCAGCTGTCACAGATAAGGGGGAAGTCTTTCTTGTCCTGAAGGTTTCTACACACCTGGAAAAGGATATCAGAGGGCCCCAAGCTTACAAAGGTACGTATGACTAGGCTGAAGCATGGGGATTGTCCCAGTGTGCTCCAGAGGACCACTTAACACAGATGTAAATACTCGGGAGGTTGTATCAGAATCTCAGCCCAAGTGGCATCAGGCTTCTGCAGGGTGTTCTCAGCTGTCCTGCAGAAGAGAGCGCCAGGCTTTGGCTTCTCTGCACGCTGCTGAGGTGCAGCCAGTCAGGGCTTTATTATCTGGAACATCTTCTTTCATGGCATCGTGTTTTACTGTCTGATTTACTTTACTGTGCTAAGGACATTCTTATTTTTCTCCATTTTTAGTACCGATGTGACCATCAGTAGGGAAATTTTCCTATAGGGAAGGACAAAGGTTACAGGTTCAATAAAAATTAACACCAAATGATGCACGAGGCTCTCTATTCTGTCCTTCTATATGTTGTGACCTATTAAATGTCACTCCAGTAGTTTGTAAAAAGCTCATAGACTCTAGCTTTACATATCCCACAGAAAGCCATGCTGCGGGTCACAGAGGGAAGTGGCTGAGATTACCCGGCTACCCAGGACGGACAAGAGCAAGGATGGATTTGGAGAAAAGCCCTTGTAGCCATGGCTGAGCCAAGTCCCAGGCTGTAAAGTGGGGGTCGGGGTGGGGGGGGGGTGTGTCCCCTGGGGGAGGGTCCCCTGCTCCTCCAGCCTCCCCAAAATACTCCTTCCCAGGCTTGACTTGGCCATTGCAGCCATCCAGATGAATAGGCAGATGCCTGGAGGGAGGCTGTGCGCCCCTGCAAAGCAGCAACCCCTCCATTCGGGTCCCCTCTCTGGCGCGGCAGGGTGAATAACGAGCTGTGCTTCACTGCCAAGGCACACCAGAAACCAAGGAGCAAAAACATTTAAAGAAATCAAATGTAGCCCAAGAGGAAAATTTCCTTATTTACCCTGCAGGTGTGCATCTGAACTCAAGCTTTTCAAAATTATTTCTGCCTGCATGTGGAGCCGTAAGCACCAGTGCCCCAAGAAGAGGTGGGAAGCAGAGGGTCATGCATCCACAGGTCCCAAGGGCAGGAATAAACACCCCAGCCCACCTCTATTCTTTCACAGAAAAATCAGAGCCAGGCATTTTAAAATTTGGGATTTTATCTAATGGAAAATTTTAAACAGCAGCTTGAGCTTGAGGTAGTCATGTACAGGAAAAAAGGGAATTAATTTCTTTCTTTCTCCTCCATGTGCCACTCAGGAGTTGTTTCAAATAGGATTATTTTGTCATTCAAGTTTCAAGGTTAAGATTTGCTCCTATTTATGACTGCAACTCTAAAATCCTTCAAACCAGTAAACTATCACAGTAATTCCAGAAACAAAGGATGCATAATGAAAAACCTGAACTGAGAATTGAGAATCCTGTGGGCCACGAGGAGTAGAATATATTAACATTCACCTCTAAACGCTTTCCGCGGTTGTTTATATATTAAAAATATAATAATAAAAAAAAAATCCTTGAAGCATCTATGAGATTGCACGTTGGTCTCCTTTTGAGAAACACAAATTACTCTTTATATTTCTTCTCTGTGAGGGTTTGCAGCAGAACAAAGGCCCAGTAAACAGTGATGAATGGCTCTTCCTTCTCACTGGGGGAGCAGCTTTGGAGAGCCCACATGCTAATCCTGCCCTTACCTGGCTGAAAGATAAATCGCGGGGTGAAATTCTCTGACTTTCAACCCTACCAACCTCCTCTGGCTGAATGAGCCACTTCTGTTCACATGTGAGTTGTTAAAGCATTTTGTTTTCCTCTTTCATTTTTTGCCTTTGAAGAGGGAGTAAATTGCAACTACCCATGCCTATTATTAAGACTTGAAGAGAAAATGTTTAAATTAAAGATTGTACAAACATTCAAGCAGCAGTGTAATAAGCTCCATTTGGGAGGCAATGTAGCAAGTTCTGTATTTTTTATTTGGTTCATTACTTAAAACTAAATAACAATTGCTAGTTTTATTGCTGCCATTTAACAATGCTGGGATTTTCTCTGTTGGTGTTGAAATGTAGTATGATTTCAATTTTTTTTCTCCTTGACATTTTACTCTACTAGTTTAATATTGATCAGCAGATACATATTGTAATCCCTGCTTTCTCCAAGCTGTAACAAAGCAAGAAAACACAAAAAAATACCCTCTGGAGAAAGCCTAAGCACACTGTTCTTTGTTGTAAAATAGGGCTTACATCTGAGACTGCTATATCTCTCAGGCTTTATCTCACTTGTTACCTTGAGTGAATCACTTAATGATGGGAGGCAAACCTTTGCTAAAAGGTAATATGGTGATTAAATAGTTGGACCAAAATTCTAGCAAACTACACTTATTATTTCTGAAAAGGACTGTAAAAGGAAGTGCCATCTTCCAAAGCTGCTTTTTTGAAATACGTTAGAAACCGATCAGAGTTAAGAGACCAATTTTATCATCCACCCATTTGTCTGTCTATACATTTCTGTCTGTCTGTTTACTTCTCAGAAGCTCATTTCATTCCAGTCCTCAGAAAGAAAATAACATTTGTTCACTTAGAAATGGGGTTTTTTGCATCAAACACATGCCACAATCCCAAACATTTAAACAGACACTGACAGAGGTGCAGGATTACCTTGGCTTGGGTTATGAAATGGAGCGACGGAGTGTCGTGATCGGCTGCCTGGAATAACTCCTCTTTCATGCAAGATGCTGCAGGTGATCCAAGGGCAGTTTTTGCCTGCAGTAACTCTCCACGACCTCCAGAGTCAGCAGCAATTTTATTACTTTCATGGATGTTGTATAGACAGAAAAGTGAAATTTCAGCACAATCCAAGGTAGCTAGGGGACTGGGACAGCCGAAAATATTTCTGGATCTCTTTATTGCCTTCTTTTTGGCTGGGATCATAGGCAAGACACTAGGTGTGCACGGCAAAACTGGGGGATGCTTGTGTGCAGCACACGGCAGGAGAGATGGGAGAAGGGATGGTGCCAGGAGGTGTGGACTGGGTGCCCAGAAGTAGCACCCATTTAACGTAAATTACTTAGCAAGAAGTAGATGGCTCTCTTAGGGTAGTTTTTTCAGAAGTCAGAATTCCCAAAACCTTGCAACTTTGGGCAAATATTCCAGAAGGCTCGTGAGGTCCCTCTTACCGTTTTTATCTGCTTGTCAAAATCTGACTGCTGGTAATACCAGAAATCTTGTGGAAGAGACAAAGTCAGCTTGTTTTTCCAAAACTTTTGTTCAAATATAGCACTACCAAAATTTCTCAGAATGCCTTCCTGAAGCCTTCAGTGGAAAGCACCCTAGAAACCATTGTTTGATGTGGTACAAGAGACCATGGTTTGGGAACTACTAGCATATGTGATTTAATTTTAGGGGAAGAGAGAACGAATGAATAATGGCTATAACTACGAACTTGGTGTTCTAGTTAAAAGGAAGGCAGGCTGAGAGAGAGGCCTAGTGCTCCTCTGCCCTAGGAACAGCAAAGTCATTACTCGCGGGATTTCTCTGGACTGTAAATCACTTTATAAATGCAAAATGCCTCGGCACAGTCCCAGAACAGAACAATTCTTGCTGTGAGGAGTTATCAATTTGCTTTGCAGAGAAGAACTTGACATCTGGGATAGTCTATAAACACCAAGAAGAACAAGCTGGGAGTGCAACCAAAAGCACAAACCCATTCTTGCAAAGTACAGATGGGGCCTACAGAAATATCAAACCAGAAGGATTGAATAAGTAAGTTACTCCTCTCTCCCCCCGCCTCCCCCTCTATCTGTCTCTGTTTTTAACAATCCTGAGCTTTAGAAATGCCAGCTTTTTTAATCTATAAAACCATCTGTGTAGCTTTTCTCAGTGGTATCCTTTCACTTACATCCTGTGTCATTGGTGTGTCTGTCTCTCTTGATGTTGATAATGTTGTTGGCAGCTTCGCTTGAAGTTTCCTGTGAGCATACTTTGAATGACAAAGAGGTGTGTGGGGAAGGACGGGCAATGCAAAGCAAGTGCAGAGCTGATTTTTACAGCCTTATGCATATAGAATAGATTCAGCTCTCTCTTCATCCATTTTTCTTCAGCAGCAAAATTTTTAAACCATGGAAAAATTTGTAAGAAGGGGCAACTTTCCCCAAGCCACTTCCCCTCTGCCCTCCTCGGGGAGGACCTCAAAGCACTGCAGAAGTCTGGCTATTGTGATACCATTGCCAGTTGTGCGAGGGTTTGACAAATAATCCCCACGATGCTGTCACAGGCTTTGCAAGAAGACGGGCCTTCGGCTAACCACCTGAGGCAGGGGATGCTCTTAAAATCAAGGTGGGCTTTTTTTTTTTTTTTTTTTTTAAAAAAAAATTTAATTGTTTAGTGGTCATGTAATCCTGACATTTTAAATAATTTAAATAAAATACTTCCTGAGCTGCCCCTCTGTGTGTACAGTCTTTCTTTTTCCACAGACCAAGTGCCCCAAAGCCACTTAGCTGTAGCCTGAAGTTCAAAGGACTAAAATCCTTCTATTTCCCCCACCCTGCCAGGAATCCACACTAGCGCTTTTCCTTGAAAATCACTCATTTTGCTGTTTATGTCTCTCCGGTGCAGAAACTGTGCTGGTTGTATGAGGAGCAGTTAATTCCACAGTTAACCTCTCTTGCTCTTTCTGCCACAGCACAGAAGGCTGCCTCAAGATCAGGAGGCCAGGGAATAGGATGGTGAAGCAGCTATCAGCTTTAAAAATATATTGTGTTCTGTTCTGCCCTGTTCTGTTCATGTCATGCCATTTCCATGCCATCCAGTCTGTATCATCAGCCCGGTGACTTAACTCTTCCTCATCAACCTCCCTTTAGCCCTTGTCAGGGATGGCCAGCCTCCTCCACAGAGAGGCAGTCAAACAGGAATAGTGAAGCTGCCCAGAAGAATAGCTGTGTGTCTTTGGCCCTGAGAATCCCTGCTTCAAAGGATAATAGAGGACAAGACCCCTTCGCGGTCTCTTATCCCGGCACTGGGAGGCCTTTGCACCCCCAGAGCGGGACTGGGCTGCCAGTGTCACAGCACGTGTCCTGCCCGGCGCCGAGCCTACGGGCAGCCCCTCCACTTACCCTCCCGTCTCTGCAGTGCCAGCAGCTAGGACAGATGTTCGCTGCTGGACGTGGACGTTGCTCCAAGCCCATCTCCTTGCTGCTCCTGGCACATGTGGGGTGTGTCTTACTGTTTCTCAGCCTGCATTTTCCCTGTCAAGAAATAGACATTTCTTTGAGGAAATAAAAAACTGGCTGCTTTCTGTGTCTTCAGCTGGCTACATGCAGGTGAAAACGTAAACAGAAAAGAAAAAAATTTGACCAGTGTTTTCTCTGTCTTGGGCATCTCCCAGTGTCCTGCGACATTCATGCTGACTGTAAGGAGTCTGGGGCTGGATGGACTCCTGGATGGGGCAGAAGGTCTCCTCACTCTTTCTGTATCTCTATGGCTCTCTCCCCATTTTTTCCCCAACATTTATAATAAACTTAAGAAACCCTTTCTAGCTCATTGCTAGGAAATAAGATCATTCTCATAGGAATGACCTACCACAAAGTCTTCAAACTCAGTGACCCAGAGAAGTCAGGATTGGCTTTCAACAGCAGATACTCACAAAGGGTTTCTAAGTCCCCTTCTGCAATGGCAGAAACTTGGGAAGAAACGTTCACTCAGGAAGTGAATTGGAAAGTGACTCGGGAAGTGACTTGGGGGTCCTCATGCATCCCCCTGCACAGCTGCTGGTGGCCAAGATTATGAAGGAAAGGAGGATCTCTGTGGGGTGCCTACAATTCACAGAGAAAAATGCTTTGCTTGTCCCACATGTGCACAAATTCAAGAAGCTCAGGAACTCTTCTCCAATACACACAATAACGATAGCACGGCTGAAGGTTATCCAAAGCCCCTGCACTGTCCTGAAGGATAACACAGAGATGGTCTCCTAATGGACAATTGCACATTAGCCAACATCATGGCAGGCAGACTGGTGGGATGTGTTGCACACATCTTAACCATCCATTGCCAAATGATCTACAAAAAGAGATGGGAAAAAAAGTTTTGGCAAATGAACAATTCTACTCCATGTTTTTTTCTCTCAGAAATTGCCACACAACAGGGCAATTTCAAAGTGTAAGAAGGTTCTCATGTTCTTCCCTGAAGAAGTCAAAAACAGGCAACTACTCCTCATCCTTGTATGTCCCAAAATGAAAAAAAAAAAAAAGGAAAAAAAAAAAAGAAGATAATTCAAATAATATCGTAGTGATTCTGAGTTGTTCTCTGAGGCAACAGATGCCACGTTCCAATGTCCTAACATTTAGGAACATTTCCTAAAATACAGTGCTCTTCTTAGTCCTCAGCCAGAGCAATCCATATACTTAACAACTCACTTCCTAAGAAATCTTTTCCAAACAGGACAGTTTAAAGTTGCAATTATTGCACACAGGGGCTGATGCTGTGTCTCCACAGTATTCCATAATGGGAACCAACCCTATTTTTCTAAACCAAGGCACAAAACTGAGGCCCTGAGACCTTGCTGTCCTGGCATATTTAGAGTCCTTGCAGCCCTCCACCGTCAGAAGTCCATGGCCTTTTTTATTACTTCCCATTCACCCCTACACTTTAGGTGTTTGGAGTGAAAAGATCCAGCTCTCCTCACAGACATCAGAGAGTGCAGAATTTCAACCCTCAATTTGCCTTCGTGCTGTGTCTTCAAACACCTGTCTGATCTTTCCTGACAATGCTGTTGTTACAAGCCTCCAGTTGTGTAGTTATCAGCCATGTATTTAATTGGAACATGCTGGTTTAAATCCAGCTTCTATCTGCATGCCTGCCATTGTATTTCCCCAACTAATTGTGAACACAAATACTGTTGCTCAGCAGTTAACAAAACTGATTGCACAAGCACAAATTAATTTTAAAATTCATTAAAAATCAGGATCATTATTGCGCTACATATTTTTGCACATCCTGGAAACCTTCTGCTGGCACAATGTTGTGCTGGGCAAAACAAACCCCATGCAACAGCTTCTATAACTTTGCAGACTGGCCCTTCCCTCCCTCTGCAAAATTGTCCTTCTAGCTGTGATGTTATGTCCCTCAACAAGAAGAGCAGATGAGGTATCTTGTATTTGTGGGTGCAGAAGGGAGGAAGATGGAGCATTTTTCTGTAAAAGGCAGATATTTGCAGTTGTTTCTTGACAACGATTTTAGCAATATTTTTCTGGCAATAACTCACTTTTAGTCAAAAAAAGCTGAAAAATACAAGTGCAGAAAAGCAAAAGTCTCTGGCCTGCCCATCCGTAGATAAGCAACAAAACTTGTCCTGGTTTCACCACTGCGAACTTACCCTCATATTACTGATGGTGGGGTACAGGCTCTCTTCCACTGACAGAGTCCAAACTCAGAGCACTTGCTTCCCCAATATGGTATTTTATCTGCTAAATTGAAATTCCTCCCATTTGAAAGAATTTCTCCAGCTTAATGTGACATCCCGTGTTACTCCCACAATGCTGATAAATCCAGTTAATTTCCTTCTTCTGTGGAGCAGGATGGAGGCAGATGGACAATGAAATCCAAAGAAGCAGGGTAGGGCTGTGGTTTTCCAAAAACTATGTTGTACCCTTTTGCTTAATGATAGTCTGAGAAACAAGGGGGGTGTTCCATGTCATAGCAGAGGGTAAATACCCTGTTCTTCAGGCAAGTAACCAAAAAGAAAAACAGAGGATGGAGAGACCCCGCCTTGGGCACAGTGACAGTACAGGGATGGCCTCAGAAGCACGGGACAGAGTTAAGCACAGATCAGAGACCACGGTTTAAAATAGTTTTGACTCATCTTCTCATCATCTTCATTTTGACCTTTCCAGAAGCCAGAGGGACTTGGCCGGGATGCCCCAGTGACACCCCAGCATAATACCCCCTATGCCAAAGAGGTTTTTGAGGTCAGTGTCTGTGACCAAAGTGCCACTGACACGCTTAGCAGTCAATAAACTGCATAAGGGGCAAAAACGGCTATCATTCTGCAAAAATAAGGCTCCTAAAAAGCAATGATCACACTTAGAAGATAAGGGGATGTGTTGTGTCAGGAACTGATCTTTCTACCTTGTGTTTGCAGCCTGTATTGCTCACCATCTTCAGACCGAAGGGTCTAGTCTGCCTTTTTAACTTGTAATTCCCTAATATATACACAGCTCATTGAATATTTGAGATCCCCTATCAGAATTCAGTGATGTGATCCTACTGATGTCTAAATGTTGCTATAACTTGTATATGTTCATCTGCAGGAGATAAAAGCATACAAGCTCTTAGCAATGAGAGACACTTGGATTTGAGAGCTTCTCAACAGTTCTCTGCATTGAAATCTCAAAGCTGCAATCCAAACTAAGGTTTTAAAATACTGAACAACTTTATTATTCTTTGGTTTGTTTCATTATCAGGAAAATGCAAGTTCTTTCATGTAGAGTTACTGATAACAAAAGCTGGCTAGTATCGAATGCCCCGCTGAATTCACAGTGGGGCTTGCGGAACAGGATTGTATAGCAACAAATGCCAGCTGCTTAATGTCTCACTGAATTATAGATTTTGGAAGACTGTTTAATAAGAAGGAAAACAGTTAAAATGATTTCTACTGAATTTTACATGTGTATAAAAAGCATGGGACTGGCATTGACAACATATCTCAGGAGGATTAAATTATTGTTTCACACTCCTTGTAAATTTGAGCCCTTACTGATACACACATTACTCCCACTCAGATTATGTATAAAGATATAATTAATATACAAAACATCTGGCAGGTCACTTTTTTAAAAGGCCTAACACCTTTTTTTTTCCATAGGCAAATGATTTTTTTTTCCTCTATGTCTCATTATTTTTCCTCTGAAGGTGTTACCACATTTCCAAAAGAGGAATGACTGCAGTAGGTTCCTTGGCTTTGTACTTCAGTTGTTTGTATGATTCTGTGTTTACCATTTAAATTCAATTAATTTAAATTACACCACGACATGAAGCTTTAAGCAATTCTGCATTGGTGAAACATGAGGAGGTCCTAGCTCATTCAGGATCCCATCCATCACTGGGGTGGGAGTCACCTTCTCCCGCAGTAGGTATGCTCAGCACGGCGCACAATTAATGCCATGATATTCCTCTGGATTTATTCAGCATTGCCTTCTGATGGGTTCTGTTCTCAGTGGCTGAAAACTTACACCAATTTTATACAAACTCCTGCCGTTTCCACCCACCCAGGATTAAAGCGAACTGTCTGCAAGATTAAGCTCTACAGAAAAGAACAAGTAAAATAAATGAGAGGGCATCCAGCATCCTGCTAATTATTGTGCTTGTGTATGCGCACGTAGTCTGTGTGTGGGTGCATACGTGCGTGTATATGCCTTCTTATTAGCAGCAAGGCCACTACAAGAACTACTCAACGGTAAAGTCATCCAGGATTTCCCTGCTTCATCTGCTAACAATTTTGCTAGACTTTAACCTGTTGGGCTGAAGTCTTCTAGGCAGATTTCCCTGCAGGCTATATACTTAGGGAAATATCCAACTCCAGAATGTTCCTTTTTTTTTCCAAGAACAAGTTTAAGGAAAAATATATACCCTGGCCTTGTCTTCTTGAAAGGTTAACAGGTCATCTACTACTCCTGTGCAAATCAACCAAAATTTTACCATGTTACGCGCCTTCCTAAGATCACAGTCCAAGCACGCTTAACACAGGGAAGCAGTTAAATTCCTCAAAGAGTCTGTGCTTTCTGGGCATGGTCCTCACTGGGGTGCCTCGGTATTGCCCGGCAGCTGCCACCGCTCGGCTGGGGACAGTCAGCAGGGCTGGCAGCAGAACCCCCACTAGGCTCACTCTCGGTGTCACGGGGACAAAACTGCCCTTTTCAGCTGGAGGCAAGGATGGGGAGTGGGGGAGGCGGCTGCCCACGGATAATGTGCTGTGGAGGGGACGAGCCTGTGTCTGTCTACAGCACACATGTTTGCCTCAAAGAGTTTGGGAGGTGCTCGGCTCTCCAGTGCCTCGCCCATCAGCAAATAGCTGCGACAAAAAGCTGGCAGGGCTTTGTTAGCACTGGACCACATAAAGGCTATTACTAACGCTATCACCTTTCCACAAGGGTAATTAGCAGAGATCTTTGGGTGGCTGAAATTAGTGGAACCTCTGGACTTTAATCTTCCTGCGTCTTTTCATTCCACCTGAAAAATGAAGATAACAACGTCCTCTCATCTCAGAGAGGCAAAACAGAATTCATGGCTATTCGCAAGCCACTTGAAAACAATAGCAGTGACTGCCACCAAAAAGCTGCTGATGAAATTAATAATTATGTATCCAGAGCACAGCTTGAATAGAGTGCAATACCCGAGACATGAGGCCACGTGCTGAACTATGAAGATAAAACAGAATGTTGAAAAGCTGCCCAGCAAGTGATCCTAATCCATCCCTGGCACCTGTGGGTAAAAAACATGTAGCCATACGATCAAGCACTCATCGTAATGCAAAAACAGAACAGACCTCAATTAAATGTGCACAGGAAAACTTGATTCTGGCATTTCCTAAGTTTTAAGAGCTTGATTTTGCAAACAATCATAAATCATATCCTTTCAACATGTATTTTTGAGCATGATATGTGTATAGGTTTTGTGGTTTGTACAAGTACTGGTATGTATGCGCACTTAACTTCCCTGATTTGGCTTTCACCTCATTCTGGAAAAAAATATTGCCTACAAGTTATTCCTATGAGAGAGAGAGAGAGACAGACAGACAGACAGACACAAAGAAGGAAAGCAAAAGAAAGAAAGAGGAAGGGAGGGAGGAAGGGAGGAAGGAGGAAGGGAGAAAGGAAGGGAGGATGGGAGGAAGGGAGGAAGGGAGGAAGGGAGGAAGGAGTAGAGGGTACTACTCGACCTATTAAAGTGAACAGTACAGCTAGTGATCTCCAGTGCTTTAAACAAAGTAAGGGATTAACAGGAGTGCTTATTTGCATGTTCAGCCTACTTCCAAAGCCAGACATATTACGTGCCTGGGCATATACTTACCGACCTGATTATCATAACAATCTCAAAATCTTGATCACACACTAAATTGGTGCAACTGTCGTGAATATCCTTGGGTGCACAGTTGCTTATGCCAGTAATTTCAAAGTTCAGCACATCTTTAATTTCAGTACGCTGAAGACCACCGGGAGAATCACTTTCAGCTGTAGAGACAGTTCATCTTGCGCAATTGAAACAATCTCAATAGATCGTGTTTGCAACCCACCTGAAAATTCTCCAAATTGGGGTGTTTGTTTTAGCTACTTGGAAAATCAGTCTTGTGAGAAATTCAACTCTTCTCTAGGTTTTGCTGCAGGGCAGCAGTGGCAGATTAGCCATCTGCATCAGAAAATAGCTTGCTATTGTAGCTAAGGCAGCAGTAACACAAAGGGGGACAGTCTGAAGGAAGAGTCCAAGTGTGCCTGCAGAGGTCCTGAAATATGTAGATCCACTGACTAAAAATCAGGAAAGCATTCGCTATTCACAGTCACTGCCACAGTGGCCTTGCTGGGTTTCACAGGTTGCAGAGGAAGGATTTATTGCTGACTTGACCCCACTTCTGCCAACTCTGCAGAATCCTGGTTAATGTGCTGCGAAATATCTCAGCAGTGACCACCCCAAACACTATGGGGACATCCTTGGTCTGCTGCCCACAGTGTATTTGTGGAAGAGCACACCTACAGGCATACACCAACCTAAAGTGCCACAGCTGTGGGAACTGAGAAAAGACCATCCCAACACAATTTTTTCCTCACCAGAATTCTCTAGCTGGCCGTAAATGAAATGGTATTAATGAAAATGGCCTAAAATAAAAATTCAAAGTCATTATTTCGAACGTTTCAATGATTTAGGATTACTAAGCAATTTGCACAAGTTAATTGGAGGCAGTAAGTTAAATGCAGTTTTCTACTATAGAATCAAGTCAAGCCTTTTGGTCAGGAAGAATTCACGTATACCTGTAGCAAGCACATACCTGCCTTGCAATCCTGATGTTCTCTCCAGTACCGAGATATCTAGCACTTGAAGCAGAAGTGACATGGCAGTGCTGTACTTACTGAAAATTACTGCCTAGGTAGGTTTGTCCAAAGTTTCCCAGTGAAACTGCTGACCATACTATAATCCAAATATGTTTGCATTAAATCCTAAAGCTGCCTTCATTATTGGAAAAAAGAAGAAATCCTTCCTTTTTCTTTTGGACAGGAATTAAAGCTTACCTTGTAAAGACCAGTGAGGATTTATTATCTAAATGAGTTCTTCCTGTGGTGAACTTCTCAATGACCTGCCTGTCAATACTAATGAAATCAACCCATCTTTCTAGTTTTGAGCAGTGGCTTTAAATTCCTAATTGAGTCCTTACGGCCATGTACCACACCTGACCAGTCAAAGCTCCTATCTTTAATGAGTTTAGACCACCTCAAACTTTGAAAAAGGGTGCAGTAGCTACCTCTGAACTTCGTGAAGGCAAGAAAGTTGAAAAAAAGAATCTAAAATAAATCTGCTTACTTTATCTGCCTGAAACAATTCTTGATATTCCTAACATGAATGTCACAGATATTTCAAAGGTAAAATATAGACAACTCATTGAAGATTTCTTACCAGAAAGCTAATACTCCATGCTAAAACAATGGAGCAATTTTTACACCTGAGTAATGAAAGTAGGCAGTGAGAACACCCACAAATCAAGAATATTTTCTTAAGCAGACATCTTCTGATTAAGGTAGAGATTACACTAGTTTCTGGTTTCACCTACTATAGCTAAGTATAAATGTAATGTGAGGGTATCTGATTTAGTTATTTGGGTCTATTATTGGTACCCCCTCCAGCAAAGGATTAATAGATCATAGGAAAATGAAAAGACTCTGTTGGTAATGTAGGTCATTTGAAATATAATGATTTTGCCGAGTTGCCAAACTCCTTATTCGATATGTTGCTATTACAAAAGCATGTATAATGTGAATTAGAGAAAGAAAAGGAGGGTTGTATTCACATCCAGACTTCTAACTGTTACCATTGAAAAGGGCCATGAGGTACCTGTAGGCACAACTCATTCTTTTTCTACCAGTGCACTTATCAGTTTATTCATCTTGAGGAGAGTTTATTTGTTATTTTGCAGGCTGGACTGCGCTGGAACTTTGCAGGTTGCTGTTCTGAATGGAGTTTGATTTCCTGCTGTCTCTCTTCATCACCTCTCTCCTTTTGTAGATTCCCCTGCCATTCTCCCGCTTGTATCTCTGAACAGTGGGCATGCTTTTCATTTTAAAAATTACTCCTACTGTGAGCTCACTTAACGGGATTGAACATTCGTGATTTTGCTCTTCAGCAGGTCTTTCAGCTTTTGAAGAAAGAGTTCAGGGCTAGCCACTCTGTTCTGGCCATTGCTGCTTCCCTCCAAAATGAACTTCATTTATGCTTTTTTCCCCCACTGCCTCCTTGTCTCATCAGTTTTGAGAAGCGCCAATGTTTCTGGTAGGCTGGACATGCAGATACTTGGTTTGCCTTTTAATTCTGACTGTCCACACAAGACCCCCTGTTCATGGCAGACACCTGCTGGGCCTGGCAGCCAGCAGCACTGGGGCATCACATCGGAGGTCCTGTGCAGTGGAGTCTTTCCAGGCTTAGGACTCTCATGGAGACAATGATGTCACTAGTTTGGGGTTTTTCTCACCGCAGCACCTAGGTGCTCCCTCTGTGAAGGAGCCTGCTTCTGACAAGCCTTGTGGTGACACTTCTTGTCAGATGTTGCATTGTAGCCCTGCTGTACAAGTGTACGTTGATGCCCTAAAAGACCATGCAATGCTGGCCTTAGAAGCAGTATCACTTCTCAAATGACAGTTCATGATCGTTCCTCATTGTATTATATCAGGCAGTAATAGCTGGCAAAATTGCAATGTTTGCTCTACCTACTGGACTACCACTCAGTGCTACACTACTGGTAACTACAGCCTGGTAAAGCACCTTAGTCCTCTGTGACTAACTTTTCTTTTGCTCTTTTGGTCCTTCCTTCATTCACTGTAAAGTCCAGCATGTTCCGCAGTCAATGCTCAGCTGTCCTCCTCAGCTTAACACGCTTACATAGGATAAAGGGTTTGATGTACTGCATCTCTTGAAAGAAACATCAGAGTCTTGAAGCAGAGATATTATCCTTTCACCCCACCTTTTGCTTATTGCATGGTAATGCTATTTCCATGGCGGTATTGCAGTCTTCTTTGAAATGCAGAAATGTAAGTTTCCTTTCAGACCTTTCAGAGTCAGGAACATGCTCCTGGGAAAGCAGAGTTCTCACAGGGAGTGCAAGGCACAGGGAGCACTGTGGTTAAGCTGGTTTCAGTTGTGGGTATCAAGAGCTCTGAACTGTTATGCCCAAGTCCTGAATAGGAGATTAGAATTATGGAAGCCCTATCCCAAGTGAAATACTTTAATTCTCTTAAATATTCTCCTACTGTACCTGTGTATTTCCCTTCTTTAAAAAAAAAAAACAAAAAACAAA